>BSBM01000241.1:14490000-14565942 GCA_027924585.1 Larix kaempferi | reverse complement strand
CATAGAATAAACATGAACTGCTCAAGTAGAGTTTACATAATTTTCATCTGGCATATTGCCCTGATTTCATACATGAACATACTCTTTGTTCTTTTATATACATCATATAGAAAATCAAGATAAAACCAAAAAGGGTGTCTTTGCATCTCATACCATTGTGAAGTATTATGACACTTGACCATTCCTGAATTCCTCCACTTCGATGGCCGCCCATTGTAATGCAAATGACATTTTGGATAATATATCTGCTTCGTCATTGATTTCTCTGTATATGTGTGCAAAGGAAACAGATTCAAAGGATGCCATCACAGATTTAATTTTCGCTAATAAATATTGCAGATGAGGAGCTCTTATTTGGATTTTGCCTCTTGCCCAATCTATGACCATTTTGGAATCCCCATACAATTGTATCCTTAATAAATTCTTCCTTTAAGCAACCTTGAGGACTGCCCATAGTGCTGTTAATTCTGCTTTATTGTTTGTAGCCCGCCCAGGTGCATATTTAATGCATAATTTTGAGGTATCTGGCATGTATAAAACTCCTCCCGCGCCTCTTAGTGGCGGTTGCACCTTGGTTGGCTCCATCAAAGAATGCGCAGGGCATGCTCTTATTAATGTCTAGAGCTGATATCAAAGGTTGCTTGCTTGGCTTATTAATAGTTTTATGCTCCTGCATTTTCTGCATTAACAAAGCAGATGTAACATATGTAGCGACCCATCTGTTCTTGAAAATTGCTTTATTGCGAGCTTCCGAGATACTATACACAAAAATAACAGGGAATGCATTGTAGTTATGTACCCCATTCGTCTGCCACCAATCCTGGACTCGTTGTTCCAATGTTTCATCCCTTCTTGTATTTATCCTAGCGTTTGAAAGATTCTTTGTGCCTTTATCCCATACGTCGCCTGCATAAGGGCAAGAGCTAAACAAGTGAGAGGATTGTTCTTCATGTGCATTGCATAAGACACAAACACTTTGTCCATGAAATCATCTTTTATTTAAATTTTCCCATGTTATAAGTTTGTCACTTAAAGCCAACCACAAGGTTAGTATGGTTTTCAATGGATTGTGGATTCTCCATAATTTACTCCACCACCATCTTGTTTCTCCTTTGAAGGATTCGTAGCTAGCTACTTCATAACCAATTTTTGCCGAGAATTCCCAATTCACTCCATTCTTGGTCCATATTAATTGATCTTGCTCCTCCTCTTCAAAGTGAACAAAAATGCATACTAGCTTGCTCACAAATCTGCTCTACTCCCCTGCTTCTTCACTAGATATACTAATTGAGATGTTTTCCCACCCACTTCTTCCCCTCTGTTGTGGCTATTGTGCTTGAGCATCAGATAGAACATAAACCTTTTGAGTTCTCAACTTGACTTTTAAGATGTCTGACAACCTAAAATATTCTCCCGCTCTTGCCCAAGGATCCTCTCCAATTCTCACCTTTCTTCCATCTCCAATTTTCCATGGTGTCCATTTTCCTATCAAGGGGAAGGCAAGTACTAACGCTTTCCATCCTGTTGACCCATTTTTGTAAGATTTGGAGGGGGTTTCGAAACCATTCATCTATTGTGGAATCACTACAATACTTGGATCTCATTATCCTTCCCCATAACGAATTTTGACTCTGTTCCAATCTCCAAAGTGTTTTTCCTGCCAATGCTCTGCAAAAAAGATTTGAATTTTTTATTCCCCAACCTCCCAATTCTTTCAGGAGAGTTAATGATGTCCATTTTACCAGAGGGATTCCTTTTGTCTGTTTGTTAGCTGTCCATAGAAAGGAAAAACACTTCTTCCTTGTTTTTTTTTTTTCTTTTCAAAATTCTTTTGGGTATATAGGCAATTGTTAGGATATTTAGACACTTAGGAGTTAGTTAAGATCAACTTGTGTAATATATCCGTTAGGGATAGTGTGTTTCTTTAGTATGCATTTGTAAATACTTAATCCTACGGTCACGATATGTTTCCGACATAGAGTGATTCGACGGCTCAACTTCTCTTAGATCAAACCTAACCTTGATCCGTGGCTTAACACTCGATTGGTCCATGATCTCTATTTAAAGAGCATGGAGGGTCATTTTTTAGTTGATCGATTATGAGAAGCTCATTTGTAACTTTCTTTCTTTGCATAATAAATTGTCTCGTAGAAGCTATTTGGCCGGGGGGGCCGTGGAGTGTTTCCCCTCAAGAGGGTTTAAACCACGTCAAAACATCGGTGTGTTGATCTGTGATCTGTTTGTGTGAAGTGGTTGCTCTTGGTGTTTCGGTCCTTTGGTAGTACTCTGTGTACCCGAACAACAATTAATGCCCAATACACTAGAATACTTTGTAGAACTGCCTTGAGTAGAACCAATCTACCTCCTCTTGAGAGAAATCTGTTTGTCCATAATTAAATTCGAGTTTCAACTTTCTTGTAGAGCCAAATCCAGTATTGATAGGAGTAGCAGTTTGGCTTTAGGAAGAAGCCTAAATATTTCAATCCTTCTGTTATCGGAACTGTGGGAAAGGATACTACCTCTTTTGCACTCTACAGTAAATCTTCAGGTTAATCATTATGGGCCATAATTGATTTTTCTAGATTTATAACCATACATGTTTCCTTCTTGTGCATCTCTATTAAAGAGTCATAGGCCTTTAGATTTCCCAATGTACCATTCCCTAGAATAATTACATCATCTACAAAGAGAGTATGAGTAACCTCTTATGTGCTTGACCCCTTCAATCTTCTTAAGATACTTGGCTTGATCAATTAAACTGCTTAATGCATCTGCTACTAAAAGAAACAAAAAAGGGTAGAGAGGACATCCTTGTCTTATACCTCTTGATGGTCGAAAAAAGAAGATGGAGCCCCATTGATCAAAACTGCGAAAGAGGTGGATTGAACACAGCCCATTATCCATTCTACCACCTCTAATGACATTCGATTTGGATTAACAATAGTCATAAGAATGTCCAGCTTACTTTCTCATATGCTTTGGAAAGATCCAAATTCAAAGCAAAGGCTCTTTGCTTTTCATTTTTTATAGAGTGAATTGCCTCTTGAGCCAATGAAACCGCATCATGTATTTGTCTATTAAAGAGAAAACCAAATTGTTCTTCTGTTACGATCTCACTCAGAATTGGTTGTAGTCTTTGTGTAATGATCTTGGCTATCAATTTGTAAATCATGTTACATCATGAAATTGGTCTGTAGTCATCAAAGGAGTCAGACCTCTACTTTTTTGGTATCAACGTTATAAAGGTTGAGTTTATAACTCCAAGAACTTTCCTTGAATTATGAGATTCCCTCATAACTTTCAGTAAGTCCCCCTTTATTTGTTCATAAAATCCCAAATAAAACTCTAGAGTGAACCCGTCCGGACCTGGGACTCTTTCCTTTTTGAAAGGAATGAAGAATTTTCCTTACCTCTTCTTCTGTAATATCTTCCGTTAATTCGTTATTCATCTCGTTTGTTATAATCCTGGGAAAGAGGTCTTAACGCCTCTAAAATTTATGTTATTGGACATCCTGTTGATTCAGTGAAAAGAGCACGAAAATGTTTCACCGTTGCTTTCGCCTTTTCCTGAAAAGTTCTGACCATAGTCCCCCTGCTCATCTTTTATTTCGATAATGGTATTTATGTTCCTTCTGTGAGTGGCGAACCTGTGAAAATTTTATGTATTATTGTCTCCTTCTGCTAACCACAAAGCTCTTCTCTTCAGCCTCCACATTTGTTCTTCCTTTGCCAACAAAGTGGTCATCTTGCCTTCTAAATGTTTTAAGGGTCTCCACCTCTTCTGTAGTGAATACACCTTTGTTAGAAATGTAGAATTTCTCTATGTTTAATTCCACCCCTTTCAACTCTTCCTGTGAAAATGATTTATGCTTTTTCTCCCACTCTTTTGAGATCTTTTTTGTACGCACTAGATTGTCTACAAACTGTTGTATATATGAGGAACTCTGAGGATCGCTTAGGGGTTTCCAAGAGTTCATAACTTGTGATTTATAATCTTCCTCATCTAGCCATGAGGGGTTAACTTTGAAGGGAGAAGGTGGCGTTTTGTCAGAATTTTTAACTGTTAGGGATATTGGTTTGTGATATGAAATTCCCCCTACTTCGACCGTCAATTGAAAGACTAGTTTCCCGTTGATTATATTTTTAGCAACCAAAAAACGGTCTAACCTCTTGGAGATTGCTTGATCCCCACCTCTTTTGTTTTGCCATGTTGGTTCCAATTTCAATGGTTCTAGATCAATCAGACCTTTCTTTTCAAACAGATCACTGAAAAAGGGTCTTAATGAGTCGGTCCTTGCATTCTTCCCCCACACCTCTTTGAGAGAGAGTGTTAGATTCAAATCTCCCCCCACTATCACATTGGGATGGTCCAATGCACCTGTGGTTCCAAAAGTCTCCCTGAAGAGATTTCTATCATAGTAATGTCCATAAACATTCAATAAAGTGAATGTGTAGCCTGTTTCACCATCCTCTAAAATAGTCCCTATGACCGAGTCATAATGAGTGATTGACAACAAAGTTAAAACTGGACTCCACGTTGTACGTAAACCACCCTAAATGTCCTTATGCATCAAGAAAAATCCATTTTCCAATCTTTTAACCAGCCACTTAGGGCTTCTTTTGCTCTTTTTCCGTCCATCATAGGTTTCTTGAATTAACAATACCGACGGTTTAATAATGTTTATCAGTCTTTTGAGGGGCGTTTATCTTGGAGGTCCCCCCTAACCCCCTTGCATTGAAAGCTAGAACTATCATTATAAACCCCTATTTGGGGCTTTTTCCTCTCTAAGAGCCCAATTGATAGTTGCATGTTTTCCTTGTTTAATGTCCAGCATTGTTGTTTTTGGGCCTTGGAAAGAAAAGACTTCCTTCCGACCCACAGTTTCAATTTCAGATTGAGCGCTAAACCCCCAGTGGATATCGCATCCTCTTCTTCCTTCTGTGCACTTTTAGATCTTAGCTCATATTCTTTTCTTTGGACTACTTGGAAATTTGAAGTTGACACTCTTGTCCTTTGTACAAAAATAGTACTACCAGTTGTTGACTTACTATCATCCTTCACTGTATCATTCCCATCTACCTCTTCTTGTACTAAAAATAGAGACTTATTATCATGAAGAACAAGATTATTACCTTCATTGTACGCGTGTCCCTCGTTGTTAGCTTTCATCCCAACCGCCTCCACAACGCAAAGATGTCCCTTCTCTTGGTCCACCGAGTCAGTTTGTGTATCCCGTGCTGACTGGACCACCTCCTTATCCACCTCCTTATCCGCTCAATTTGCATTTATGTCCCCTATTTGTTCATTGCTTCCGCCACCTTCCGCATTTCCCCCCACCTTCTGATGTTTCGATGGAAGATGGGGTTCGTTCCTTTCTTACCCACACCTTTTTTTAGCCGAGAGGAATCCTTCCGCACAGAGCAGTACTTTTGTAAATGCCCCACCTTTCAACAATTGAATCACCTAAACGGTAATTTACAGTAATCCAACTTATGTATCCATGAACTCCCATGCATTTCAATTTTTAATTCTTCATACAATCGTTCTCTCATATCCATTTCCACTAGAATTCTTGCACATCTGCGATCAATTTTTGTCCCCAAGTATTCTTCCAAGGCTATAAACCTTCCCAACTTATTTCCAATTGCCTCCAATATCGGTTAGTGCCAAAAGACCATTGGTAGCCCTGGTAAGATTACCCACACATGCTGTAAATTATGCGGTTCCCTCCTTGTGTTGAAGTCCACTCTCCATTTCTGAAGGATTAAACCTGATGATCCCCAATGCCAGTTGCGGGCTAACATATTTGGTCCGTCCTCCTCCTTTCACAACTTAACTAAAAACCAGCCTCGTGGAAGAACATGAAAATCTGGTGCATACCCCAAATAATCTCTCCAATTTTTATCCATCCACCGCTGTAGAGCCTCTCTACCTGTCACCTTACCACAAAACCTTCCAACCAGCGCCTGAGACAGATAAGTCGGGATGTGTTCAAGCTGGATATCCTTACCTACTGTTAATTCAACATATCCTTTCTTCAGTTTTATGCCTCTGGTCTTCTTTAGTACCTTCCCTGGCTTATCATTTAAAACGCTGATGTCACCTTCACTATTGTTCAAAGTGTTGAACTTCATGATTGTTTTAGGTTGCGTCGATTCCCGTAATGTGGCTTCCCCTTTAGGTGACGTCAACCTAATCCCCAAAATAATTTCCTGATCCGTGCAGAAAATTGGACTGTACTGATGGTCCTCCTCATAATCAACTTCGTCGAGGAGCATTCTGTCCTTTGTTGGTTTCCACCCATGTTATTCCGATTTTTTGACTTCCCTTACTCTTTGGATTCCCTTACCTATTTATAGACTCAAAGCCATACTTGTGGTTCCCCTTGAACCCCTTTTTTCCCTATTTTTCCTCCTGTACGCGAGCTACTTCAGTACACCTTGCGTATACGTAGGCTGCATCACTACAGCCCGTGTACATCGACTTTTTGGTAAATGATAGTAAAAAATCTATTTTTCACTCCAAAAAGCGGCCATTGTGACCTTTGGCCCTCCATGTATCTCGAAACGACTTGATCCGACCTTTCACTTGCCTTTGGATGGTTATATATTGAGCTCTTATGATACATGGAAGGGGGAGAAGGAGAGAGCATCAAAACTCTCTTGGATTTTGGCCATAGCTTGAGTCTAATTCCATTGATCCTAGTTGTTGTGAACCATTTATGTTCACCTACCAAACTCTTCCATATCTTGTGAAGGATTCTCTCCTTTACTCGTGAGTTTTCCATTGCATGGGGGATTGAAGTGGTGGAGGCACAAGTGGAAGGACCTAGTTCTTGGTTTAGATGAGTTTCCGACAGGAGGTTGTATCTTCTACTTCTTGTTCATATTAATAGAAATACTCATGTTCTCGTCCAATTGGTATTTTGAATGGTTGTTTATTATCATTGGGTACATTTGCTCATATACATCATGGATTATGCTATTGTTTATGCTAACATATTTCATATATCATATGCACTTGCTTGTGTTTATTGTTGGGACTAAGTTGTAGGTTCAAGTGTGTTGATTCGAAAGCTCAACGGGGATCTTCATCAGTGTTGGCAGCAAGCAACAACCTCTTCACTTCTTGACAAAGTGAAGAGAGATCAGTCCTTTATGTGATAAATGAATTAAAAATTATATAGAGCTCCTTCAGAATCTTTGATTCTGAAGGTGCTCTTAATCAAAGAAAAAGTAATTAATGACTCTAGAAGCTGATAGGGTCTTGATCATCAAACTTGGCTTTTGAATGAAGGATTGATAAGTTTCGTAAATTCTCATTAAAAATTGTTTAAAATATTGAAACGAGTTTATGTGACTTAAGGGTTTTGTGTCAAAGAAATATCATAAAACACATTGTTTAGGGTATTATTAGTCTCAAGACTAAGTGAATTTGGGAATCTAATATCATAAGTAATATCCTATCATAAACTTTGTCAATATCATACTTAATCGATAAATGATGGTTTATATAGGAAGCGTTTCACATATGATAAATACCCTATGTAATGATACATACTATAGTGTGTTAATACCATGTATAAAGGTTTCGACTTAGTGTTGTATATATATAGTTTGTACATATAAATAAAATAAACACCAAGCTGGCCATTTAATTAATACCTACTCAACCTTAAAACGCAATCTATGCTTCTTCACATCACGACGTAATATCATAGAACAATGATGATCGTTTGATGAACTGGCCATGCGCTAAATCAACGGTTAAATCGATAAACCTTTGGATCGGTGAGCTGGCATGGAAACGTGGCCTTCACCACTTGACAGACTCGACAATTGTATGCATTTGGTAAAACCATGTTGACAGTGTTAATTGCTAACACTCATTACGAACTACGCCATCGTACCTATTAATTATGAGCCACTGTCAATAATCAATGATCGTAATAATGGATATATCAGTTGTCATATCGCTGGTTCGCCAAGTTAAGCAGTCTTCGTATCGCTGGTTCGTTAAGTTAAGTGGTGATCACTACTGGGCAGGGTCAAAACGCAGATAAGTTGGCATAAGCCATGGTGTAGCATGAAAGTTGTAATATTTATCACCATCCCGCTAAAATGGTAGGTTCAGAGATTTGATTTTGATCAGATTTCAAGCATGTGAAGATTTTTCTAGCATGTCGTGTGTGTGGATACCTATTCCCTCTGTTTTCACTTTCCCTTTCATTCCACGACTAAGCCCAAACAGTGCTGAAGAAACCATGTCTCCTCTGAATCGTTTTGAAATCTCAGGGTATGAAATTATTGAAGCTAATCAGGAGGTTGCCCAGAAATTCGAGAAAATGGGATGGACGCATTTCTTTCAAAGCTTTGATGGTCATCATGTGGAGATTACCAGAATGTTTGCAATGGGTTTTAAAAATGACAGGGTGCGAATTGGGGGTTTTGAGTTTGTTATCAATGAAGACAAAATTGCTGAAGCCACGAAACTTCCCCAGGTGGGAGAACGCTGGTTTAAAGGCCTTATGGTGGATAAGAAGAAGTGTTTGGCTTTGTTTACGCCTTTACCAGATAAAACGAAATTGAGAGTAGGCGTGCCTGTAAAATTTCTCAAGCCCGAGTGGAGAGCTTACTATGAAATCTTGGTAAGGTACGTAACCTGTTGTGGACGTTTTTCCCATTTGCATTTGTATCATTTACGGTTGTTGTTAGCGGTAAAGGGTTATAAACTTAATTTTCCCTTCTATCTGTGGCAAAGCCTGAAGAAAATGTCACAGTCTGTAAGGAATTTCAATAACCCTGATAATAGTTTGTGTCACCATGGATTGATTAAAATTTTACTGCAATTTCAATTATCCGCAAAAGGTCGGTCTTGGGATGAATTCCTAGTCGATTGTAAATTGGGTCCAACACAGCATTGGCCTAATTCGTCTCCTCGAGCTCGTAGGAAACGAAAAATCATAGATCCTGAGGATGATAGCTCAGAGGATAATGAACCAGAGGCCATAAGCACGTCTGTAGACGATGGGGTAGATAAAGATGCTGATAGGGTTTCAGTTCCTTGCAGTTCTAGGGAAATTTTAAATGAATCACGACCCGATAATAATGATGGCAACCCTGTAAAATTAAAAGAGGGATCAGCCGAAGACGAAATTGATAAACCTACTGAATGTGATAAAATTTCTATGCATAAGCTGAACCATTTGGCTCAGGTTTGTTGTGATAAGGAAGGGTCGAAGGTTGGAAACTTATCGTTTTCACGTAGAATCACCAGAAGCATGCATAGTCTTCGTTCTACTCCAAGGTATAGGTCTGATCCACAGACTTCCAAATCTACTGCTGCCGAACCTGCAGTTGTAGATATTGAGGATGATATTCCCATACCTGTCCCTAGCACAATGGGTGTAGGGAATTCCACCACTGTCCAGGGGAATGATGTGCAATCAGGTGAGGTCGAGGGAAACCAACCAGAAATAGATGTTGACACTGTACAATTTGAACCATTACACAATCAGCGTTGTGATAGTCCTCGTTCTCCTCATGTAGCTAGTGAAGACGAAACCCTACAGCAGGTATTAGGAAATATCTATCAGGATAAAAAAGCAGAGTCTAGAGGAAAGCGCAAACAGTATACGGTCTTGTTGGAAGAAGAAAATAAAACGTTCAAGAAAGAATTGCTAGAATGGATTGACAGGTGGAAAAAGGCCAACGTGAAAAAGAATCAATTCAAGAAATCCAAGAAATCGATATTAAAAACAAATCAGATGCTTTTGGAACGAATTGAAAAACAAAATGTTAAAATTATCAGGTTGAAGGCTAAATTGGCCGAAGCTAGAAGAGTAGTCGCTCTTCATAATGAAGCCTAATAGTTCTTTTTCTTGTTGACAGGTAACGATTATTTTGATTTAGCATGTCTGTAAAATCGGAGATTTTACAGGCATGCATTTATACTTTTGTTTTAATATTTCGGTTAACTGTGTTAAATCGATTTTGATATAATGTATTTATTGAATTTAATGCAGGGGGGTTTTATCACCGCTTTCTTCCAGGAATGCAGGACATGGTGGATGCGTTGGCATGAAAGTATAGCTGATCTGTTACAAGTTGGAGTATTCTGAATGGCCAAGAATGTTCTGAGATGTCTCGACTCAGGCTAGTCGATTCTATTTTTAGTATTTGGTGTAATTAGATGCTTTTATGGTTAAGTAATTTCCTATAATGTTGCATGCAACATTTATAGCAAAAACCGACTCTCACTACTATATGAATGAAGATTTTTGATGAACTCGGGATGGATGAAGTGTAGAAGAAAACTTCTTGAAATATATTCTATTGCTAGTATTACTTCAAACTTGAAGCTGAAGCTTTGTTGTGGATGATACTGGATATCTACGAATGATGCTGTGAATGGTATTCATTTTTGGGTTTTATATATATACATATATTTCGGTTTGTCATCTTCTGTTTATATGCAAACTCTGTATGCTGTGTCATACTGATGTTTAAACAATTTCTCACTTTGTCGTCTCAAGATTAGTTATTGAATGCATATGTCATTGTGGTTTGTTCATTAGTGTGTTCACTATAAACATTAGCTTGAATGATATAACTTCTTGTTTATTTAAAGTTTCATTTGTATGTTAACAGGTGAATTTTAAATAAACATTATCTCAAATTTGAATGACTGTCTTGAACAATAATTATTAATCAGTTCTGGAAGTGAAATTTGACTGTGTGTTTTAGGTTGAATCTCATCTCCATTTCTATATAGCAGAGTAATTGTTGTTATAATTTAAACATGTTTGGTTTATATCATACTTCAATTTTCTGTTATAAGATTAATGATTAATCTTAGCTTCAAATCTGCTCTCAGCTGAGATAGGGTTAAATAGGATAGATAGATTAGTTTTAAAGTTTATTTTATTTTTAGCATTGTTAAATCATTCTGCATACTGTAATTAAGCTTTCATACTTAGAAAATTTCACAAAAAATTGAAGTCTTTCTTTCCGAAAGCAGCTTTAGGACATTTGTAAATATATAGATAGGATAAACATTAGAATAGGTTAGATTTTGCTAGTTTTGAGGTTTCCTTAAGAGACAAACTAGCTGGTAGCAGGACCATAACCCGCGAGGTCTTGTTAACTTAAACACACCGGATACTGCTTTAAGTTGATTGTGTGGATAAAACCTCTTTATTGGCTCTGATTCATAAAATCAGGCCAACAAATGGTGCTAGAAGGAGGGCCTGAATTAAGTAATGGCAGGTGAAACTAATGAAACATTTCCAATCAGCCAACAATATTTGGAAATTAATAGATCACCTCTTAGTGAAACTGTAAGGAATATCCTTGAACGTGACCCTATTACTTCTCCATTTACTCCCGCACAAAGTGCTCAAACTCTAGAATAATCCAGACATATCCTTACTAGAGCTTACGCTAATCAGTTAGGTATTACTCCAATAGATTATGGTCTTCCTAGACAACAGCGACATAACCCACAATTGACCATAGTTACAGAAGATTTGGAAATAACTGATAATACTCCACAACATCAAGCTGAAAGTTATCAAAGACAGATTACACAAACCAATACCACAAGGAGGTTAATTTCGGGAAGTGGTTCTGATCAGCCACCTTCTCCTCCTGAGTCACCACCCAACAGTCCAAGATCTTCTCATTCTGAGAGTTCTTCTAGTTCTCAAGGAAGTCCAATGGCAGGAAATGCAGGAGGAGGAGGTAATCCTCCACCCCCTCCACCCAATCCACAGCTCCCTTGGTTAAGGGCAGCTGCTGTAGCAATTCCTGGGGTACAACACCCATTACCAAAACATTCAGATAAAATTCTTCCTAAGTTTAACCCAGATGACAAAGAACCTGCAGAGGTACATATTGATAAATTCATGTTAGCTGTTCAAACCTTAAATGTTCAGCATGAGGATGTTGTTTGTCGATTATTTCCTCTCACCTTTGAGGGAAGAGCCTCTACCTGGTACTTTTCATTAGTACAAGGATCTATTACAAACTGGGAGGAATTTAATAAAGTTTTTTTAGATAAATTTGGGGAAGATAAAACACCTGCTCTTTTAGCCCTAGAATTATCTAGAATTAAAATGGAACCCAAAGAAAGGATTAAAGACTTTAATCAAAGGTTTCTAACATTAAAAAATAAAATTCCAATTGCTTCTCAACCACCGGAAGATATAATCATCGAAAATTATACATCATCCTTACCTACGAATTCCGGAATGTTTGTTAAGAGAGCTGGAAAAACAACACTGATAGAAACATTTGATGAGGCAATTAAAGTAGAAAAAGATTTCATGTCTTATGAACCAGAAAGGAGTGGTAAAACTGATTCTTTTCCTCGAAAGAAAATAGAAAGATCTAGTTCAGATAAGGATAAAGCTTTCGATGTAGAACAGCTACAGAATGCTATTCGAACGTTAACTAATGAAGTTCTTGGGTTAAAAAAAACTAGTTCTGAAGCTTCCCCTTCTAGGGATTAATTCAGAAATCAATTTAGACCAAACCCAAACGCAAACAATAAGAATGCACCCCCAGATATAGCTGCTAATGAAGAGATCTTTAACACAATTCGAGCTGTTCTCTCTTTATCTGAAACAACTAGTCAAGAGATAAATCAGAACAAAGAAGATGAAGAATCTGAAAATGAAGATGAATCAGAAGAACCTCAACAAATCAATGGGCACTTCTGGGATAATTTTGTGAAAAAACATGAGAACAGAAGCCCACCCCCAGGACAACACGCATATAATACGCGTAGTAAAGCAATTGCAAATACTCATGGTGCTTCAAGCTCTACTTCAAACACTGATAATAATAACTCACAACTGAACAAACAAACTCAACTCGGCAAACAAACTCAGTCAAATAAGGGTACCCAAACCATTCAAAACGCTCCAAAGTTGGATTTACAATATGACATAATTGAAGATTTGAAGAAGACACGTGCAAACATTAGTATGTACGATCTCCTTCAAATCTATCCAATGCCTGGTAGTCCTATTATCAATCCTGCGGTAAGCACGATCATCCCTAATACAAAGCAAAATGTTGCTGCAAACAGTTTAGGCAATGATCCAACAACAACTGATAAAGGGAAAACATCAGCTGATAAAGCTTCTTTGATAGGTAAGAACTCTAAGTCAACTACACCTCCATTCTTACTTACCTTTGAAATTTTTAATAGAAATGTCCACAATTGCATGGTAGATTCAGGAGCATCTTCTAATGTTATGCCTTTATCTGTGTGCAAGAAATTAAATGGCAAATTTGTCCCATCCAATGCACAAATAACTCAATTAGATAGAACAAATGTGAAGGTTGTCGGAGAGATGAAAGATGTCTTAGTTAGGATTGCTTGTAATCCTTCAGTTTATCAAATCATAGACATCGTAATCGCTGATATACCTGATGCATATGGATTGTTCTTAAGTAGGGATTGGTCTCAACAGCTAAATGGTTTCTTTGCCACTGATTGGTCAACCTTGTGGTTACCAAAAAATGGAAAAGCAAATCAGATAAAGATACAAAGAGAAAGGTACATGAAACATACTGTTACAGAACTACATGATCCTAGTGAACCTGTGTTATTTTCTGATTCCATTATGGTAAACTACATGTATGAGTTAGGTTTTGGAGATTTCAAAGCTGAAAACTCTCTCCTTTCAGTAAGCAGCCAGCAATCTGAGATTTGTAATGTAACAGTTATTTCTCCTAACTGTTCCCTTAAGGAGACCATTGGTGATGAAAGTAATGTAAATATTGTAAATATCATAGAAAGCAAAGTAATTGCACATAATTCTATTTGGACTCTTTATTTCGATGGTGCAAAATCTAAAGAAGGGGCGGGAGCCGGTTGTTTACTAATAGACCCCCAAGGTAATAAGATTTGTATAGCCTGTAGACTAGAATTTAGTTGTACAAATAATATGGTTGAATATGAAGCTTTGATTCAAGGATTGAAAAAAGCAATCGATTTGGGCATCAAAGAGATTGTGGTCTTTGGCGATTCAGAAATCATCGTTAGACAGGTGCGTAATTCCATTCATTGTTTATCTGAACATTTGCAAAGTTATCAGAAGGAGGTATGGAATCTTATTACATATTTTGATGCATTTAACATAAATTCTGTTCCTAGAAGTCAAAACCAAGAAGCAGACTTATTGGAAAATGTAGCTTCCAAATTGATTCCTTCAGAAAAATTTTCGCCAGAATTCTTTTCTGTTGAATTAATTTTTAGACCTTCCATACCTGATAACATTTTTAATTGGCGTGTGTTTGATAATGATACACAGGTACTGCATTTTCTGACAAACGATGGAATCTTTAAAGATTCAGCGATAGATGAAATCACTCACGACGACAATTTACGAGATTTTTCGGTAATTAATGATTTTTGTTCAATTGAGAAAGCTTTTGAACAGGTAAAACCCATCCCCAACTCAGTATTGAGATTAGAAAAGTTTTTTGATCTGCAGGATAAGTTTAAATCAGTTCCAAATTGTAAAACCGATAGCTCTTGCATGAAATATGAAACTATCAATTTGGGAACGGAATCTAATCCCCAAACTATAAACCTAGGAATAGATTGTGATCCTGTAGAAAGAACAGCTTTCATAAAATTATTCAAAGAGTTTAAAGATATATTTGCGTGGACGTATGATGACTTAAAAACATTTAATACTCAAGTCATGCAACATATAATTCCAATTAAACAAGAATCAAAACCTTTTCAGCAGAAATTAAGAAAATATCACCCATCATTAGAATCAACAATTAAAAAAGAATTGAATAAATTGCTAACTGCCAAGATCATTTTCCCTGTCAGACACACGCAGTGGGTAGCAAACTTAGTTCCAGTTAGAAAGAAAAATGGGGATATTCGATTATGTGTCGATTTTAGAAATTTAAATAAAGCTTCTGAAAAAGATAACTACCCAGTTCCACCCATGGAACAAATTCTTCAGAAAGTATCTGGGGCTGAGATACTGTCTCTCCTTGATGGTTTCTCAGGGTACAACCAAATATTAGTCTCCCCGGATGATCAATTAAAAACAGCTTTTAGAACCCCATGGGGAACGTATGCATATCGTAAGATGCCCTTTGGATTAATCAATGCGGGAGCAACATTTCAACGAGCAATGGATATTGCCTTTAGAGGCTTGATTAATCATTCAGTCGTTGTCTATTTGGACGACGTTACTGTCTACTCTAAACATCGCCCTGATCATCTTAACCATTTGAGAAAAGTATTTGAACGATGTAGAAAATTTGGAATATCTTTAAATCCTAAGAAAACAATATTTGCTGTTTCAGAAGGTATCTTGTTAGGATGTGTAGTATCAAAACATGGAATCATGATTGATCCGGAAAGAACACAAGCTATTTCAAAGATTACTTTCCCTTCGAGCAAGAAAGGAATGCAGTCATTCTTAGGGAAAATTAATTTTGTCAGGAGATTCATCCCTAGTTTTTCAGAGACTGTTCGTCCTTTGCAGAAAATGATTAAAAAATATGCTGTGTTTAATTGGGGACAAACTGAAAAAGAATCTTTTCAGAAAATTTTAGAAGCTATTTCAGAAGCTCCTAGTCTTCTAAGTCCAGATTTTAACAAGGATTTTATATTATATACCTTCGCTTCTGATATTGCGTATGCAGCAGTGTTAACTCAATTAAACCAACAAAATAATGAGGTTCCAATTTCGTTCATGAGTTCAAATTTCAAAGGTGCTGAACTAAACTATCATGAAGTGGATAAACAAGCTTATGCTGTTTTTAAAGCAGTAAAACATTTTCGTCCTTACTTGTTAAAATTCAAAACGAAAGTAATTGTACCTTATTCTTCAGTAAGAAATCTGTTGGTACAGAAGGATTTAGGAGAAAAAAGGGCACCTTGGATGACAGCTCTCCAAGAGTATGACCTAGAAATCAAACCATCTACAATAGTTAAAGGGCAAGGATTGTGTAAACTAGCTGCTGAAGCTGCTCATTTGTCTGATGATAAAACCGAAATTGTCATTGATGAAGATTTACTTACTAGAGAAATTTATTTTTATCCACCACCTCAAGATTCCTGGTACACATACATACGAGTATTTTTGGAAACAGGGACTGCCCCTGATTACTTAGATCCAAGGAAGAAAAGAGCACTAAGATTGAAATCTGCCCCGTACTTATTAATAGATAATGTCCTCTTTCGAAGAAATTCAGATGGGGTATACCTTCGGTGTTTAGATAAAGATGAAACAGAAACAATTCTGAAAGAATTGCATTCTGGACCAGCGGGAGGTCATTTCGGTGGAGAAACCACAGCCCATAAAATTCTTAGGGCTGGTTATTATTGGCCTACCTTGTTTCGAGATTCTTATGCTTTCGTCAGAAGGTGTCAAGACTGTCAACTTGCCGCAGGAAAGGTTAAAAAATCTGCTTTCCCTTTACAACCAGTTTCAGCTGAAAGACCTTTTCAGCAGTGGGGTATCGATATAATAGGTCCAATAAACCCTCCCTCATCAATGCGACACAAGTACATAATAACTGCAACTGATTATTTCACTCGTTGGGCTGAGGCTGCACCATTGAAGGTTGTGAATACTAATCAAGTTATATTATTTTTGGATTTCTTTATCATAACAAGATTTGGTGTTCCTGATTCTTTGGTTTTTGATAATGCATCATATTTTTCATCAATTGAATTGAGTCAGTTCGCTTTAGAAAAAGGAATAAGAATCAGGTATTCAGCTAATTACCATCCTCATGGGAATGGTCTAGCTGAGTCAACAAATAAAAATTTATTGAAAATTCTTAAAAGAACTGTTTCAGTTCACCATCGGAATTGGCATACAGAATTGGTTAATGCTCTCTGGGCAGACAGAGTAACTCCAAAAGTTGCAATTGGTAATTCACCATTTTTCTTAGTGTATGGGACTGAAGCTATTCTTCCGCCAAATTTATTTTTACCTTCATTACAGTTAGCTCAGTCTGTCCAAGAAGAAGAATGCCCAGCAATGGAGAAAAGAATTAATGCATTGTTAAAATTAGAGGAAGATAGAGAACAGTCAAAACAACACTTTAACAAACATCAACAGATTGTTAAGTCATGGTTTGACCAATCATTTAGTTCTGATCGCGAATTCCAGGTGGGAGACTTGGTCTTAAAATGGGATAAAGCTCATGAAGTTAAGGGTAATCATACTAAGTTTCAAAAACTTTGGTTAGGCCCCTTTGTTATTTCTGAAAAAATAGGTCCAAGTACCTTTCGATTGCAAACACTTGAAGGACAGTCCGAGACATTCCCTGTGAATGGACTGATTCTTAAGAAATATTTCTGTTAATAATTGCTGTCTAAAATGTATATACTTATTCACTGTTTATAAATAGTTTTTATATTTTTTTTGTATATACACTAGCAAACTGTATATGAGTTAAATATCTGTCAATATTAAATATTTCAGGTTATTAAAATTTCATGTATATAACTAGTCCTCAAAACAAAAATATGTAATTAACAACTGTAATTAGTATAAATAAATAAGATCAGTTTTCTCGTCAGTCTTGAAAATTTTGATTTAAACTGAAATCTTTTAAAGTTGTTCGGATTGATCAAAATTTCTTGAGTTTGTAAAAAACCTTCGTTAGTTCTATTTATAAGTGTTTCCCGGATTTTTCTTTCATCTGGTTATTTTCTTAAATAAGGATAGTTTATTATATATCTTTCTCAAAGCTCGTGCTTTTGAAAAATCTTTATAGATTTTTATCATCGGTTTAGAAAACTTTTGTCATTTGAGGACTGTCTAGTATCTGTTCCAGCTAATAAAAAGCTAAAGTGAGAGACGGAAGGTCTCAGTAATGAGCCGGTCTGATCAGAATCATAAATATCTCTGGTATGACATTATTAGGAAACTAGTAATGGCTTTTGGTCTTAAAACCAAGAGATAAGGGGTCTCATCACGAGCCAGCTGATTCATTTTCTGGTGGTATTTATGACTGACATTACTATTTGGTTACCATGCTGGGTAATGATCTCTCACTTTAGTTAAAACAAAATCAATGAAAATCCCAATAAAACATAACTTTTGCCTGAAGAATAGGAGGTCTCAGTAATGAGCCGACCTAATCATGATCATCAGTGTTGCCTGGAATAACTTCATTCCTGATCACCAGGGTGATGGCTTTTGCTTTTAAATTAAAAGACAGGAGATCTCATCACGAGTCGGCCTGCTTATTTCAGACAACTCTCGTGAATGATACTATCACATTGGGACACCAAACCCAGATAGTAGTCTTCAGACAGAATTATTATTTAAAAAAAAAAAAAAAAAAAGAACAGCAAAGCAAGAAACAAGAAAATTACTAAACCAAGGAACAGGTTCTAGATAGTTTTCAGAGGAAAGGTATTCGAGGCTGATGGTAAGATCATCCTTACTAAGAAGCACTGGTTTTGATAAGGATATTTGTAAGCTTATCTCTAATCATATGTTTGTTTCAAAAGATGAAAAATTTCTGGGTTATACTTATCAATCTGAATAAATAAAGGTTTGATATGAATAAAGGATTTTGATTATCTTTAATAGGTTTCTAAAGATTTCGTTTTAATCATCTTGTTTCAAGCAGAGATAACTGGTTCTCCCAGTTCGTCGCCATTTGTTGGCAGCAAGCAACAACCTCTTCACTTCTTGACAAAGTGAAGAGAGATCAGTCCTTTATGTGATAAATGAATTAAAAATTATATAGAGCTCCTTCAGAATCTTTGATTCTGAAGGTGCTCTTAATCAAAGAAAAAGTAATTAATGACTCTAGAAGCTGATAGGGTCTTGATCATCAAACTTGGCTTTTGAATGAAGGATTGATAAGTTTCGTAAATTCTCATTAAAAATTGTTTAAAATATTGAAACGAGTTTATGTGACTTAAGGGTTTTGTGTCAAAGAAATATCATAAAACACATTGTTTAGGGTATTATTAGTCTCAAGACTAAGTGAATTTGGGAATCTAATATCATAAGTAATATCCTATCATAAACTTTGTCAATATCATACTTAATCGATAAATGATGGTTTATATAGGAAGCGTTTCACATATGATAAATACCCTATGTAATGATACATACTATAGTGTGTTAATACCATGTATAAAGGTTTCGACTTAGTGTTGTATATATATAGTTTGTACATATAAATAAAATAAACACCAAGCTGGCCATTTAATTAATACCTACTCAACCTTAAAACGCAATCTATGCTTCTTCACATCACGACGTAATATCATAGAACAATGATGATCGTTTGATGAACTGGCCATGCGCTAAATCAACGGTTAAATCGATAAACCTTTGGATCGGTGAGCTGGCATGGAAACGTGGCCTTCACCACTTGACAGACTCGACAATTGTATGCATTTGGTAAAACCATGTTGACAGTGTTAATTGCTAACACTCATTACGAACTACGCCATCGTACCTATTAATTATGAGCCACTGTCAATAATCAATGATCGTAATAATGGATATATCAGTTGTCATATCGCTGGTTCGCCAAGTTAAGCAGTCTTCGTATCGCTGGTTCGTTAAGTTAAGTGGTGATCACTACTGGGCAGGGTCAAAACGCAGATAAGTTGGCATAAGCCATGGTGTAGCATGAAAGTTGTAATATTTATCACCATCCCGCTAAAATGGTAGGTTCAGAGATTTGATTTTGATCAGATTTCAAGCATGTGAAGATTTTTCTAGCATGTCGTGTGTGTGGATACCTATTCCCTCTGTTTTCACTTTCCCTTTCATTCCACGACTAAGCCCAAACAGTGCTGAAGAAACCATGTCTCCTCTGAATCGTTTTGAAATCTCAGGGTATGAAATTATTGAAGCTAATCAGGAGGTTGCCCAGAAATTCGAGAAAATGGGATGGACGCATTTCTTTCAAAGCTTTGATGGTCATCATGTGGAGATTACCAGAATGTTTGCAATGGGTTTTAAAAATGACAGGGTGCGAATTGGGGGTTTTGAGTTTGTTATCAATGAAGACAAAATTGCTGAAGCCACGAAACTTCCCCAGGTGGGAGAACGCTGGTTTAAAGGCCTTATGGTGGATAAGAAGAAGTGTTTGGCTTTGTTTACGCCTTTACCAGATAAAACGAAATTGAGAGTAGGCGTGCCTGTAAAATTTCTCAAGCCCGAGTGGAGAGCTTACTATGAAATCTTGGTAAGGTACGTAACCTGTTGTGGACGTTTTTCCCATTTGCATTTGTATCATTTACGGTTGTTGTTAGCGGTAAAGGGTTATAAACTTAATTTTCCCTTCTATCTGTGGCAAAGCCTGAAGAAAATGTCACAGTCTGTAAGGAATTTCAATAACCCTGATAATAGTTTGTGTCACCATGGATTGATTAAAATTTTACTGCAATTTCAATTATCCGCAAAAGGTCGGTCTTGGGATGAATTCCTAGTCGATTGTAAATTGGGTCCAACACAGCATTGGCCTAATTCGTCTCCTCGAGCTCGTAGGAAACGAAAAATCATAGATCCTGAGGATGATAGCTCAGAGGATAATGAACCAGAGGCCATAAGCACGTCTGTAGACGATGGGGTAGATAAAGATGCTGATAGGGTTTCAGTTCCTTGCAGTTCTAGGGAAATTTTAAATGAATCACGACCCGATAATAATGATGGCAACCCTGTAAAATTAAAAGAGGGATCAGCCGAAGACGAAATTGATAAACCTACTGAATGTGATAAAATTTCTATGCATAAGCTGAACCATTTGGCTCAGGTTTGTTGTGATAAGGAAGGGTCGAAGGTTGGAAACTTATCGTTTTCACGTAGAATCACCAGAAGCATGCATAGTCTTCGTTCTACTCCAAGGTATAGGTCTGATCCACAGACTTCCAAATCTACTGCTGCCGAACCTGCAGTTGTAGATATTGAGGATGATATTCCCATACCTGTCCCTAGCACAATGGGTGTAGGGAATTCCACCACTGTCCAGGGGAATGATGTGCAATCAGGTGAGGTCGAGGGAAACCAACCAGAAATAGATGTTGACACTGTACAATTTGAACCATTACACAATCAGCGTTGTGATAGTCCTCGTTCTCCTCATGTAGCTAGTGAAGACGAAACCCTACAGCAGGTATTAGGAAATATCTATCAGGATAAAAAAGCAGAGTCTAGAGGAAAGCGCAAACAGTATACGGTCTTGTTGGAAGAAGAAAATAAAACGTTCAAGAAAGAATTGCTAGAATGGATTGACAGGTGGAAAAAGGCCAACGTGAAAAAGAATCAATTCAAGAAATCCAAGAAATCGATATTAAAAACAAATCAGATGCTTTTGGAACGAATTGAAAAACAAAATGTTAAAATTATCAGGTTGAAGGCTAAATTGGCCGAAGCTAGAAGAGTAGTCGCTCTTCATAATGAAGCCTAATAGTTCTTTTTCTTGTTGACAGGTAACGATTATTTTGATTTAGCATGTCTGTAAAATCGGAGATTTTACAGGCATGCATTTATACTTTTGTTTTAATATTTCGGTTAACTGTGTTAAATCGATTTTGATATAATGTATTTATTGAATTTAATGCAGGGGGGTTTTATCACCGCTTTCTTCCAGGAATGCAGGACATGGTGGATGCGTTGGCATGAAAGTATAGCTGATCTGTTACAAGTTGGAGTATTCTGAATGGCCAAGAATGTTCTGAGATGTCTCGACTCAGGCTAGTCGATTCTATTTTTAGTATTTGGTGTAATTAGATGCTTTTATGGTTAAGTAATTTCCTATAATGTTGCATGCAACATTTATAGCAAAAACCGACTCTCACTACTATATGAATGAAGATTTTTGATGAACTCGGGATGGATGAAGTGTAGAAGAAAACTTCTTGAAATATATTCTATTGCTAGTATTACTTCAAACTTGAAGCTGAAGCTTTGTTGTGGATGATACTGGATATCTACGAATGATGCTGTGAATGGTATTCATTTTTGGGTTTTATATATATACATATATTTCGGTTTGTCATCTTCTGTTTATATGCAAACTCTGTATGCTGTGTCATACTGATGTTTAAACAATTTCTCACTTTGTCGTCTCAAGATTAGTTATTGAATGCATATGTCATTGTGGTTTGTTCATTAGTGTGTTCACTATAAACATTAGCTTGAATGATATAACTTCTTGTTTATTTAAAGTTTCATTTGTATGTTAACAGGTGAATTTTAAATAAACATTATCTCAAATTTGAATGACTGTCTTGAACAATAATTATTAATCAGTTCTGGAAGTGAAATTTGACTGTGTGTTTTAGGTTGAATCTCATCTCCATTTCTATATAGCAGAGTAATTGTTGTTATAATTTAAACATGTTTGGTTTATATCATACTTCAATTTTCTGTTATAAGATTAATGATTAATCTTAGCTTCAAATCTGCTCTCAGCTGAGATAGGGTTAAATAGGATAGATAGATTAGTTTTAAAGTTTATTTTATTTTTAGCATTGTTAAATCATTCTGCATACTGTAATTAAGCTTTCATACTTAGAAAATTTCACAAAAAATTGAAGTCTTTCTTTCCGAAAGCAGCTTTAGGACATTTGTAAATATATAGATAGGATAAACATTAGAATAGGTTAGATTTTGCTAGTTTTGAGGTTTCCTTAAGAGACAAACTAGCTGGTAGCAGGACCATAACCCGCGAGGTCTTGTTAACTTAAACACACCGGATACTGCTTTAAGTTGATTGTGTGGATAAAACCTCTTTATTGGCTCTGATTCATAAAATCAGGCCAACAATCAGACGTCCGGTTGAAGGATGGTCTTTTATTCCACTTCTTAGCATTTACAATTATATAGCATACATTGGGAAATGAGTTGATTTCTGGTATTCATCTATCTATTGTGGTCTACCCCAAGCCATAGGAATTTTTTCTCCGTAACATAAATGGCGACTCCATTGGGGAGAAGCCTCCATTTTGGGGTTTTTGGGCATTTTTCCTTATTTTGAGTCTCTGTTCTGTCGAGTTTCTGTGTCGTTGGAAGGTTGTTAGGTTCCTTATAGAAAATCTTGATTTTTCTTGGCCTTTTGGTTCATTTTTGTTCACCTACTCTGCCCTGTACGCGAGTCTGCTGTGGTTTTCCTGCGTATACACGTTACTGATAGTTAACTAGCTAGCGTACATACGCTACTGTTCTTTGAATAGTTGCGTACAGGTCCGGTTTAACCCTGTTTGTGATATTTGGTTGATGCTGGGTGAATTCTGGGTGTTCCTGAGTCTTATTAGGCCTATATCCTGACTGTTCCATGCCCTTTTAGTGACTGGAAGATCCTCTTTCTTTAGTTTATGAGAAATTGTTTTTAACCATTTTTTTCTTTTTTATAGCTCATTAGCTTAGCTGAGTCTTGCTTTTTGGGGTTTGCTAGGTTATTTGCATTGCATTCTCTGCATTTTTTTCTTCTTCTGAAAAGTGTTGATTCTACTTGCATTTTCATTCATTTATATTGAAAATACAAAATATTGTTGCATTTGCATTCATTTATAGTGAAAATACAAAAAGCAATTGCTTTATGTATTTGTATTTTGCATTAGAGTGCTTGTGCTTTCATTAGGGCTTGTTTGTGCATGAAATTGTAAAGAGATTGCATTTTATTTCTAAGGGAAATGTTGGTTTGACTGTCATTTAGTGGCATACTTTTTCTATTGGTAGACGAGTCTAGTGTTTTCGAGTGTGCATATCATTGAGTCTATTCACATCACTAGTTTCACAATCATATCCCTTTGAGTAATCACAGCCAATAAAATTAACGCCTAATTTAAAATTGATTAGAACGATTTCTTTTCTAGGGTGCACCAACTAGTATAGGTTTAGAGTCTTGGCATATATCACTGTTGAGTAAATGATCCAAGACTATTAAACACACATTATGTGTCTGACCAGGGAGTGGTGAAACCCATGGTATACATCGGTGTTCTCAGGACACTCTACTCACGCTAGAGTTAAGCACGAGGTCACGGGAGGTTGGTTGCGGAGATATCCCTCCAATACTTGCTGAACATGGGAGATATATCCAAGATTTGTTCGTATCTGGGGATTCTTATGGGATTTGACCCTCTTGAGTTTCGGGCTTAGATACCCTGCCCATACAATGGATCCCACCTATGACTGTTTGCCTGAGCATTGGTTATACGTGGTGGCCATATTTGCTTTACCTAGGTATCACATAGGGCATTTGCAACGGTTATTCTGCAATTGTCTTGAGTCAGATAGGGGTCAGAAAACACAGTTGTGTTCTCACATTGAAATTTGAGGGACCTTATAACTGATTCTGTTACCTCCGGTTATAGTTTGGGAGTCTCAATCCTCTCCTAGGTGAGACATACCGGCTATAGTGTCCGTAGGTCCCTTGAGCCAGTCCCCTGTTGTGTGCATTTGGATGTAGTTTCTTTTAGGTGTGTGCTCTGTGATGATCTAGTTGGTCATTAGGAGACGTTTATTTGTTGACTTTTTGAAGTCATCGTGGATCGAGATCCGCCTCTCCGCCGATCTTGTCGGTTGGCTGGTTTACTAGCTAGCAATCCGTCACAGTCTCTTCGCAAGAGACGTCGGAGGGCTATCGCTGGTCCTTTATTCACATCTCACGAGCTTCAAAGAGCTCCCATTATGAGTTTTGCATTTGGCATGATGGGAGTCCCCGTGACTCTGTCCGATGGCATAAAGGGAAACTCCCCTCCTTGCACTCTAAGGAGTGGATGGGGAGGAGGTTCATCACACAACACTCCTCCTGGGTTTGGGACATCCCAGCCCACTAGTAGGAACCCATTTGATGAAACATGGTCATTAGGTTATTTGTATGGTTCATCTACGGGTATGTCAGGTTTTGGTTCTATGTCCGTCTCTACGACCTCATACCCTTTTTCATTGGGTATGCCCGGTTTTATGCCGACTATTACTTCCACCATGTCCGGTAGTCATGCTAGCTCTAGCATTGGGATTGGAGGCACTATACCCCCTTATACTACGTATCAGTTCGGGACTAGTCACATCCCTCCATCTTCTCCGAATGTTGGAGGAGGGCCACCTCCTTTGTCAACCCCTAGTGTTAGTGTGAATCCTTTCTCTAGTGGAATTTTCACGATAGGCGTCGGATCTATGACTTACATTCCATCCTTTAACCTGTATGCCTCTATACATATGCATGTTCCCACGAACGCTTATATGATTTTGAATAATCCTCCTAATACCTCGGTTCCCGTGGGTGGGAACATACCATTTTCTTATGGCCCTCACTCGGCTTCTTCTTCTGCGTCAAGTGGTTACACAATACCCCATTCTTATGGAAGTAACTTTTATAATTATTTTGTCGGTTTCAGCCCTTATTCCATTCCCCCCTATGGAGCCTATTCCATGTATATGCCTGTGTATCCTAACATGGGTTAGTTTGGAGGAGCATATCATCCTTCTGGTCACAGTCACAGTTTCTATTAGAGTTCGTCGACACCTCAGGTGTCAACTTCAATGTACACAGTCCCACCCTCCGTTTCGCAAAGTCAGTCTCTTTTGGGAGCTAGTAATCAAGCTTCGCAGCCTCAACTCTCGTTTCTTTCTAGGTTAAATCTACTCGATCTTTCGAAGCTCACAAATGATCCGGTGTGTCATGACTATACATGGCCCCCAGTCCCCACCAAGATCCCTTCCGATGTTCCAAGGTTTGAAGGGAAGAAGGGTGAGGATCCAGGTGATCACGTCACCACTTTCCATTTATGGTGCTCCGCAAATTCCTTGAACCACGATTTTATTCGTTTGAGGCTATTTCAACGCACCCTTACGGGGGCTGCTGTGAAATGGCATGTCGAGTTGCCTGGGGGCACATAGGATTTTCAACGATTGGGCTTTGGTTTTTCTAGATCACTTTCAGTTGTTGGTTCGTTACGATACTAGTACCAAAATCTTATCCACCTTCCGCCAAGATAAAGCCACACATCTCTCTGATCATATTCAAGAGTGGCGCTAACATAAGAGGATAGTGAAATCCAACATTGCTCCAGAGTTTTTGTTGGAATGGTTCCTCAAGTCTTTGCTCCCTTATATTTCAAAGGACGTCTCATTGTCCAGAATTATGACTGAGGAACAAGCCATTTTTAAAACCCAGTAGCTAGACCTAGTCTATACTCAGTCTGGAATTTTGTATGACATTATACCTGACGCGCCGAGATCAAGACTTGAGACCAAGCCCGCTCCTGGACCGCATGCCGACGACATTGTTGGTTCCACAAGTTCTCGTCCTGTAGATATGCTTACGAATCAAATGCACAATCTGCCTATTAACCAATCTACCCCTGGACAGGCTCATGCCTCTTCCATTTCCACCCAATCGTCCGATGTTCATTCTATACAATCGACGAACCTATCTAGTAACCAGTAACCTGGTGGGAAAAAGAAGGGGAAGAATAACCGTAGGGGTGGGAACACTAGGAATAACCCTAAGAAAGAAAATGCTAACCCTCCTCAGGATGGCGGAAATGTTGGTGGGGACCGTAAGCCTAGGCGGAAGGTGAAGTTTCCTTGTAAACTTTGCTCAGAAGATCACCTTACACATTTGTGTCCTCGTCTAGAGGAAGCATTGAAGCACATTGCACAGAGCCCAACTGTGCTGAAGGATCCCCTTTCTCACCATCAAAATATGGCTTCTAGTGCTTCCGTCGCTGGTAATGAGACTAAGGAAACTTAGACTTCTTCTCCCCATGCCAGCGGTTTTGGATGCTTTAACATGGTTAAATTTGAGGTTAGTGTTTCTACTCCCTTGCGTGATTATGGATCTCCACAACCTTCTTTAGGGAATGAGCCCCCTCCACCTGAAAATCCATTGCATATCGAGAAGCCCAACTCTATGCCATAGATACCGAAAGGTGTCCTCAAGTTCTAGGCGCACAATCCTAATGCCCGAGCCGCCCAGAACTACTCAATTGTGGAAGATCTAGGCCAGACACCATGTGCTATGTCGGCACTCGAGGTTCTTTAGGCTTTCCCTTCACAACATAACGCCCTTTTATGTGCTTTGGGAGTCCTTGATTCTCCTAATCTGAACGTTATCAAGTCTGACACTACTTCGATTGCCTCCCCCGCGTAATTTGATTCAACTTCAGAGCCTCCAAGGGAGGGCCACTCTCTTACGACGTTTTATTGTAAACTATGCCAATCTTACTAAGGGTTTCATGTGATTATTGATTAAAGACACCACTTTTATCTGGGATGAGCGAGCCCAGTAGTCTTTCGATGCTTTAAAGAAATCCTTGGTATCAGCCCCTCTTCTTAGTCCACCCGACTATGCAAGAGATTTTTTACTTTATGTGGTCGTGTCTCAATAGACGATTGGTATGGTCTTAGTTCAGGTGGATGATGTGCTTAAAGAGCATGTTGTCTATTATCTTAGTCGAAACCTAGTAGACGTTGAACTGAGGTATTCTCACGTTGAGAAATTGGCCCTTGCGACTGTTCATGTAGTACAAAGATTACGACATTATATCTTGCTTATGAAAACCACAGTTATAACACATGTCAATCTATTTTAGTTCGTGCTCTCATGATGTTTGATTGGGGGGAAATATAATAAATGGATTGTCATTCTTTAGGAATTTGATCTTGATTTTGCTTCAGCGAAGTCAATGAAGTCCTTGGTTTTTGTGGAGCTAATGTCAGATTTTCCGAGACTTGATGAGGAAGTGGTCCATGAAGACTCATTTGTTGATGAGAATTTATTCCTTATCTCGTCGGCAAACCCTTGGTATGGAGACATCATTATATATCTCCAAACTCTGAAGTTCCCTTCGCATTTTTTGCGAGATGAGAGATGGCGTGTGAGACACCACGCCAAATATTATGTCATCGTCGATGACACTTTGTATCACGGAGAAAAAGACTCTATCCTACGTCATTGCTTAACTCATGAGGAAGCAGAGCTAGTGCTTAATGACTTCCATAGTGGGGCATGTGGTGGTCACTTATCTGGGCTTGCGACAACCCAATGTATCTTGCGAGTAGGTTATTTCTGGCCTATGATATTTAAAGATTGTGTTAATGCCATGAAGAGATGCCACCCTTGTTAGGTTTTTTCTCGAAATGTACACTCGCATCCTACCCCCATTCATCCAGTCGTCACCGTCGAGCCCTTCACCAAGTGGGGGGTTGATTTCATGGATTGCAACCCAGCTTCGGCTGGGGGGCATTATCATATTATAGTGGTCGTTGATTACTTTTCCAAATGGGTTAAGACCATGCCGACCGTTAAAGTCGATGGTGCAACAACAACCCACTTCGTATTCAATCAAATTATAGTTCGATTCGGTATCCCGAAGGAGATTGTCACTGACCATGGAAGTCACTTTCA
This sequence comes from Larix kaempferi, assembly GCA_027924585.1. Taxonomy (NCBI): domain Eukaryota; kingdom Viridiplantae; phylum Streptophyta; class Pinopsida; order Pinales; family Pinaceae; genus Larix; species Larix kaempferi. The sequence goes on along the minus strand of BSBM01000241.1, from coordinate 14,537,550 downwards.
AAACAAGATGATGGCAGAATTATCACTTAAGCTTGGGTTTAGACAAGATCACTCATCTTCATATTATCCCCAAGCGAATGGATAGGTCGAGGCAGTTAATAAGTCCCTTAAGTCCAGTCTCCAAAGGACCATCCGACAAAGCAAGAGTAATTGACATATCATGTTGTATCCCGCTTTGTGGGCTTATTGAACCGCAATAAAGACTTCCATTGGTTTCTCACCTTTTCAGTTAGTTCATGGCGTGGAGTCGATTTTACCGATTGAATGCGAAATACCTTCGTTGAAGCTAGCTACAGAGCTCCTCCCTAATAATTCAGAAGTAGAGCAACGTTTAGTCCACCTCGAGCAGCGTCGAGATGCCGTCGTGGAAATAAATGCGAACAAACGTCGTGTCAAGGCTTAGTATGATAGGTCTGTCCATCCCCGGCAATATGCTGAAGGTGACTTGGTTCTTCTTTATGACCAAGCTAAGGAACCTATGGGGGCAGGCAAGTTTAACCCCATGTGGCACGGTCCTTACGTTGTGAGGCATGTCCTTGATAAAGGAGCCTCTGAGTTAGAGGATTATGAGGGGAACACCTTGAAGGAGCCTAGAAATGGTCTCTACCTCAAGCGGTATTATGCTTGAGCTTCTAGCTCGAGCTAATACTTTTGTATACTATTGTATAGTTTATGTACATAGTTTAACATTCCTGTGGTTTTTCGAAGTCTGTTGATTCGCTTCCATTTGGTTAACAGATGTTAGCGGAATCTCCAGTGTTCTTAGGATTCGCGGATGGGGCTAGCCATCATATGCAGAGACTAGCTTCTGCTGCGTGGGTTATTTACTCACCCGACAACCAGATTGTGTCTTCAGGAGGCGCTTGTCTCGATCCTACATTGAACAATGTGGCTGAGTATAGTGTCGTTATTGAGTTACTTCACGATGCCATTTCGCATGGTATCCAGTCTTTAGAGGTCCGCTTGGATTCACAGCTGATTGTTTATCGGATTCACAGCTGATTGTTTATCAATTGAACGATAGGTATTGTGTTAGGGATCCTACATTACTGATAACAGCAAATAGTGTAAGGACTTGTCTACTCTATAAATGTAATTTTACTAAGAAGTGGTGAGCCTCTGTGTCAGCAAATTAAAATGATTATCACAAGTTATTTATAAGATTTACATTCATTCATCAATTAAGATAAGCAAAGCTAAGATCTAATGCCACTTTAAACATCTATTTCATGCAAGATAAGCAACATTCAAACATTCAAATGGAAAAAACTTGAATCATTTCATATTAAAACAATGAAGAAGTACATCCCTAACATGGAAATTGGTGTGAATCCCTCCTCCATTACCATAAGCTTTCCTTTCTCCACCCTTGCTTTTGAAGAAATTGAGCTTTTCCTCCTCCTTTAGAATCTTTTCAACATGCATTTGCTCTTCCTTTATGTACCTTACAATGCCCCAAATGCCTTTCTTATATAGCATTGGGAAATGGTCCTTCAAGCTTTTCCTCACAAAGTAGGATTGGTCTTTTTCATTATTTTAGATCATTTTCACTAAAAACCCACTTTTCCATAGTTTTTAGACTTTTTTGCACAACTTAGCATACTTTAAGCACAATTAATGCACTTTAATGCATTTCTTTTCACTTTTTGATTGGTGTAGCTTAGTTTTGGACCTTTTGTGAGCGGTTCAATCACTGAACTTGGTGTCCTTAGGTTCTTACTTTCTTCACCTAATCCTTCCATTTATGGGAGAAGTGATTAGATCAGAGAGGATTTGTCTCTGAATGTACTTGTGTTATGTCTTCATGTTGCAGGCGCATAGTAAAAATATGTTTCTTCTGTCACATGACTAAGGGTGTTAATTTGATTGTTAACAGATGCCCCCTAATGTGTGAGGTCCGAAGCAGAGCTAAGGGCCGAAATACATTATTGAAATTTATACTCTGTATATTGATACTCTTTATACTGATACTCTTTATCATTCAAAGCAAGGACGAGGAAAGGAAAAACTCATGGGCGCAGGATTGAGGATCACACCTGCAAAACATAGCGATTTATCAAATATATAATATCTTCCTAAGGCGGGCATACCCATGCTTAGCAGTAAACAAGCATGGACATGAACAATACACAGTGGATCCATGTCAAAAGTAAATTTTTCAGAAGTGTAAACATGCACTTTGATGAGTGCTAGAACAAGTTCTTTATCAAACTTCTGACATGGCAGTCTAATCTTGCGCAGCTTGGGCAGTGCCTCGATGAGTGATACAACTATTTTTCCCAAGGTCTTCAATACAAACTGACGATAGTACGAGTTTATCTCATGCGAATAAGTGATCTGATGTCGAGCATAATAAAACACCATCTGATTACCGGTCATTGATATATACTGTTAACAGATGCGAAGAGACCCACCGATAATGATGATGGACTCTAAGGTACTGAGTACAAACTAGCAAGTGTGAATAGATGTTATGAAGTTGAACACTTGTAGAATCAAGTAATCAGGGGTCATTGATGTATACCCACTGTCATTTGCGAGGAAACCTGTTACTAATGACTGCAAGATCCAAGGTACTCTTGGGTTTCTAGATCCATGTCCTAGATGATGTTTTGATGTCGATAGGAATAGATCCATCGAAAGGAGGGCATTAATGCATCCCACATCAACCGATATGAAACAAAGATCAATAGTCTAATATAATTTGGTAGAACTGCAAGATCCAACACTGTATACTAACACAAGGAAGGCCGACATGATTGGTCAGGAATATTTGAGGAATGGCCGACTCGGTTTGAACTTCCCTTGAACACATAACACGACGCAGAATGGACACTTGGCAACATAGGACTTTGAGTAACCAACCTTGATGAAATCCGCTAATTCCAGATGCATTAACGAAAGCTCCATTGGTGACGGGAAGGATAACCCATCGGTGGAGATTTGTTTCAAAATACTGGTACAGTTTCCTAAGGAAAATGTAGATGGTGTATTGACAGTGGATACAATATTATGTGCCGTGTTCAAGGGTGACAAGGACTGACTGTTTCCGTTTTCTTCGAAGTTTATAATATGAAGTGATTCAAGTCTCTCCCTTTTTGGATTTTTGTGTTTTCCAATTTTTTTTAAACCTTTTTCATTTATTAGCTTGAAAAAGAATAAAGCATGCTATGATACATTAGAGGAAACGAGTGTCTCAAGGGAATGTGCCTAAATGTCAAGGGCATGGGTCAGGCCAAGGCAAAGATCTGTATCGCAGATAAGGGCTGAGCTAGTTATGTACACTCTTACAGATGTTTCCTCCATGGGTATGAGTCAAATATACAGAAGCAATGGTTTTTAGGCATCTTGTAACAGAAAGTGACTGCACAGGCAAATAAACAACATAAGCAATAAGCAACGAAGCAGTTTGCACGGATGTTCAAGTGGATATTTTAACACAAGCTTATGTAAAATGACAAAAAATTGGGAGCCCATCAGGATATGGTCAGAAATGTATGAAAGAGAGATATGTGGTCTCAAACTCCAAGTCATGATGGGACTAATAGGGCTCCCGGGCCTATAAGAATAACTCAGCGTGGGCACAAAAATGGCAATGGGGTGCTGACTAGGGTGTCCCATGTTCGGTAGGCTCTTCTATCGGAATGGTGGAAAATATAGATATGAAGGGATGATACACTAATTTTCAACAGGTTAGACCCTATGGCAAGTTTGGGTTGCAAAAGGTTCAAATGCATCTTCACAAAGGGATAGTCTAAACCTATATGCAAGCTTCCAAATATACCAGATCAGATCGATAAACATGCAGATCATGCTCCTATACTTGAGTGGATTTAATCCAATTATGCTCCCATTGGCCCCACAAAAGAAGTCCTTAGGTGGGTGCAACCAAATGTTTACAACTTCAGGGATATCTTCATTTGATGATAAAATGCAATCCAAGAAGTCATGTGAGCTGGGAGATCTCACAACCCAAATGGGCCAAGTAACCAGATCATATTCCTCCATCAAGGGAAGATTTTGATCCGAATTTGCCGAAGCTATTTCAATAACTTGGTATGAAACTTCTACGACAGATAGGGGTGATCCAAATGCTTGCCAACATTTAAATGACATTACACAAGCTGAGGTCCCTTCATCCACTATGGTTAGACAGATGTTCTTACCATGAGTCATTACTTTAATTTGAAAAGCAACTTCGGAAAGGATCCTACATATTGAATGGTCTATGTCTGATGTGATCAAAGTCTCATCGGATGGATCAACAACGCCAATTGTAGACAATAGTTCCTTTCTTTGCGCAGGATGACATTGCAATACCTCTAAGGCCGACATGGCACATGGTACTTGAGCTAGGTCCTCAAGAAAATTACCATTCTGAGCAACTCACGTGTTAGGATTATGCATTGTTCTACGTAGAACACCTTTGATGGGGTATGGTACTAAGTCTATGGGTGGTTTCTCAATGTAGAGATAACCACTTGGCTATGATTCCCATTGATCCGATGTACTAGGACATACATCATAAGAATCGAGTCTTGTTTGAATGTTCATCTCATGATCACACATGAAGACATTGGCATAAGGATCATTGCTCCCTTGCGGGGGGGTTGGCTGGTTTCCCTCTGGTGGGAGTACTGGTGCCAAAATAGTGGGTTGTTGTTTCCCACCGCATTGAAACATAGTTGGTGCATCTTTGTTCCCAGAGTTAGTAGTTTGCTTACTCTTGTATTTCTTCTTCTTTTTACTAAGGTCTTTGGACTCGACTATAAGGATTTCAGAATTCTGGGAAGGATTAACACTTTGCTTACCCTTATACTTCTTCTTCTTTCCTCTAAGGTCTATCGATGAGACTGTGAATATTTCAGAAGTGTTGGAAGGATTAGCAGGTTCCTGCATTGCCTGTCCAGGTGTGGGTTGCAAATTCTGAATAGAAACTTGTCCCGAATGTGGGGTAATCTGTTCAAGATGGTTGACGGAATCCATCATACCATTGGCATGAGGTTCATGTCGCAGCCTAGTTGGATCAAACGCAGGTCTTGCAGGTTGGTTCCAAAAATATTGGTTACTTTCTAGAATCTGACCAATCCATGGCGGAATGGGGTTAATGGTTGGATTGCCCCCTTGCGGGGTTAGGCCCAAAAAAGATTGGTTACTTTGTAGAACCTGGCCACTCCATTGATGTGGTCCTTGGGCTTGAAAAGCATTCCAAGAGGGGTTACCTCCTTGCAGAGGTTGCATCCAAAATGATTGGTTGTTACCTGGATGTTTCCTAGTCTATTGTGAACTAGGTTGCATGTATGGATTGCCCCCTTGTGGAGGTATGTTCCAATAAGGTTGGTTATTTGGTGTAACATTACCACTCCCTGGCTGGTTGGGATTCATGGGTGGATTGCCCCCTTGCAGGGGTATGTTCCATTAAGACTGGTTACTTGGTGGAACATTACCACTCCATTGTTGGTTGGGATTCATGGGTGGATTTCCCCCTTGCGGGGGTGGGCCCCAATTAGATTGGTTACTAGTTGGAACTGGACCACTCCATTGATTGTTTCCTTGGTTTGGATAAGTGTTCCAAGGTTGATTGCCTCCTTGCGGAGATGGCATCCAAAAAAATTGGTTACTTCCTTAATGTTGTCCATTCCATGGTGGAACAGGATGGATGGATGGATTTCCCCCTTGTGGAGGTAGGCCCCAAAAAGATTGGTTACTTTCCAGAATCTGACCAAACCATTGATTGTTTTCTTGGCTTAGATAAGCGTTCCAAGTTTGATTTCCTACTGGCGAAGGTGGTACCCAAGAAGATTGGTTACTTCCTGGAACCTGCCCACTCCATTGCGGAATGGGGTTGATAGGTGGATTTCCGCTAGGCATTGTGCTAGGATAAGTCGGAGGATAACCTCCCGGGGCATTTCCACTAATTTGAGGAGCATATCCCCAATTGGCATAAATGTTCCATGGTTCATTGCTTCTGCCAGGAATATTACCATTCCATGGTGAAGGGTTGCCTCCAAAAGTAGAATTTGGACAAGTGTTAGGCATACCAAGAGGATTTTGGTTTACTCCTTGTGTGTGTTGACCTTGATTAGCCGAACCATATGGAAAACCAATGTTTGGTAAGGCCCACCCTTCAGCAGGGATTCCTGCAAACGAAGTGGATGTACTTCTGGGATTGGAACCCGAAACTGTATCAACTGGCATTGAAGTGCTAGTTGAGTGTAATGTCCCAAATTTGGAATTGGGTCACAATGGCCTAATCACATTAGCCATATTCATTAGAGTTTGTAAAATTGGTGTTAAGGGTCAAATAATTGCCAAGGAGGAAAATTACTAGTCTCCTAGGTTTGGGGTGGAAGCTTTGGGATTTGGAATAAGGGGGATAATAAATGATGTTTAGACATTAGAAGGGTTCAAGTATTTAATAAATAGAGTGAATAAAGAAATTCAAGAGAAATCCTAAGTGACAAATGGTTTTGGAGACATATGGAGGATGCGGGACCCACACTAGCTTGATTTTTCATAATACATGGTATCTCTCTTTTGCAAATTCGAATTAATGGGAATGTGAACACTCTTGGGTGAGTTGGTAAGTCATAACACATGTCATTGAGCATCTTAGGTCGAATTTGGAATGATTGGTAACCTCCATGGAAGATAAAGAGTCAAAGTGGAAGTTTGTGGACACTTGGGCTAGATTCCCTAGCCCTATGACACCAATGATGGAGCATCTATGACAACTATGACAAATTGCAGACCTGACCTCTGACATCTGACCACTATGACATGTCATCCCCAAAAATAAGCTCAAATAAGGCGAATTTGGGAGTGGGAGAAGCCAAAGAGACTCAAAATCGAATTTGGGAGAAGATGGAAGGTTGGAACTAGGAGACAAGTGGCAAGTGTGGAATATTTCCTAAATGAAAATCTATTGAATCTATTGAGAGGATTTCGACCCTTAGAAGGATAATGTTGGTTATAAAATGTAGAAATGAAGTATGAGAATAGCTTTTGATCATTTGTAGAATTTGCAATTGCATTTGTGAAGAGGGAGAGCTAGTGGATGACTAGTTTCTTGCCTTAGCCAATTTCGAGGGTGAAAGATTCCCATCCAAGTTGGAAATTGGAAAGGCCATTCAGACCTTTCATTTGGAGCTTCAATGGAGTCTTTATTTGCATGTGTAAGCTATAGGGCAGCTCATGGTTTCTTCTATTGCAGCTCGCTCCTTCAACCATTTCCAGTTTTGATGGCATATTCTTGATCCTTGAGGGAGGGCGTTTTTGGTGAGCTATTGTACTCTTTGGGGGAGCTTCTAATGCCCCATTTCTTTTGTAATATTAAGTAAATAATCTGTTCTTCATCTCCAGAAAGTTTCAGGTCGAAATTCCAAGTAGAAGTGTATAAATCTCATTTTTAATGGAAGAACAATGCCATTTCCCCACTACCTTGTTGTGAACCAATGTATTGATGATGATTTCGAATGAATGGATGATTATATGATGCATTTGTGATTAATGGACTGCCATGGATGTATTTTACAAGTTTCATGTACTGTACTTGATCATTTGAAGTATTTTTACTCAGTTTAATTGCATTGGGAGAAGAAATAGTGCCATTTCCCCAAGGGTCGAATTGGTGATTTTTGCAGTTGAATGGGAGAGGGTGAGAACAGTTGTAATAAACCATTAATGGTGCATATGAGACCTTAATAACATAATTAACACATTACATACCTTTGTTTATAAATTTGAGTGGGTTTGGAGGCATTTGGGAAGCCATTTTCAGTACTTACCTTAGGGGGATTTGAACCCCAAATTACTAGTAAAATTGCATACTTGGTCCAGAATCTTAAGAGAGTTTGCAGAGGTCTTTTGGTGGCCATATGTTGTCCCTGAACATCATATTCAATTCCTAATATCATTCATAAACCTTCCTGGAATATTTGAAGGCATTTGGAGTCAATTTGAGACCTAGAGACCAATACTAGTCAAAGGGAAATCACTAGTAAAGTTACCTACATTGACTAGAATTGAAAGAGTATTTGCAGAAGTGTTTTAAAGGTACAAAGGCATCCCTGAAACACATATTTATGTTCTAATATCATTCATATACCTTCTCAGAAGATTTGGGATCATTTGGGGCAAATTTGGGACCTAGAGATCGAAACTAGTCAAAGGTCGAACCAAGGAAAAAAGTGGAAAATTGCAATTTTAATAAAATTCCTAAAAGGGACATTACAGTGGTATCAGAGCATGGTCCTTGCACCTGTGTATTAGGTACATACATTCAAGAATAATTGGCAGCCATGTCTTACTATTATGATGAATCCTATGAGTACAATTCTTATGAGGAATATGCAGATGCTTATGAGCAATATGAAGCAGAATGTGAATGGTATGAGGAAGAGGTGCCATCATGCAACACTTCATACAATTTCAAGAGAAATGAAGGTTATTCTTATGACTTTAGATCTGATGAATATGAGTGTGTCACACCAACCAAGGATAATTCTATGAGCGAGTTCCAAAGATGGAGAGAAAAATATAAAACCTTGCCCCAACAATATAAAAAATATCAAGAATATCTTGCTTCGAGCAAAAATACACAAAATGCCATGTCTTTTGAGTACTATGCTGAACATGTTTTTGAAAATAGGCCCAAAAATGAAGATGTGGAGTTAGTGAAGAAAGGTTTATGCCCTTCTTGTAAAAACCCTTGGAGCGAGTATCATATATGTGTGCATGAAATGATGTCCTCCTTGAGGAGAGCTTTTGATATTTATTCAAGAAGAGCTTCCAAATATATTGATCCTAAGGAAAACAAGGGGCAAAATGCATCATATTTCTTGAAGGAGAAAAATGAAGAGACATCACAAGAGCATAAAGAAGATTCTATTGAAAATATGGAAGATCATTTCGAGACACCTTCTAGGTTAGACATGAACCAAAGAGCATCTACTGATGGATGCTTAAACTATGAAGGAGTACCTACTGATGGGTGCTCACACCTCTATGTTGGTGACATAGAGATCACTTTTGAAAGTGTTGCTGCAATCCCAAGTTCCATTAAGCATGATAATGAATACCTTGTAGCAGTTGAAGAAGAACCAAGATCAACTTCCCCATCACCACTTGAGCTTCATGAAGTTGGTCCAAGCAAAAATGAAGAAGATGAGGAGGTTTATTTGCAAGAGCCTCATTTTCTTGAAGTGTCCTTAAAGATGAATGAAAAGAAGATCCAAGAGTCCCTCAGCATTCTCCATGACACTCAAGCATTGGTGTCAAATTCTTGTTGGAGAGCTACTTCATTGGAGGAAACATCCTTCCTTGAAGACATGGAGAAGATTCAAAGAGCAATGTGCCACATCAAAGGTAATTTCATGTCTTTGCTTTTTGATAGAAACCATTTGTTTGAGCTTAATGAATTGTTACATGATGCATACTTGAAGAATAATGAGGATAATCATAAGCTCACAATTCAAAATGAGCAACTTCTTGAAAAGTTGCAAGGTACTTGTTTTTCCTCTTATGTTTTAGATTGTCAAATGGTAGATTGTTTGGAGGATTCTCATGACATGGTGGATCATGAGAAATGTGAAAATTTGAATGTTCTTGATGTGTTTGAAGATGAACTTGAAGAGATTCAAACACTTGATGTGGTGGAAGAGGAATTTGAATTGTCTCTTGATGAAGGTTATGCAATTTTTAAAGAAAAACATGATTCCTCTACATTGGAACCAAACTATGACAAAGAGTTTACACTTTTGAAGGAGCTGCATGATACTACCCATATGGATCCTTCCCATGATGAAACTTCGGTACTTTTTGAACATTTGGGTGATTTGGTTCATTCTCCTACATCCTACAATTCCATGTTTTGCAACATTAGTCTCAATGAAGTATGGGTGAAAGGGTTCTTTTTGATGGTGCCACATGAGGAGTATGGAACTCCTAGATTTACATTTTATGATGATATGGTTGGAGCACATTCTTATTCACATTTGCAGCAGCATAATTTGTCACTTTATGATGATTCACATCTACATGGATGCACCTATTATATGGATTTGAGTCACTTGAATACTCATGGTTTTTCTTGCTCAACACTGGGTTCATTTGATGTTAGAGGAACTTCATCCAACACTTGGATGAATAGATTTATGATGGGAGAACATTTTTGTTGGAAGCCACATACTTTGTTACATTTTTATGATTCTCACATTCATGGATGTATGGGTGAGACTTCTTTGAGTCATTTGAAGTCTCCTTGTTTTTTCTGCTCATTATTTGGTTCAGATTCTATTGGAGATTCTTCATTCACTTCTTGGATGAAAGAATACATGGCTGAATATTTTGATGCATATCACATCCTTTTGGAGCAGCATTATAGGACATGGGATCCTCACCTATGTCATTGGAGCAGATTTGATTGGTCACTTGAAGCTTGTATGCACTTGGAAAATGGTGGTCTACTTGCTTGGAGGTATAAGCACTTTCATGACTCTTTGATAAAGCATATCCTTGATGTACATTTTCATTATGTTGTTATGTACTTTGATGATATATATTTGGTACTCATGATGTTTGGAAGAATGCATACAAGAAAATGGGATCCAGGAATCCTCTTATCTAATGGTGTAGGTTGGAGAGCACTCTTAATTGTTGGGGTGCAATACAAGCAATGGGACCCTGGAATAATTTTTATCTCATTGGTTTCAATTTTTTGGGGGAAACAAGAAGTATGGGAGATGGATTTCCCAATTAATAAAGTGATTTTTATCAGAGTAGTGCAGCAGCAAGCATGGTGGTTCCTCTCTAAAATCTTCATGGAAACCCAAAGACTCAAGGTTTGGCAATTCAATGGCAACTTCAAAGAATTATACAGAAAGCAGGTTCTTCAACACCCTTGTTTGAAATTGCTTGAGGACAAGCAATATTGGGAAGGGAGGATTTTTCATGTCCCAAATTTGGAATTGGGTCACAATGGCCTAATCACATTAGCCATATTCATTAGAGTTTGTAAAATTGGTGTTAAGGGTCAAATAATTGCCAAGGAGGAAAATTACTAGTCTCCTAGGTTTGGGGTGGAAGCTTTGGGATTTGGAATAAGGGGGATAATAAATGATGTTTAGACATTAGAAGGGTTCAAGTATTTAATAAATAGAGTGAATAAAGAAATTCAAGAGAAATCCTAAGTGACAAATGGTTTTGGAGACATATGGAGGATGTGGGACCCACACTAGCTTGATTTTTCATAATACATGGTATCTCTCTTTTGCAAATTCGAATTAATGGGAATGTGAACACTCTTGGGTGAGTTGGTAAGTCATAACACATGTCATTGAGCATCTTAGGTCGAATTTGGAATGATTGGTAACCTCCATGGAAGATAAAGAGTCAAAGTGGAAGTTTGTGGACACTTGGGCTAGATTCCCTAGCCCTATGACACCAATGATGGAGCATCTATGACAACTATGACAAATTGCAGACCTGACCTCTGACATCTGACCACTATGACATGTCAGCCCCAAAAATAAGCTCAAAGAAGGCGAATTTGGGAGTGGGAGAAGCCAAAGAGACTCAAAATCGAATTTGGGAGAAGATGGAAGGTTGGAACTAGGAGACAAGTGGCAAGTGTGGAATATTTCCTAAATGAAAATCTATTGAATCTATTGAGAGGATTTCGACCCTTAGAAGGATAATGTTGGTTATAAAATGTAGAAATTAAGTATGAGAATAGCTTTTGATCATTTGTAGAATTTGCAATTGCATTTGTGAAGAGGGAGAGCTAGTGGATGACTAGTTTCTTGCCTTAGCCAATTTCGAGGGTGAAAGATTCCCATCCAAGTTGGCAATTGGAAAGGCCATTCAGAACTTTCATTTGGAGCTTCAATGGAGTCTTTATTTGCAGGTGTAAGCTACAGGGCAGCTCATGGTTTCTTCTATTGCAGCTCGCTCCTTCAACCATTTCCAGTTTTGATGTCATATTCTTGATCCTTGAGGGAGGGCGTTTTTGGTGAGCTATTGTACTCTTTGGGGGAGCTTCTAATGCCCCATTTCTTTTGTAATATGAATTAAATACTCCGTTCTTAATCTCCAGAAATTTTCAGGTCGAAATTCCAAGTAGAAGTGTATAAATCTCATTTTTAATGGAAGAACAATGCCATTTCCCCACTACCTTGTTGTGAACCAATGTATTGATGATGATTTCGAATGAATGGATGATTCTATGATGCATTTGTGATTAATGGACTGCCATGGATGTATTTTACAAGTTTCATGTACTGTACTTGAGCATTTGAAGTATTTTTACTCAGTTTAATTGCATTGGGAGAAGAAATAGTGCCATTTCCCCAAGGGTCGAATTGGTGATTTTTGCAGTTGAATGGGAGAGGGTGAGAACAGTTGTAATAAACCATTAATGGTGCATATGAGACCTTAATAACATAATTAACACATTAAATACCTCTGTTCATAAATTTGAGTGGGTTTGGAGGCATTTGGGAAGCCATTTTCAGTACTTACCTTAGGGGGATTTGAACCCCAAATTACTAGTAAAATTGCATACTTGGTCCAGAATCTTAAGAGAGTTTGCAGAGGTCTTTTGGTGGCCATATGTTGTCCCTGAACATCATATTCAATTCCTAATATCATTCATAAACCTTCCTTGAATATTTTAAGGCATTTGGAGTCAATTTGAGACCTAGAGACCAATACTAGTCAAAGGGAAATCACTAGTAAAGTTACCTACATTGACTAGAATTGAAAGAGTATTAGAAGAAGTGTTTTAAAGGTACAAAGGCATCCCTGAAACACATATTTATGTTCTAATATCATTCATATACCTTCTCAGAAGATTTGGGATCATTTGGGGCAAATTTGGGACCTAGAGATCGAAACTAGTCAAAGGTCGAACCAAGGAAAAAAGTGGAAAATTGCAATTTTAATAAAATTCCTAACAAGGGACATTACATTGAGCTTGTGCTACTAACAGGTATACTAACTGTTGGGATTGATGTAGAGGCCAAATTGAAAGTATTGCTACCTCCAACAACTGTTTGATGTTGGGATGATGTAGTCGCTTGTGCTCCTGATGAAGCCATAGGGTCACTTGTTGAATTTTGCATGTCATTCAAACTTTGGAAAAGAGGTTTGATATCACCTAGTGACTCACAGATAGTAAGTACAACTGGTTCTGAAAGACTCATAAAAGGTGGAATTACATGAGCATTTGTGTGATGTTTCAATGTTTCAATTTCAACTAGAGTGAGATCATCAACTATGTCTGTATTCAGTTTGTGATGTGATAATGAATGTTTAGGGTTTGTTTGATGTTGTTCTTCTCGAGTAATATTAATTGTATTTAAAATCAGTTATGTTTCCAAGTCATTAGGATGTGGTTTTTGTATCTGTCTCTGCAATGTAGCAGGGCCTTCAATTTCTGGTGAATCACCTCGCTGCCACCGTGACTAGTGGATCGAGAGAGTAGCCACTTCTAAGAAGTTGATAAAATGATGTGTTTAAAATGATATTCTTAATCAAACAATCCTAAGGCAGACTAGACTCAACAAAAATAAAAAGTGACCACACAGTAAAAATTTCCTATAGATCCAAGCAAGTAAACTACTTTTCCAAAGCACTGAAGTTTAGTGAAAAGCTGGATTAGAGGGCCTTCCGAAACTAGTAGTTGCTGAGGGATTTGAAGCCTCAAACAATTGCTAGCAGCTATGGTATGAGAAACAATTACAATAAACTTTAATCGCTAGGGATGCAAGTGTTATCTCTTGACCAATCACCCTCCCAAGGAGTAAAAGTTCCAAAGTCTGTCTCAGGTACTGTAAGTGTCCCCCACTCACAATAGCCTATGTGATATCTTAGGAATAGCCACTAAAGTTACCACTTCACAATCGATGGTCAGGCAGAACAGTTGTAAGTTGAGGACAACTCTCATAACCAGGAACTTTAGAAACAGTGATGTCACCCCGAGGATTTGTCACTGAACATAGAATCCCCTCGATAAGCTCATGTCCTACTAAATAAGCAAGAGGGGGGAACCACCCTTACTTATCCAGATTGACCTCATGCTTGACGCATGTTTCAGAAGCGCTTTCCTGACAGGCATTTCATGCTACTAATGGATTTACTGTCATTAATCAATGCTAGTTTCAGAGTTTTGCAGCCCAGGAGTGTTAACTCTCCAAACCTAATCCAGGGCACTAACTTAAACTTGTTGGTGATATGAAAATCAAAAGTTTGTCAATTTTAGATTAAGCGCCAATTTTAATGGTAGTTTGCTTAATTTCAAGAGTGGAAGTGAAACTCGTGGTGTTTTGACTTGAAAAAAAGAAGATGAACCAAACAATGCAACATGCTCACTACTCTACCTTTTAATTCGATGAATATTCTAAATTAAGGAAGAGTTAGAGGTTCATGAGTTTCTTTCAGACATGCAAAATTTCTGGTAGATTTCGTATGTTCATGCACAGTTTTTTTCTTAAATATGGATAATAATTGATGTTTAAAGACCAATGTAACCTAAACAAATATCTCAAGTAAACATGAATCTAATTCTATTACACGGGGGATCTCTATTTCTCATTCACAAGATCGCCATAAGGCCCAAGTGAAGAGGATACGCATAGCCCTTTGGAATGCTTATGAATTAAATTCTAAACTGTTACAAGTGAGATCCACTTTCTCATTCATAAGATCGCCATAAGGCCCAAGTGAAGAGGATACGCATAGCCCTTTGGAATTTTTATGAATTAAATTCTAAACTATTACAAGTGAGATCCACTTTCTCATTCATAAGATCGCCATAAGGCCCAAGTGAAGAGGATACGGTGGCTCGAAAAACTGTATGCGAAAATTAAATCTACTCTGTTACAAGTGAGATACACTTTCTCATTCACAAGATCACCATAAGGTGCGATTGAAGAGGATACAGTGCCTCATACACAATATATTTCAAGAAAACTGCACTCTAAATGTGCAATTCTCTCTAATTGTGCATGCAAATGAAGAAAATTCCAACTAAAAAACAAAATGTAACTAACTTAAAGTTTATTTCTGTTTTTTTGGAAATAAATTATCTTCAACTTATCTCACAATGTGATGTTCAAGTTTTGTTTTTCAATGCAAATGTGGTTAAATGACCTTTTCAATATGGTTTTGATTGGTTTTTGGTGTGATGTTTCCAAGAAGCATGTGCATAGGGTTTTAATTTTTTTTTAAAAAGAGATAGCAATTTGGATCACTTTTAAAGGTTCTTGGAAGTTCTTTCCAATAAAAAAGATTTTAATCCAATTTGAGCAAAACTTTTCAAAAAATTTCAGAACTTTTTCAAAAGGAATAATAAACTAATTCTTTTTAAACCAAATGACAAATATTTTAACCCAACTATGCCGACAACTTTTGCAAAATGTTTGAATTCCTCTTAATCTAAAGAAAAAGATTGTAACCCAACTAGGCAAAACTTTTGCAAATTTTTTTTTAATTCTTTTTCATCCAATGCAAAAGGTGTTTAGTTCCAACTTAAGTAAAGCTATTCAAACTTTTCAAAAAGAATCTAAACTGATATTTAGAAGAAAAAGAATGTTTATGTAAGTTTCAAATGCAAAAGACAATTCTAGTGCATGTCGACTTTCTCTTCCACATTCATACTCTAGTTCACATCTTCCTTTAACTTGTTTTTGGCATTGTATGCATCGTTAAGACATTACACATTCCAGCATCAGCATTCAATGTTACACATTCCAACATCCAACATTGCACCTTCAACATTCAACGCTGGGAATGAGATGCATTCATACACATAGGTTGAAGATATTTGCAGAGATGCATTCACACGCAACGGTTGAATTCACACGCAGAGGTTGAAATCACACGCAGAGGTAGAAGATCTATGGTCTTCAAAGTTTAATAACCTGAGATTTAACGCTGGGAATGATATTTTTCATACACCAAATCATGGCAGAGTTTAAGGAAATATTCAATGCTTGACATTATAGCTTGAATGGTGATAGCACCAGAGCGTTCTGAAATGGATTTTAAGATTGTAGAGTTTAACGCTGACCTTCAACGCTTGATATTCCAGCTTGAATGGTGATAGCACCAGAGCGCTCTGAAATGGAGTTTAAGATTGCAGAGTTTAATGCTGACCTTCAAGGCTTGACATTCCAGCTTGAATGGTGATAGCACCAGAGCATTCTGAAATGGATTTTAAGATTGCATAGTTTAAGGATGACCTTCAACGTTGATGCCTTCCAGCAACTCACGCAGAGTTTTAATGGCTTTAACCATGCACTCACAAGAAAACACGCAAAGCTTAAAGGTTTTGGCAGAGTTTAAAGTTAACTCTGAGATTTTATGCTGAGAATGAGCATTGGTCTTCAAAGATTAACGCCTGAGATTAACAAATATTCAACGCTGAGTAATTTCAAATCGTGGCAGGGTTTACTCCCCAAAATTGCAGGCATAGTTTAAAACAGCATGCATAGTTTTTAAAAAACTTAAATGCTTCACCATTGCAAATATTGTCAAATGTAGAGATCTATGAACTTTCAGACTTTCAAAGTTTAAAGAATACATACAGTTCTCATATGATTAACGCTGGTTGAGAATCGTGGCAGAGTTTAAAGGTTGCAGAGCTTGAACGCAGAGAGTTAAGGCATCCACACGCAGAGATCTATGAAATAATTCAGTCATCTGTAAAAGCATTTAAAATATTTAAGATACTTCACCGATTCATAAATGCAAATCGTGGCAGTGCTGAAGATCTTAGTAGAGATTCATTCACACAACTCAAAATTCAAGAAACTCATATTTGAAGGCAATTTGAGGTGGTTTGATGAATTAGAGGTGTAGTTAGGCTGGTTTTGAGCTTCTCAAGCTGGATCTTAGGGTCTTTTCGTGATCTTTAAGCCACAAAGGAGTAGATCTGAAGAAAGAACACCAAAAAAATGAAGAACAATCAAGAAATTTCAAGAAAGTTCAACAAGCAGTATGGTCGCCAATCTGATAACAACAAATAGTGTAGGGACTTGTGTACTCTATAAATGCTATTTTAATAAGAAGTGGTGAGCCTCTATGTCAGCAAATTAAGATGATTATCACAAGTTATTAATCAGATCTACATTCATTCATCAATTAAGATAAGCAAAGCTAAGATCTAATGCCACGTTAAACATCTAAATCATGCAAGATAAGCAACATTCAAACATTCAAATGGAACAACTTGAATAATTTTATATTAAAACAATGAAGAAGTACATCCCTACCACGGACCTTGGTGTGAATCCCTCCTCCATTGCCATAAGCTTTCCTTTCTCCACCCTTGCTTTTGAAGAAATTGAGCTTTTCCTCCTCCTTTAGAATCTTTTCAGCATGCCTTTGCTCTTCCTTTGTGTACCTTACAATGCCCCAAATGCATTTCTTATATAGCATTGGGAAATGGGCCTTCAAGCTTTTCCTCACAATGTGGGATTGGTATTTTTCATTATTTTAGATAATTTTCACTAAAAACCCACTTTTCCATAGTTTTTAGGCATTTTTGCACAACTTAGCATACTTGAAGCACAATTAATGCACTTTAATGCATTTCTCTTCACCTTTTGATTGGTGTAGCTTAGTTTTGGACCTTTTGTGAGCAGTTCAATCATTGAACTTGCTCTCCTTAGGTTCTTAATTTCTTCACCTAATCCTTCCATTTATGGGAGAAGTGATTAGATCAGAGAGGATTTGTCTCTGAATGTACTTGTGTTATGTCTTCATGTTGCAGGCGCATAGTAAAAATATGCTTCTTCTGTCACCAATCTCAATGTGCGCTCTGTCGCTGCACCCACTATCTCACCCCCTGCCTCTGTGTCGGTGTCGTGGGAAACCTTGTGGTCTTCTCGGACCCAAGTCCGCGAGCAAACAGTCAAACATCAATACATGATATCACACCAAAAATATTTTTGCTTTCACTTAAAACAATAATACAAAAAAAAAGTAAATATTCAAAACTTAAAAATAGTATCTTACCAATGTCCCCGAATGCGGCCCCTGGCAGTAGTGGCATATCGCGATCCCCTCTGAAGTCTATCCCCTCATAGGGATAGTCGTCTATGGCGATCAACTATCGCCGCCACCAGTGGAAAAAATCATTAGTATATGACGAGGCCAACCGACCACCCCCTTGTCGCGTTAGTACCTCTGCCCACTGGGTCTGGGCAGGATCTCAGAGACTATGAGGAGGGACCTCCACCCTCTAACTAAGCCCCAAAACCCTCTCAAATAAGAAGCTGCACAATATACTCCCGAAACCAAAGTTTTTGGTACGCCCCTGTTTGCAGTCCGTTAGCTGGAGTTTCATGGAATCCAGGAGTGTTGTGCACCAATCATATACCGTTGGCCTCATGCACTCAACCACATAGAATATCAATGTCCTTGAGGCATGATGAAGTGAGGTAGATCCTACTATCCTCCCGAGAGTGAGGACGATGACCTTCATGCTTAGGCTTGTCATAGCCTCTATGTGGAGTTGGCTGCCCACTTTCTGGGTGCCAGCAATACAATACCTGTCAATATAATCACTGATAGTGATTCCTCCCCCCATGCTGCGAGACCTCTGAATTGCCACCTCCCCTTAGCGGGGCAAACCGGTGATAAAATATATGTCTTTCACCTCCAACGGAAGTGGTTGTCCATCCAAGTTGAATTGTTGAGCTTCTGGATCCCAATAATCCACCAATGTGGTGAGTAATCGGTTTTGGGCCCTGAAACCCCCGATACTCCAAAATTTCTATAAACCACAAGCTTGCAACACTTGTTGCACAGCCAAATCACCTCTAACCTTATGATCGACAACACCATGTTCCCTCTCTCTCCATTCTAGCACCATCCTATGGCAAAACGAAAGTGTTTTTGATGTTAAAAACTCTTAAAAAACTTTGCCCACGACGCTGTACGCAGGCTAATTCATGGATAGTCACGCGTATACGCGGTCAACATTTACTTTGACCACGTACAACCAGCCTTCCACGTGGCCCGATAAACTGTAGCCTGCGTACAACGTACAATGGGTTTAATCCATTAAAAATATTGAAAATTTACCATTAAAAACAAAATTAAAAACCATAGAATTAAAGAGGAGGATGAGAGCTCTTACCTGGTCCAGACGGCTTGCGATTTCGTTGCTCCTAGCTCCTAGAATCGTCGCTTGAAGATCGAGGGCAAAAACCACTACAAAGCACTATGTCGGGTAAAAATGAAAATGGTATGGTAAAAAATGTTTTTTTTTACTATTTATTAATATTTCTTACCCACTTTTCTATAGTTTTACCATTTTCGAGCCTTTTTGGACTAATATCTCATTGTGAGGTACCCTTTTTGAGCAGTTTCTTGCGTCGGGAGTGGATTTTGAACCTTTTCGCGCCTTCGGCAGGTATTTTCTACAACCGTCATAAAGGTTAGGATGTCATTACGCCTTCATTATTACATTGACATTATGACCATATTCATAAACCTTAGGTGCGACCCCGCTTTTTAACTGACACTGAACTTTCATGTTGCTTTAGAAGTGTCGTTATTTGGCGGTAGAGCTTGTCCGACCATGGGTGCCCTAGTTAGAACCCTTTTGTGTCTTATGGCACCCATGCAGTTGTTTCTCCTTAGGATTGGGAGTCCTTTGTAGTCATGCCATGGCATTGCGATGAAGACTCATACTTTACTTTATCTTTATTCTGGACATCTTCCATAAGGACTCTCCGTTTATGTCGAGTTGTGAATGTATTGCATTATCCTGCTTGCCTTTTGAGCCTGGCGCCGACTCCCGCTTTCTTAGTTATTAGCCATGTGCCTGAGCACTTTGCCTTCCAAGCCAAGCAAAGCCTTAATTTATCTTTCGCAACTTGATGACCCTTGCCTTGAGGGAACACCCACCTGAGTGTCCACATCTTGCACATGCTTCCTTGCATTGAGCATAGGTATGTTCCACTGCTTGGAACTAGTTTGCTTTCCCATTGGCACTTGTTTCCTCACTTTTGTACCAGAGTTAATTTTATTCTTTTCAAGCTTTAGAATATGAAAAAAGACAAAAAAATCATATAATTTAAAAATCCGAATGGGAAAATTTTTACTACCTTCTATTGGCAGCTGCCGTGTCACCTTTGAACAGAGCATTCATCTCCACTCCATACATCATGAGTCGGGACATTAGTAGGACCTTAGGAAGCTGTACTCATTTCTCAGATCTACCTCCACCGGTTGGTTAAGCTTCCAATCATTATGGAGCCTTTGTTGATGTCTCATATGTCGCAAAGTATTGTCAGTATTCAGTGTTGAGTCTATGCTGCCTGAGTCTATACATTTGCTCATGCTCTTGTTCAAAGGAATTCTTGAAACCAGAGTCGGTCACTCCTCAGATATCTTGACTATTGCATGTCGGCCATCCCTTATGAGTCCAGTTCGATCTGTTAGTCCGAGTTCTTCCAAATATTTCAGGGTAGTTGCTACCTCGTGCTGGTTGATGGGGGATCCATTAATGCTCTCCTTCCAGCGAATCTCATTCCATTGACTCCAACTCATTTATTCTAGAATCGAGATTTAGAGTCCGTTGAGTACCTTAAGGCTTGTAGTCATTAGTGGTAGGTTCTCTCACCATCAATAGATTTGGGAATTCATCAATGTCCCCTGATCGATGGATTCATCAAGTGTTCGACCTCAACACCTCTATTCACACTTGGTGAATGTACTCTGTGCCTTAATGCCCATTTTCATTATTGGTGAGTTATCTCGCGTCTGTTAACGGTATACATCAATGACCGGTAATCAGACGATGTCACATCAGGTTCGACATCAACACCTTTATTCACTTGATGGGGCATTCACCGTAGATGATTTGTGTAGAAGACCCTAGACTTCAGTGGCATTCAGTATGCTATTGGTGATCGTTATTATAGTTATGAGAGATCAGTCTCATACATCAGCAGTTTGTACCATCAATCTGCATCAACTGTTTCCTATTCAACATGAGACCATATCTTATTGTATTTTGGGTCATGGCTATGACCACTCATGACATGTTTTCACTATATACTACCTATTCATGGCCATTGTATCATATTGCTATGTATTGTACAAATATGTATTCAGAGACATCATTGTATTATGACAAGTGGGATACTCCTTCCATTTGTGTCTCCATCACTCCACTTCTAAGATTCATAATGTATTTCGGCCATCGTAGTACATTCTCTGACCTCACACATTAGGGGGCATCTGTTACACTGTATTTTGCCACCTTGTGAGCATTCATACTCTTTAGCTTCCCTTACCTATTTATAGACTCAAAACCATACTTGTGGTTCCCCTTGAACCCCTTTTTTCCTTAATTTTCCTCCTATACACGATCTACTTCGGTACACATCACGTATACGCAAGTTGCATCACTACAGCCCGCGTACATCGACTTTTTGGTAAATGATAGTAAAAACTCTATTTTTCACTCCAAAAAACGTCCATTGTGACCTTTGGCCCTCCATGTATATCGAAATGACTTGATCCGACCTTTCACTTGCCTTTGGAGGGTTACATATTGAGATCTTATGGTACATGGAAGGGGGAGAAGGAGAGAGCATCGAAACTCTATTGGATTTTTTCCATAGATTGAGTCTACATCCATTGATCCTAGTTGTTCTAAACCATTTATGTTCACCTACTAAACTCTTCCATATCTTGTGAAGGATTCGCTCCTTTACTTGTGAGTTTGCCATTGCATGGGGGATTGAAGTGGTGGAGGCACAAGTGGAGGGACCTAATTCTTGGTTTAGATGAGTTGCTGACATGAGGTTGTATCTTGTACTTCTTGTTCATATTAATAGAAATACTCATTTTCTCGTCCAATTGGTATTGTGAATGGTTGTTTATTATCATTGGGTACATTTTCTCGTATACATCATGGATTATACTATTGTTTATGCTAACATATTTCATATATCATATGCACTTGCTTGTGTTTATTGTTGAGACTAAGTTGCAGGTTCAAGTGTGTTGATTCGAAAGCTCAATGAGGATCCTCATCAGACGTCCGGTTGAAGGTTGGTCTTTTATTCCACTTCTTAGCATTTACATTTATATAGCATACATTGGGAAATGAGCTGATTTCTGGTAGTCATCTGTCTGTTGTGGTCTACCCCAATCCATAAGAAGTTTTTCTTTGTAACACAAAAATAGTACTACCAGTTGTTGACTTACTATGATCCTTCAATGTATCATTCCCATCTACCTCTTCTTGTATTTTAGATCTACTAACTGAAAATGGAGACTTATTATAATTAAGAACAAGATTATTACCTTCATTGTACGTGTGTCCCTCGTTGTCAGCTTACGTCCCAACTGCCTCCGTAGCGCAAAGATGTCCCTTCTCTTGGTCCACCGTGTCAGTTTGAGTATCCTGTGCTAACTGGACCACCTCCTTATCCGCACAATTTGCATTTACGTCCCCTGTCTGTTCCTTGCTTCCGTCACCTTCCGCATTTCCACCACCTTCTGAAGTTTTGATGGAGGATGGGGTTCGTTCCTTTCTTTCCCACACCTTTTTTAACTGAGAGGAATCCTTCCGCAAAGAGAAGTCCTTTTGTAAAGGCCCACCTTTCGACAATTGAATCACCTGAACGGTAATTTCCAGTAATCCAACTTCTGTATCCATGAACTCCCATGCATTTCAATTTTTAATTCTTCATACAATCCTTTTCTCATATCCATTTCCACTAGAATTCTTGCACGTCTGCGATCAAATTTTGTCTCCCAGTATTCTTCCAAGGTTATAAACCTTCCCAACTTATTGCCAATTGCCTCCAATATCGGTTCTCGCCAAAAGACCATTGGTAGCCCTGGTAAGATTACCCACACTTGCTCTAAATTATGCGGTTCCCTCCTTGCGTTGAAGTCCACTGTCCATTTCTGAAGGATTAAACCTGATGGTCCCCAATGCCAGTTGTGGGCTAACATCTTTGGTCCATCCTCCTCCTTTCACAACTTAACTAAACACCAGCCTCGTGAAAGAACATGAAAATATGGTGCTTACCCCAAATAATCTCTCCAATTTGTATCCATCCACCGCTGTAGAGCCTCTCTACTTGTCACCTTACCACAAAAACTTCCAACTAGCACCTGAGACAGATAAGGCGGGATGTGTTCAAGTTGGATATCCTTACCTACTGTTAATTCAACATATCCTTTCTTTGGTTTTATGGCCCTGGTCTTCTTCGGCACCTTCCCTGGCTTATCATTTATAACGCTGATGTCACCTTCACTATTGTTCAGAGTGTTGACCTTCATGATTGTTTTAGGTGGTGTCGATTCCCGTAATGTGGCTTCCCCTTCAGGTGACGTCAACCTACTCCCCAAAATAATTTCTTGATTCGTGCAGAAAATTGGACCGTATTGATGGTCCTCCTCATAATCAACTTCGTCGAGGAGCATTCTGTCCTTTGTTGGTTTTCCACCCACATTATTCCGATTTCTTGAATTATCATCTCAAAGGTGCAGACCTGTGCTATAGACTTTTTGACTACCCTCATTATGTCGAAAAATTAAAAACAGTTTCTCACTCCCTCGTTCGCCCACTCGCTCGTTCGCCCACTCGCTCGTTCGCCCACTCGCTCGTTTGCTCGCTAGGCCGCAGAGCTCCATCGCGCCTCCATATATATCATATATATATATATATATATATATATATAATTTTAAGTGTTAATTTTTTTATAAATGCATTCAAACATTATCTAGGATCCTACTAAGAGAATATCAAGCACATCATAACAATCATAAACATAAGAGACACAGAGTTTCCTCGGGGAAAACCAAGAAGGTGAAAAACCCCGCAACTTCCTCAGAGATAGAATAAGCCACAATACAAGATCACAGTGATCAAACCCAAAGATAGATAACTCCAGCAGCTACTCCTCCTCCAATTGTGTGCACTCCTCTCTCAACTAATGCGAGTTGGATGAGTGAGTGAATGAATAAATGAGAGAGTCACACTCTCTATTTATACTTTACTTCACTTGACTTTTAACTCTAACTAGGTAGGCCCCAACTTAACCACTTAACATAATGCTAACTGGGCCGACCCCACTAGGGGACTTAAACACCCCATCACAATTGACTCTGGGACGACCTCCCTTGGGAGAGTCTAATAACCCACTACCGCTTGACACTGGGCCGACCCCACTAGTGTGGTAGAATAACCCTTTAACCCACATGACTCATACAGGGCCGACCCCACCAAGGTGGTCTATTAACCCATCAAATATAAGTTAGGACACTTACAATATAACTTGCGACACTACTCCGGGGTCTAATGCCCTAGCATACATGGGAGGATGGACCTCAGTGACTTTACATGAATCAAGTACAATAATGACTTCTCCGACCCGGAGGAACAAACATCTCCGTCGGAGGTACAACAATAGAATACAAATGACGACACTTCCGATCGGAGGAATAATACATCTCCGTCGGGGATATGTAATACACACAATATACAAGTGAATATCTTCCGAAGTTACAAATACATCAACACTCCCTCTTAACTAGGAAGGTATTCTCTTGACACAGGTCATCAATACATATAGGCAAAAGTCTTCATTTCTGGAGCTGGATCATCGTCACTGGATCACAAAGCATCATTGTCACTGCTACTGTACTCGTCATCTCGATCACTGGGCTATCTTCTAATTCTTCTCGTCATAGGAAGTTTTACAGAGCCAGCCCTTTTTCATGCTGGATGTAGGCCTAGCCTCCTATAGGTATTCATCATCTCTGCGAGCGAACCATCCTGTGGAATCCTCAAGACTAATTACGTGCATCAAAAAAATGTTGAAAGAGTATCCCAGGATCCTTTATGTGCCTAAGCATGACCGACAAGATATCCCAGGGATCTATTACATGTGACCACCACAAAACCTTAAAAGAGTGTCCCAGGAACGTTTATGTGCATAGCATGACCGGCAAGAACTCTAAAGAGCATCCCAGGATCGTTTATGTGCCTTAAGCACGATCGACAAGATCTCCAGGACTGATTACATGTGGTCTGGCAAAACCTCGAAAGAGCATCCCAGGACTGATTACGAGCGTACTGCTCAACCTATCGGATCTCCCAGGGAAACATTATATGCCACAGGACAAAACCTCTAACGAGTATCCCAGGATCCTTTATGTGCCTAAGCACGACCAGAAAGATCTCCCATGGCAAGATTATATGTACGCCCAAGCAAAACCTCGAAAGAGCATTTTCCAGATCTCCCAGGGAGCTATTATATGCCATAGGAAAAACCTCGCAAGAGTATCTGCAAATCTCCCAGGGCAAGATTACATGCTTATCGCACAACCTATCCACGGCCACGGAGTATCATCTTGATACTCATGATCCACCTGATCATCCTCGCATAGAGAAGCCTCCTGATGCTCATGATCATACTGATCATCATCATACAGTACATCATCCTGATGCACATCATCATCGCATGATCATCCTGATCATCGTCATAGCATCATCCTGATGCACATCATCATCGCATGATCATCCTGATCATTGTCCTAGTGCATATCATCATCGCATGACCATCCTGATCATTGTCACAGCATCGTCCCGATGCATATTATCTGGAGCATCTTCCTGATTCTCATCACATATGATCATCCTGATCATTATACATAGCAGTAACCGGAGCATCGTTCTGATGCTCATCACACAACGCTTACATCCACAGCCATGGTAAGGATCCTCCTACCACCATACTTGGAATGGATCCTGCAAATGTGCCCCATCACTTCTTCCTCGAAGTATCTTCTATCTGAAGAACACAAAGCCTCTCTCTGAAGTACTCAAACTTCACTCTGGCTAGTGGATTGGTCAACACATCTGCAATTTGCTCATCTCTCGTAACATACTGGAGATTCACTGCTCCTCTCTGACTATATCCCTGATATAGTGATATTTGATCTCGATGTGCTTCGACCTACCATGGAACACCGGTTTCTCTGACAACTTCACACAACTCTAGTTGTCACAATAGATACAGGTAGCATCCAACTGGAGATCAAATAAATCAGACAGTAGCTTCCTTAGCCATACTGCCTCACAACTAGCCGAACAAGTTGCAACATACTCTGCTTCGGCTGTACTCAGTGCTACGCAGGATTGCTTCCTGCTAAACCAAGAGATCACACCTGATCCCATACTGAAACAACACCCCGAAGTGCTCTTCCTATCTGCAGCACTGCTTGCCTAATCTGAATCAACAGAACCCTCCAGGTTAAACTTTTGATTCGCATCATACTTGAGCCCATAATCAATCGTACCCTTCAGGTACCTCAGAATATGCTTTATAGCAATCAGGTGAACATGTCTAGGATCTGTCAAAAACTGGATCAAGGTGTTCACCGCAAAGCAAATATATGGTCTCATGTTCGTCAGGTACATCAAGGGCCAAATCATCTGACGATACACCGTGACATCAACCGAATATGATGAAGCATCACTCAATAGCTTCAGGTTCGATGCCATAGGTGTGGCCATGGCCTTGCAGTCCATCATCCCGAATCGCTTCAGGATTTCTACTGCATACTTCCCTTGTCCAAGGAAGATTCCATCTGCACTCTGCCACACCTCCATACGTAAAAAGTAATGCATCATTCCCAAGTCCTTCATCTCGAACTTGGAAACAAGCTTCCTCTTCGTGTTGGCAATCAATCTATCCTCACCTATCACAAATAGGTCTCATCCACATACAATAGGAGTATCACTAGATTGCCTTCATCAACCTTGTAGTAAAGGTTGGAATCCGCTTTACTCTTGGTAAAGCCCAAACTGGACAGGAAGTTGTCTATCCTGCCGTACCATGTCCTAGGTGCTTGCTTCAAGCCATACAAGGATTTCTTCAATCTGCACACATATGACTCCCTATCATGTGTCTCAAAACCGAGTGGCTGCTCCACATACACTTCCTCTTTGACTACACCATTCAAGAAAGCTGTCTTGACATCCATCTGGTGTATCTTCCACTTCATCACTGCAGCCATAGCAAGTACTATTCTGATGGAAGTGTATCTGGCTATAGGAGCAAAAGTCTCTTCATAATCTATCCCCTCTTTCTGGGAGAATCCACGAGCCACAAACTTTGCCTTGTATTTCTCTATGCTGCCATTTGCAGCATGATTGATCTTGTATATCCACTTGGAAGTCACAATAGACTTCCCTTCTGATCTTGGGACCACATCCCAAACATCATTTTTCATGATCGACTGGTACTCCTCGATCATGGCATCCTTCTATTACTGCATCCCGGATCCTGGGAACTTCAGATTCTTCAATATCTTCAATAGATAGTTTTCTTTGAACTTCGTTGTTGGAACAATTGTTGTAGTCCTTCTTTTGTAGGTGATGGTACATGGTCTTTCCTACAAGACAAGTTCAATTGCATGATTAGAAACATCTTATATATTTCAGAACAAATTCTTAGTCATAAGGACATATGTCATACAGTCATGCAATTATCTTAGCCAATGCTTCAATACAACATTTATCCATATCCCGTAACTTTCTAGATGCCTTCCATCTCTACTAGAACATTGTTAAGAGTGTGCACAACTCCCAACATGTCAGCAAAGAGGTTTCATTCTAGATAAGTAGCAATGGAATGTTGTACAGTACCATAGGCCACTTACCCATTATTTGCTTATTAGTAGTATCTTTTTGATTTAATGCAACTTTTCTAATATGCATAATATACATCCTAAATCTAGGAACATAAGCATGTACATGAATTGACAACATCATTTAAGTAATCAAATATATAATAAATGACAATTCAAATACTTATATTTGTTTGGTTGTTGGGTGGACTCCCTCTCAATCTTTGCTTCCTTGCAGGAACTACTGGAGTGTGCTCCCTCTTGATCTTTGCTTCCTGGATTATCTGTCTTTGAACTTATATCCATCCTGGACCACTATGCATGCTTAAGTGTGCACTAGTGTCATCATTGTGTCATCCTTAAGATTCACCTTATGAGGTGACTCCCATCATATGTTTAGAAGCCCCACTATCAATAAGCCAATCATTACACCCATGTGTAACAGTACCTGTGAGAGTAGAGATTAGAAAATATGCATCGTCACTTGAAGAGTCTTCACTTTATACCTTAGTCTTCTTCCTGGGAGGTTCATCATCCTCATCAACATGGGCATGATATATCTTCTTGTTGCTCTTGTTGTTGTTGTTGTTGTTGCTGAAGTTCCTTTTGTTCTTGGGACATTCTGAGGCAAAGTGTCCCTTCTCATTACAAGTGAAGCATCTCAGATCTTTCTTATCTCTTTGATGATGGTGATGTGAAGTTCTCTTGTGAAAAGATTGCTCCCTCTTGGGCTTACTTTTCCTGGTGTGTGCTGTGAGAGCTTGATCTTCATTTCCCATCTTTTCTTCTCGGGCCACAAGCCTAGCTTATTCTTGTGAACATTCCTCCCATAGTCTACTGAAAGAGATCAACTTCTTTCTTGCACAGATTCCTTGGATGAAGGAGTCCCATGACCTAGGTAGGCCATTCAAAGTGGTCATGACAATTTCTCCATTCTCCACTACTTCATCCACAACTTCAAGTTGTTCTTTGATTTGAGAGACCTTAGTGAAGTATGATTGGATGGTCTCTCCATTCTGGAACTTTACCCCTTTCAATTGATTCCACAGAGTCATCTTCTGATTTATATTCTTTCCTTCAAACAACATGGTTAAGGAGTCAAACATCTCCTTAGGTGTCTTTAGGGAAGACACATGAGGTATGAGATGGTCTTTAATAGAATCAACAATGATTCTCTTAGCCTTGACTAGGTTCTTCTTGTGTAAGGCCTTAGCCTCATCTCCCTCTGGAACTGGAACCTCTTCACTTATGTAGGTGTCCAATTTATTCTCTTATAGGATTAACCCAATCCTATACTTCCATGCTCGGAAGTTGCCAGCTCCTTCAAGCTTATCCTCAAGCTTGGTGTGGTGAGACATCTTAATGAGAAACTCAAATGGAAATAAAAGATTTAGGTCTTACCACTTGATTTGCTGAAAACTAGATCTGGAGCTGCATTAGGGTTTGTCAGAGAAACCCTAAAAATTCAAACTTTGAATTCCAAACTTCTGAATCGGTGGAAAGATGCACCTTGCTGAGCTGATCAAGCTGGTATACTTCAATTTTGAAATCTACAAAATTTGATCGCTCAAAATTGCCTTTGAAACTTCCGGATCTTTTAGACAAAATCCCGAACTAGGGTTTGATAATGCCCGGGGTTCTACCCAGCCAAAAAGTTCGATCTTGTGCTCTAAACTTTGATTTTTTTGAGGAACATCTAGCCGTGGTCACATTCCAAAAATTTTCACTTTTGCAAAAACCCTAATTTTACACCTTTCCGATCAAAATCCCAAATTAGGGTTTGATGAAGCCCAGCCTTCTGCCCAACCAAAAAGTTCAATCTTGGTCTTTAAACTTCGATTTTTCTGAGGAGCATCCGGCCGTGGTCACAGATTCCAAAAATTTTCACTTTTGCAAAAACCCTAATTTCCCACCTTTCTGATCAAAATTCCGAATTAGGGTTTGATGAAGCCCAACCTTCTTCCCAACAAAAAAGTTTGATCTTGGTCTCTAAACTTCGACTTTCTTGAGGGGCATCCATCCGTGGTCTCGGATTCCAAAAATTCCAACTTTCTCCGAAACCCTAATTTCTCGCAACAGCGACGGGCCAAAAACTGAAAGTGCTCAGAATTGAATTATGTCTCGATAGAAAGATGCGCCCTTCCAAGGAGAGTTAGCCTAGCCTCCTGCCTTTGATGATCTGAGGAGAGAAACCCAAAAATTAAGAAGCCCTAGCTTGCGCAGCTACAAAATGTCTTCTTCTTAGCACGACTCTGATACCATGTTAATTTTTCGATAAATGCATTCAAACATTATCTTGGATCATACTAAGAGAATAACAAGCACAACATAACAATCATAAACACAAGAGACACAGAGTTTCCTCGGGGAAAACCAAGAAGGTGAAAAACCCCGCAACTTCCTCAGAGATAGAATAAGCCACAATACAAGATCACAATGATCAAACCCAAAGATAGATAACTCCAGCAGCTACTCCTCCTCCACTTGTGCGCACTCCTCTCTCAACTAATGTGAGTTGGATGAGTGATTGAATGAATAAATGAGAGAGTCACACTCTCTATTTATACTTTAATTCACTTGACTTTTAACTCTAACTAGGTCAGCCCCAACTTAAGCACTTAACATAATGCTAACTGGGCCGACCCCACTAGGGGACTTAAATATCCCATCACAACTGACTCTGGGCCAACCTACCTTAGGAGATTCTGATAACCCACTACCACTTGACACTGGGCCGACCCCATTAGGGTGGTCTAATAACCCTTTAACCCACATGACTCATATAGGTCCGACGCCACCAAGGTGGTCTAATAACCCATCAAATATAAGTTACGACACTTACAATATAACTTGCGACACTACTCCGGGGTCTAATGCCCTGGCATACATGGGAGGATGGACCTCAATGACTTTACATGACTCAAGTACAATAATGAATTCTCCAACCCAGAGGAACAAACATCTCCGTCGGAGGTACAACAATAGAATACAAATGATGACACTTCCGATCGGAGGAATAAGACATCTCCGTCGGGGATATGTAATACACACAAAATACAAGTGAATATATTCCGAAGTTACAAATACATCAACATTAAGGTCACAGCCAAGCCAAACACCAAATTGGTGTATGGGACCTCCTTGTTTGTGGGATCGGGGACCCCCTCCATGCAACGATTTGGCTACTAAAGTCTACGGAGTTGTACATACCATACCCCCTCCAAATTTGAACCCGTGATCATATATTTTTTTTCCAAAGAAAAAAGGTCAGTGATTTTATTCCTTTTAAAGAGAAAATTACTTCATGTACAACTAGAGGCTAAGCATGGACCTGAAAAAAGAGTCAGGGAGTTCATATGGTCAATAACAAAGAGAGATAAATCTCATCTATGACAAAAAACAAAAAGAGGGGAGCATTGCTCACCTTATTCTGAAAATACTAAAGTGATATAGCCATAAAAGGGAGCAAAGCTCAACGAGTAACATAGCAAAAATGGAGAGAAGCCTCGATCCAAATGAGAATGATAAAAAAATAGACAAAATATGGGAGAATTTTTTCAAAAATGTGTCTATAATACCTGAGTAGTGGAAAACTGCAATTGAACCTGATTTTTGGGCAATCCTCCAACATTGATCTTTGTACCTGTAGTTGACCATCCTCTAATAACACTGCTGCCTTCGCAAGGCAGTCTGCAATTTTATTATGTTCTCTGTAGATATGGGTAAGGAGCATAAAGGGAATCTGGTTTTTAGATCCAAGCCTCGCTTGAGCAATTGTTGCAGTCGAAGATTTGAGCTACAAGATTTCTCCATAAACCAATTTACTACCAACATCGAATCCGAGAAGATATTGATGGTAGAGAATCCATTTTCCAAAGCTAGAGAAAGAAGTGTAACCAAACTCATAACCTCAGCATTATTATTTGAATTTTGCCATGTTCCTCTTTTATATTTCAACTGAATACCTCTAAAGATTATGTATCCACCTGCACCACTTTTTCCTGGATTCCCCTGTAATTTGATGATCCCAATTCGAATTGAGATTTTGCACAGGTGAGACAGGTAAAGAGGCTGCCAAAACATCATATGCATGTACCGATCTGTCAGTCAACGATGATAGCCTTGGCTTGTGTGAAAACCCCGCCTTCAACTTCTTGGAGTGACCCATCAACACCTTCTATATCCCTGTGATCATGTGTGTATATATATATATATATCTTCATAATCTAACTTTTACTTTGTTTGTATTTAGAGTCTATTTGAAGTTATCAAATCATCTAAATCTATGGGAGACCATGATTTTTTTCTTTGTTTCATTTAGGTAATATTTAGAAATTTTTTTGTATTCGATCTTGGAAGATAAATGTCAAAACAAGAAGTGTGCTTGCAAGTATTAAGAGGGTCATTTTTTTTTGAAGGAGTCAATTTTTTGAAAAAAAATATGTATATTTGATTTCAACATTGAAATATCAATATAATTTTTATTTTTATCTTTTTGGGGGAAAATTATTAAATATATATAATAAAATATAAAAAGTAAAATACTAATATTATAAATTATTTTGTAAAAATAAAATATTAGTTTATTTTTATAAATAAATAAAAAGTATTTATATAAATAATCGACGTTGAGAATACACATTTTAAGAAGTATAGTATTTCTTAAGTCATTTCGATTTTATGTGGGTTTTGAAATATTAAAAATTGTTTCTACTTTAATAAGAAGAAGAGCATCCTTGTGACAAAACCTTAAGATGGTTTCCTTCTATTACAAAAAATGATGTCAGTGATGCATTTATTGAGATTCACTATGATGTATATCAATGTTTTACTTATTGTAATTCGTCTGGATGATATAGACAGGAACACCATTGATATTTTGGGGAAGGTTGACAGCATCAAAGAAGACCTCTATGTTTTCATCAGCAAAACCCAGTTTAGTCATGTTCAGGAAGCGCCATCAGTCAATCAAGGAATGCTGGAGGCCGCCTCTTTTTTGCAATAGAATTACAGATAATTTCTCTTCTTAGAAATTTTGGTGAATGTTCTCTTCACAGGTTCCCTTTGAACTCCACTTTCTAAATGTTTTTTTGCCTATTATTATGTAAACAGTTTGTAAGGGTATATCCCAGTAAAATGAACAGAACCTTTAGGAAGACAAGAAGTAAAGACTTCAAGGGCCCAAACCTTCTTAAATTCTGCATTTTCCCTCTCTCCGAAGCAGAATGTTGGCTCAATTTTTGTAATGAATGGCTGTGCACAGCCTTTTATATATATATATAAACTCCTCTGTTTCTGTTAAAAAAAAAAACAAACAAATTACAGTCTTAATAGTACTATTTTTTAAGTAGTATCTTGTTGTTTTTATTTATTAATAAATTCAAACTAAGATTATTAGTAATAGACATATGACTATGCACTCATATAAAATATTTTGCAGTATTCCACTTAAAGAGTAGGCTCTTGAACCTCATATTCATGATATTGTATTTTTCAGCATTCCACTTAAGGAGTAGGCTCTCGAACCTCGTACTCATGATATTGTGTTTGTTGACCTTCTTTGAGTCCAACATGAGGTTGAGGATTGGTCATCATCCTTAATACTCCTAAATTGCTCATGCTTTGGGACATCTCATTCATTGTAGCCTACACAGTCATACCACATAATTGTCAACAAGTGAGTTGATTACT
Organism: Larix kaempferi; assembly: GCA_027924585.1. Taxonomy (NCBI): domain Eukaryota; kingdom Viridiplantae; phylum Streptophyta; class Pinopsida; order Pinales; family Pinaceae; genus Larix; species Larix kaempferi. The sequence goes on along the minus strand of BSBM01000241.1, from coordinate 14,504,187 downwards.
CCCATATCCTTCCCTGATAACCTCCTCTTTTTTCCAACCCTTGTACTTGGACTCTAATGCACATCCTTTTCAAGTAGAATTGGCTGAATTTCTATGTGAATCTCCTCCGCAATCTAATTATTCAACTCAAAGATTAGTAGTTCCTATCCCCATTGGGCATTTGCACCCAAGTTAATCAATTTGTCATCCACCAAATTCCTTTTATGATGAACACAATTAAATGCAACATATGGGATGGATTCTCTACGTTTAAGGGATAATTGTAATGGTGTTATGGGGCAAAAATAAACTAGAGTTCATTGTAGGTCCAAAGTCATAAAATTTGAAATAGAATATTTATGATTACTTGTGAATCTCCTTTAATAAGGAGATTATGAAGCTTCATCTTTTCCATTATGCAAGTCATATGAAAGGAAACCACCAACTCAACCAAATTATTAGTGGTCACTCCTAAATTCCCAACATATACATACACGAGCTTACTTTTTCCATCTCTTATAATTCTTCCTATCTCTACCTTTGTTTTGTTGCACCTTGAGGATCCATAAATTTAATTTGATGGATGACAAATTGTGGTGCACTTCATTTCATTTTTTCCAAGTATTTGGGGGATTAGGACCCAATCTCAACTTGTGATATTCAATGCTCCATTCCCTTAGTTCATGTAGTCTTTTGAAAAAATTCCAAGTCTTCCACATTCCATTGTCATGACATTATCATCTTTTAAATATTGTTTAAGATCAACTAGAGTAGTTTCTTTATGCATAGGTGGTGTAGCATGGAAAATAAATAGACCCAGTGAATGTCCCTTGATTCGCCGCATATGAGCGATTCGCATGAAAGAAGAATGAGTAGAAAAGCAGTGTTACACAAAACATAATATAGAATATAATAAAATGCTTTAAAAAACTACTCGTTCTCTTTAGGAATATATCAAATTACATTACATAGGTTTTGGAATATCTTAAGCTTCTCTCTCTCTCTCTCTCTCTCTCTCTCTCTCTCTCTCTCTCTCTCTCTCTCTATATATATATATATATATATATATATATATATATATATATATATATATATATATATATAACTCCCTTCCGCATATCTAATACCCTTCATGTGCTCCATTGCACATAATTTGCACTGTTAAACTCTTCTCTGCACCACTACGATATTTAATTTCCATAAATATATTCATTCCATGCTCTTCCTTTTTGGGCATCCAATTACTCCGATGCCATTTTGCTTCCTTCAACAACCTATTTCCTTTTGAAGCCTTTTTTTGTCTCCTTTCCGTTGAAACCTCAATCTTGAAGACAAGCCTCTCATAAGAACCTACTTCCTTCTATTTGAGGTTAAATTTATCTCTATTGAAGCTAATCCAATTTCCTACTTTGCATTAAGTTTGTTTGTTTGTTTTTGTTTTCGTTTTTAGGACCAAGGGAAACTTGTATCTATACACGAGCGAAGCTAGAACTGGAATAAAACACCGAGTCAAGTTTGTAGCAGTAAATCTACATTACATTAAGTTATCCTCCATGCTTTGGACTCTTAAGCTTCCAACAAATTCAATCACTTATTCACAACAATTTACCTTCTTTTTACTTTGATCAACCTTTATCTAATGTCATTACCTCTTTTTCTTTGCTGAAACAACTTTGTTCTTAGACTAGCACATTCCTCCCAAGACTTCATCTACAAATTTATGAAGCTTTGTAAAAACAAAGTAAAAGAGAATTTAACATGGCTACTTGTAAGTTAACCTTAGTATTTAGAAATGTTCAAATAATGATATCGACAAATTATCATTATTTATAACGTACACCTTGATATGAAGAGTCACAAATACATACAAATTTTAGAAGTCCAATTTTCTTGTAAAAGTAGTCAAATCCATATCCATTTTTTTTGGAATAATATCGAGATCGATAGAAGCTATATAGGTCTACCACCTACTCAAAAACAATTTTACACCTTGCAAATTTTATAGTAGTTATGTAGGTCTTAAACTCCTAACACATTTTTCGATCATTTCTTACCCATTTTTGGCATTGACATAATTACAAGGCTGATCAAACACATAGAACTTAGAATAATCTTTGTAACAATCCAATAAACACCCCAAACAAACTTATGTGAAAGCTGCAGCCCTGAGAAGTTAACGTATCAACTAGGATCCTTGGGGTAAGCATTCATTTTCCACCTTATCTCTTAAGGATAGGATTTTTTATCTTAGTTTTTTTTTCCTCTTAGGTTTTTAGACTTTATGTTAAATGGCAATTTTGACCTCTTGAGATTGGGCTTTTTGTGAATGAGCATAGACAACATGTATCCCTTCTAATGCATAAACTTTCACCATTGTAGCGAGTTTGTATTTCTTTGCATATTAAAGTGTTTTCAATATTTCATTTATTAATAGAGTTTGGGTTTCACTATATATTGTGTTCATTGGAATATCTCTATGTTATTTTCATATTATCATTATCTTCATTTAATTCTCAACATAAGTTGGATCAATGGTATTAGGGAAATTTGCTCTTTGTGATTTTTCCATGCATGTCCCCAATGAGTTCAATGTATGGGGAGTTGGGCCTTCAACTAATTGACCCTAGTGAAGACTTACCTCACCAACCCAAGCGAACTTCCATGGCCAACAAAAAATAATATATGGGATTAAGAGATCCTATCAAGATGTTGGTGAAGGAAACCCTTGGGTGACAAAAGAACACGATGATGGATAATTTTTCCCAGATCCTTCGAGGACTCCCAATGGTGACGAAAGAACCCTTGAAAAGAAATCACTTGTTATGTGTGATCCCTTAAAAGTACAAGTTAACTTTGACATTCCTTTTTTTGAAGGCAAGATAGATGCAAGCTACTTTGGAGAAATGGTTAAGTTTTCTAGAGGGTTATTACTCTATTAAAAAGATCTCAATCAATGAGAAGATATCCTTCACACTCCTTAAGCCCTTTCTTGATGTCAAATATTGGTGGGACACTTACTATGTGCAAGGTTGAGGATGAACATTTGGAACATAACCCACTTGAGTGACTTTTGTTGATGCCCTTAAAGATGAACTCTAGCCTCTAGAAAACGATATTGGAAAAATTTGAGCCGGTAGAAATTTCATGTGATGCCAAAGTACACCAATACTTTCCATACCTTGCATTCATAGCTAGGTATGAAGGACTTCAAGGGGAACTTGATTCTAAAATACCATAGTGGCCTCTTACTAGTATGTTATCATGATCGAGCAAAAGATTATACAAAAGGGTAAGAAAGAGTTTGGACCTATAAAAAAGTGACATCAAAATAATGGTAAAGGTGAACCTAACTAGAAAAAGAAAGGATATAGAAAGGATAACCAACCTTAGGACAACCCATTCAAGCCACATGCAAAGAAGAGTAATGAGAAGTCAAAGAAGGGTCCACTGGAAATTGGTGTGAGATCCACAAAATCCCTTGGCACAACACTAACAAATGTTATTGCAAACAATCAATGTTAACTGAGTTCAAAGTCTTTGACTCTAATTCTATATCAAACTTTAATTCTAATTTATCTAAGGGAAAATGGATCATCGATGTAGATCCTAGTGTTACATTAATTACCTATAACACCCCTATCATTAATGGGTTTTACAAACTATAATCATCTAACTAATCATTGTTCTAACCATAAATCTAATTTCAAAATTCTGCACATAAAATTTATTTGCTTTGCATAATTCTAAGATTCTAAGTGTAAATTCGATAATTCAACTACTGTTAAACTCACAGCATAGCTTACAACTGACATTATATCTTCTAATTAATTGTTTTTGATACTTAGGGTAGATGTTCATAATAACTCTTACAATTTAATTAAAACATCTTAATCAAGCAAGAAGATTGTAGATTGTCTCTAAAACTATATGATTCAGCATTCCAGTTCCATAGGCAAAGCCTAATGAATCAATCTAGTGTTTCCCAAACTAAGACTAATCCTCCCAACCAACTAGCAACTTATCCAACTGTCTAGCTCTAGGAAACCTAACCTTCCACGCCCATGCTCTAACAACAACAAACGATAACTCTATAGAATCCTTTGTAAATATTCCCAAGATCAAATTTCAAAGCTCAAGGTTCATTCCCCCCTCTCAATGTTTTCCCTTTCAAAAACTTCATTTTTTTCCAAAAGATCGAAACCCTTATTCTTATCACTAACTTCCATTTATGCTTTCATACAATGCCTTCCTCACCTTGGGAGAAGAGTTATAGGAAGATCACACAATAATAAAATAATATCCTCACCTACCCACCATAAATAAAGCCAAAATTTTCACCCAAATAGATAAAATCAAATCCAATCCTTGGTAAGATTTACGAAATTAGTCTTTCAATGAAGTGAAATTATATCCTAAATGAAATGCAATTTCATACTATAATAAAAAGTAACTTAATTCCAAATGGAAGTTAAACTATATGCAAAAAAATTTAACCTCTTACTACACCCATCATGCATCAACCATTAATAAGATTATTTAATAACTACTATAGTTTTAGAGCAATACTACTTTACGTGTGTAGGATATGTATTCATAGCTAGAAGACACATAGTTTGCATATGTACTAATATTAACAATCACTACCTCTAATGCATATTTCCTATATTCGAACCACCAACCATGCAAGAAAATAAATCAAGTAAACACAACATTGAATAATCTTACTAACTAACCCACATCAATTCAATATGAATTAAACATTACACAAAGATTATCATAATTTAATTAAGCAAGTGTTTTAAACACAAAAGGAACTAAGTGAGTAATTAAGTTGGCATATCTAATTCCCAAACAACATTCTCAACTATTCCAAATCATCCTTCCTCTATAACCTACTTCCATCTTCTACATCCTATGATTTCCTATGTTGCAATCTGATAGAGCATAAACTATATTGACCTAACCCCATTATAACCCGTAAGTGGAAGTCTATATCGACTTAACTTCCATAATAGGCAATCGACAATCACCTTCACACATCTTGGGGAGCATGCATTAACACAATCGTCCCACGATTCCAGGTTTCAAAGGATAAATGGTGGGCAATACCTCCACTGCTCCACCCACCCTAATGCAACTAGGGTCAACACCCTATTTTTGACGAAAAATGTGTTGTTGTTGATTTTATTAGAGCTACATAATCAAATGACCAATTTGGCCAACTATGTTTCGTATAAAAATTGTATTGGCCCACATATCATAGCAATGTATCAAACCTATCATGAATTAATGCTTCATAATATACCATTTCTCTTTCAATCTCAACAAAATCCGTGTCACTTGAGTATCACAATTATCTAGTTATCACTTAGCCTATTTAACTTATAGGCAAGTCTACCAAAACACAATATCATGCATAAACATATAACTCTTTTCAAGTGATTACCAAGTTACCGACTGATAAATGATGTAAATAAACTAATTTATTTATCATGGTCATGGCACCCATGTATTCATTCAAAATATAATTTGAATTGGTATCCATCTACCACTATTTTCCATTTAAATTTGCATGCCTGAAGTAAATCATACAACTGTCACATTAATAACATACACAATAAACTTATATGTAACATCTACACATAGTTAGGTGCATATGCCTACAACATATAGTTCTATCAGTATAGGTAAGTTCAATAGATAACAAGCAAAGAAATATAAAATAGGTCATAATGTAGTTTAGCTATTGATGTCAAAATATGGGGTGTTAATTACCATAGAGGTCTAGCCAAAGGAACCATAGGAGCTCGAGGAAGGTGAGTGCCTCTCCCATTCATAGATGTGGGTGAAGGGGAATCCACTTCATTTACTTGTTAACATCAACATCCAGTAGAACCTGATATTAGTAGAGGTCATCAAGAAGTTGAAGATATCATCAACACCACCCCCAACCATACACCATCAAATGTATAATCTAGATACAAGACATTTGCTTGAGTTAACAATGCCACTTGCATTATGGCATACAACCCTTCAAATATGAGGTATTATGTGATGTTTCCCTACTTGAAGCTTGCGATGTTCTTTTAGGACAACCATATGTGTGGAATTTTCACGGTGTTTAAGAGTCTACACCTCATAGTGTCGTTGTTACTTTGAGAGTTCAACTTTATACAGTACCAGAGGTATCCCCAATGATCAGAGTCTCTTTGATAAGAGCTAAGCAATGCAAGAAAGTAATCTCTTGGGATAGGATTTTTTTCCTCTTCGTGATATGGTTGGAAGGTGAACCAAATATCACCATAACTGCCAAGGCCTCTATATGGTGTCTCTCTACACAATAGAAGAAGATGCACACAAACACTCCCTTATGTAGAATGAGGAGATTGAATGCCAAATTCAAGAGATAACACAAAAGGGGCACATTTTACCAAGCCCCTAACCTTGCAAGATCATGTTTGTTCCAATTCAAAAGACGGATGGGACATGGCAATTTTGTTTTATTATAGGGCCTTGGACAAAATCATAGTGGAGAAATTGTACCTAATCAAAAGAATTGATGATCTTCTCTATTGGTGAAAGGGTACCAATTTTTCCAATAAGATTGATTTGAAGTTAGGCAATCACTAGGTTCCAATTGAGAAAATTGTTGTATGAAGATGACCTTCATGTCTTGAGAATGTCTCTTCAAGTGGTTGGCCATGCCTTTTAGCTTGATTATTTTCCCAACAACATTCACAAGGATGATGGAAAATACCTTGCATCCATTCACCAATTCATGTATGGTCATATCTCTAGATGATGTCTTCACCTTCAATAGAACTTAGGAGAATCATTTGAAGCACATTCAATAAGTGCTTAGCACCTTACGACAACACACGGTATTAATAAATATGGACAAGTGCTTAGTAAACATGTAGATAATTCAATATCTAGGATACATCATGGATGAGTGTGGTATGCATGTGGATCCAACCAAGATCCAAGTCATTCACGCTTTCCAACATTGAAGACATTAACATAGCTCTGTAATTTCTTGGGCCTCACTAAACTATACTATAGGTTCATGTTAAAATTCTCTCATATTGCTTGGCCTCTGAGCCAAGTGACCAAGGGGGGAGCCACAACCAAGTTTGTGTGGGTTGAGACATGACAAAAAGCACTCGAGGATAAGAAACACCACATTTTCTTAACACCTATCCTCATTCTGCCATACCTGCAATAAACATTTGAGATTAAGATAAATGCTTTCGATTATGTTGTCGGCGCAATCCTCACTCGACATGGATATGTGGTGGCCTATCATAGAGAGATACTCTTTGATGTAGTTCACAATTATCCCACCTATGACAAATAGTACTCAATTGTATAGAAATGTCAACAATGAAATAAATGTATTTTGGAAAAGGAAATGATTGTGCACACTAACAATAAGCCTTTATAATTCATGGAAATGCAAGGAATGTTATAAAACAATCATCGTCAGAAGTGATCCATGTACCTTCAACAGATCCCCTTGAACATCAAGTACAAGAAGGGTATAACAAACTAAGTTATGAACTGCCTCATTCAACCTCTAGTTGTGGCACTAATGCTGGTGCTTAATTCTTGTGGACATGAGACTTTTTGGTGGTCCCGATTCTATGACAATGATACTAACTTCACTACTATGTATCAAGCTTCGAGTGTAATTAAACAAGTTTCAAACTTTCACCTCTAGGATGGAATTTTATGCCATCTAGGCCATCTTGTTGTTCCTCCAAGTGAGTGTGAGAATCTTATTTTGGAGGAAAATTATAATTGAGTGGTGGGACATTCCCTATATGGAGAAAATAGTGGACCAAGACTACATCAATACTTCTACTAGCTAAATATTTGGTTGCTCATGCCATTGATAAACCTTCCATTAATAGGCATGGGATATACACTCCTCTACATACTCTAAATGAGCCTTGGAAGTTATATCCATGGGCTATATGTCAACATTTCCCTTAGCTAAGCATCCTAACAATTGTGTATTTGTGGTTGTTGATTAGTTCTCTAAGATGGCCATTTTGCACCCTGTAAGAATATAATTTTGATGAAAGCCACTACTAAGTTCTTCTCCAAGCGCATTTATTTTGATTTTGGGCTACCACAAACCATTATTTTAGATAGGGTCAATAGGTTCCTTATTACTTTCCAGTCTATCTCATGGCCAGTGATGGGCAGCAAGGAAACCAAATTGACTACCTTCCACCCCAAACTGATGGCAATATAGAGGTATTCAAAAATATGATTATACTTAATATCCTCAAAATGTACAACTCCAAGCATCCATGTACATGGGATGAAAACATTCCTTATGTTCAATAAAGCTACAATGGATCCCTTCAGAGTTCTATTGGTCACAACCCTTTTCAAGTGTGCATGGGGTTACAATCGTGGCCCCAATTTGTAGTTTTTCCTATTGCATATACTTAGGAAGAGTCATACCATGGTAAAAATGATGTATATAGAGCATCCAATTATGTTGAATGGATCCAACACATCGAATACAAAATTCATGATATATTGTGGAGATCCAATTCCAGGTACAAGCAACTATACAATCAGTATCGAGTGCCACACAAGTTTAAAGTTTGTGATTATGTATATTTGCAATTGCACAAAGAGAAACTCACAAATCCCATAGGAAACTTAAAACACTTTGATATGGGCGTTACACCATCACCAAGGTTGTGGATGATAATGCTTTTGAATTGAGTATTCCACCTTTCCTTGGCTTACACCCTGTATTTAATGTGGAGCTACTACGACAATATTTTCCATTTCTATTAGACACCTAAGAGATGGTAGAGAACTTGGACCCTATAGAAATGAACCATAACTGCACTTAGTAGGATACAATCAACCAAATCATGGACAACTAGATGAAGGGAACCCGCCAATAGAACATGCAACTCTACTAGTTGTCAAACATGACAACTTCTTAACAAGGGAAAGTAGTTCACTAGGAGTCAAATTCAACATAATTTTCCCCATATAATGAAAGAACTCGAAGTAATGGATACCATTGCTTCCTAAAAGGGGATGAATTCTCCAGGTGGATATAGGTGGCCACCCAAATATTCCACTGAGTTAGAAACAATCCTACAACTTGCTAGTTTTACAATAATTTTGTAGGTCGTGAACTCTTGACACATTTTTTGGGCACTTCCCATGCATTTTCGATGACTAGCACTAAATGGAAATATTTTGATTTCCATGTTGTTAAAATACATCGAGCTCAAAATTATCTTGTAATGGTCTAATAATATCCCAAATGATGCTCATATGTGAAAGTTGTGGCCCTAGGAAGTTGACATATCATTATGCTCCTCGGGATTTGCATTCATTTTGCCACTTCATCTCCTAGGGTTAGAGATTTGGGTATTAGGGTTTTAGATTCCACTTTAAATGATAATTTCAACCTATTATGATGGGATTTTGTGAATGAGCATATCCAACACATCTATTCTTAGAGATACACTACTACCATTCAAGCAAATTTATAATGCTCTACATATTGCAGTGTTTTCACTATTTCATTCATCAATAGAGTTTGGGTTTCATTGTATTTTTATGCTCTTTTCAATCTCTTTGTTATTTTTATTTGATATGTTCATTTCATTCTCAACATAATTTAATTGAATGCCTTAGTTATTTAATGTGTTACCGAGATCTAAGTCCTCAAGAATGAGGGACCAACCAAAGAAGGAATTTTTTGACTCAACCAAAGGTTTCCACACATTATGAAGCTAAAATAACCCACTAAACTTCTTAGACTTGAGCCACCTAATTCCATTTAATATAAGCTTGTGATTGAGTCTTATATAGCAATTCATATGCTTATGTTTCTTAAAAGCCTTAGATTTATCCATTTCTAGTCTTTCCACCAAGCATTAGAAGCTTGCATGCCCAACTTTATGAATAGAGAGTTAGGAATAATATCCTTGACCCAATAAAATATCTACAAGGTTCAATAATTATAGTTGTAATTTGACTTTCAATTCCAGGTAAGGAGCCCAATTTCGAGTCTAGGTATCAAAACTATCTTTGATAGTGTGATTCCTTTCCTAAAAATCATAGTATAAGAACCATGTAGTCTCACCCCAAAAATTTCCTTCATGCAATAGAATATAGGACCAATATAGAGAGTTATTGATAAGGGTAGCCTAGACCAAGCATATTTTCTCATAATTACCTTCTAGGCTTCATTCCCTTTCAATGCCCAAATCACCAATTTGGCACAATACTTGAGATTGAAAATGAGTATTAATGATCCCCAACCTCCTTAATCTCTCGGAGTGCAACATAAGTTCTAGTCACACTAATGGAATCATTTTCCTCCATCAATGTTCGCTTAGAGGTTTTGCTAATAGGAACTAGCGTCAAACAGCCAATAGGAGGAAAAATAAATATGGGTGGCTACCAACACTTTCGTTCATATTTGAAATTTAACAACCAACTCCATGAACTTTGTCCACTATTTCTCAATCCTTTTCTCCACTCAATGAATAACCACATTTGAGATATTTTCACGTGATGTCTAGAATGTAAAAGGATTGTCAAGGAATTTTAAAATCCAATTAAGTTGGATCCATGCAAGCCTTGATTTTTCAACTAGGGATAGAAGTCTTCAACTCTTCATTTCTAGCATTGCATTCTGGCCTACTAGAACCTAGATCTCGAGGCATCATAAAAAAATATGGAGGTAATTCATAGATTTTTACCTAGAAATACGGTCCTCAAAATTAGTAGTGAATGAGTTGTCTAAAAAAAATCCCTTTACCAATTGTATAGCTCCCTATAATAGGAGGGGAATAGTTTTTGATAAGGGCCTTACTGAATTAGTGAGAAATGAGATAACCCAAGGTGTATGTTGCCACAAATAAGTTGTTGGGATCAATGGGAACCCTTGTTGGATGGATCTATAAACCACACATCCTTCAATTTATAGCTATTGATCGACATATAAGTTGAGGTTTTGAAGAAAAGCGTTTCTATAAATTTAAGGAAAATTTGTTCAAAGCTCAAGGCCTAGAACATGATTAGAATGAAGGGTTGTTGATGGGATTATAGTTCCTCACCAACAAATTGGTATGCTAGTGATAGACAATAATAAAATTATGTTTATTCTACTAAAGCAAAGTAATTAAGAAATTTAACTATGGCTTAAACATATAAGAGAAGAGGGAAACTCGTAACTTGTGCCGCTTGAAGGATTTGCCAAATATGAAAAGTAAGAATGACAGGAGGAAAAATAGATCACGTAAACTGCATACAAGACAAGTAAAAAGTAGCTAGGGATTGAACACATAAGATAAGAGGGAAACTTGTAACTCACGCTCCTTAATGGATCTGCAAACTCTAAAATGCAATAATGAGAGCAGGATAAATAGCTCCACATAACCTGCACACAAAATAAGAAAAAAATAACTTCCTTATTTTACAATAGAAAACCCTAGATCCAACTCACAAAACTAAGTAGAAACCCTTCTATATCTACTTGATAGTTCTATGAACACAAAGCATAAAGTGACATTAATCCAACACAACTGAATTTGGGAAGAAAGGATATTATATTACAAGTATAAAGTATAATGAATACAATAATGGATCCTTAACTTTCTATGGTAAGATGGATCCATGTCCTTTGTCATTATGTTTTTTTCCCCCTTTTAAGGCTCTTTCTAGTCCAAATGTATTAAATGTCTTCAATAGTTTTTATCAAAGCACCACAAACAAACTGGGTGGATACAAATGTGCAAAGTGGACACTTGTTTGTATGAGAAGAGAAAATGATTTTTTATGGGATCCTCTATAGGTGTGTAATAAGGCCAATGGGTCCATTAAATTTAAGAATGTTAAAAGCATGGTGGCTATTTAATGTAATGTGGACTAAGTTTACTATGTTAGTTATTATTAAATAGATCCATTAGATAATTAGCATTGAAACATGATTATCTATCAAATGAAAACCTTACATAATTCTTTTTTTTAAAGAATGATATTTATAACATATTTTAATCCCATTTTGAAATATGGTGTTACCATTATACCACTTTTTTTTCAAAGTTAATTTTTTACTTTTGAATCTTCTTATTTAAGAATATCATTTTTTTTAAATGTTATTGTATCTATACTTTTTCAAATTATCATTGATAAAGTGTAACTTTGTCTTTTCAGTCCCTCAATAGGGACTATAGAAATCGGTTTGAACAAATTCTATTATCCTGACACGGTTCCCATAGCATTATATCCTAAGTTTTTTAGCATATATTCTATTCTAGCCAATGAAGGAATTCAGAGCCTTATTTAGCCTCAAACCGAGGCTGGGCCATTTTTTAATATGTTTAATAACTACCATAAAGAGGGAATCCATTAAATTGTTAACACAGAGTTTTATTGAATCACATCGATCAGAATGTAAAAAGCATACTATAATGAGCCTGTCCTTCCACTTTCCACGATCACAGTCTCGTGCACCAACAAATCATTGCACCACACCACTTGTTCTTGCCACAACTACCACATGCGGCGTACTTGCCACGACCACATCTCAATAGCTTCGCAGCTTTGAAGATAATGGGAATTGGGTAAGTTTTTGTTTACCTTTAAGGAGGTCCGTTTCAGTTCTATATTCCCATTGATAACTCAGCTTTATGTCTGCATGCATGCACATTGATCACCTTCAGTCCCTTATTTATGTTGGAAGTACAAACAACTAGGATTTATTCCGTGCTCTTTGTACGCGGATTTTTTCCTTAGCTTTCTGTTTCCTTCGTAGCTGTGTTTTGTAAAACCACAATTACATTTTGTCATGGAGTATTATTATTCATTATCATATCATTTCTCTTCTCTGTGAGAAATGCATGAAAAAACATTCTCTCAAGTGTGATGATGTATTATGGTTAGGGCTGATGGTCGTTTCATCTTGTTACATTTACTTGCTAGAACTTTGTTTGTTTTTTTTATTTGTTAAGATGCCTCTTATATTATGAAATAACACGGCCATAATGGTTAAATTTCAGGTTATTTGATAATATATATATATAATGGAATGGTTACAGGATATCAACATGAGATTAACATTACGGTATCAAACCAAACCATGAGAGTGAGCTTGACACTTCATTGATCTCCTTCGAAACTCCATCGACAACTGATGAACTGCAATATTGTGTACTGAAACGTGTTAACGGGACTTTAGAGAAATGCGTTATTTCATTTTACTAGAGCTTATGCAAGGAGTACTTCTACGACTGGAAGGTATTCATCAACCCCTAGGCCATCGACATTCATCAGTTCATGCATGGATTGTTTCTTTCTCCTGTCCTGGGAAAACAACATCACTCTCATATAAAGGAACAAAGAAGCAGAAATAGAGCTCATACCTTTGGTAATTTTTTCCTTCCATTATGTGTGCTTCCTACCTGGTTGCTCGCTCATGTTGTTTTTCCATGTTTTCTCCACATGCCACTGTTGTAGCGGATGCGTTGGTGAATTTCACCATGGGTTTCCATTTCCACCTGCATGAATATATGAGGAAGTCTCACATTTTGATGCCTTGCCTCCTTAACTATTTTGTGCCTTGTACAACTTAACACAGAGATCATTGCAGGCCTCGATAAGGTAACAGAGAAATTCATGAGCATCTTCCTGCCTTCCGGACCTAAAATGCTTCACAAAGAGCTCTAGATCTTCAAAGGAGTGTCCAACAGAATGTCAATATTTAGAGACCTCATGATCAACTTCTCCACCAAGCAAAGGGGACAATGCCAGTTCCAAGCTTCTCCTGTCAACATTTCAATCAATTTTAACTACTAGGTATGAAATATTGCGAACATTTCACTCCATCAATTTTAATAGCAGATCCTTTTTTTTCCTTTATTTATTTTTTCTTGGAATTCCATTCTAAAACGAGACATCAAATCTTGCAAAGGAAACAAAAGAAAAGCAAGGTATTTTAGTAGTGATACCAAATTTCATTTTTTATTTCTATTTATACTCAGTTTATTTACTGTATGCAAATGCATTGCAAAGAAATCCTAAATCTCTGCTAAAAGGAACATCATTCATGACACATGGAACTTTATAAACAACGCATCTAACATAAATGACACAGAATTCTTCAGTTTGAACTTTAAATATGATATTTTGAAGATAATCTCACATGACGCTAGG
>BSBM01000241.1:14482500-14485000 GCA_027924585.1 Larix kaempferi | reverse complement strand
ACAGGTTCACAGCCTTTGCCTTCTTTCTTTCTATACATTGAAACTTCTGTAGCAAACCCTATCTACTAAAAACAAGAAGAATAAATTACAATCTTGACCGAAGCCATAACTTTCCCTTCACATCACAGGGTGAACCTGACAAGGAACTTGTGGTAACAAGCAGTAAAAAGACCAAACATAACGATGATAATCACAGAGTTGTTCTTTCAAAGTCCAAACCCTAACCACCCTAATCAACCAGCAAGGAAGAAAATGCCATGGTGAAAACCAGGCTTACCCGGTAAGCCTATCGTCGAAGCTGGTGTCATCCACGCCTTGGAGAGGGGTCAGGACCTGCAACGAAAGAGCAATATCAGTAACACTTCAATGTTTTTGTTGGGGATTTAAACAATTTCTTTTAATTAGAAAACTGAAGGAGAAATCCCTTAGCTTACCAATAATTTTGAAAGGAGCTTCGTCACTTTAACAGCCTGCTAACCACGAACATAATAAGTGTAAACCCCACCTTCCCTACCAAATGAACGAGCTGGCTGAAGCAAAAGGTAAGCTTTGACAGAACTAAGCCGAGAGATGTAGTCATGCGATGACAGGGTTAATAACAGTAGCAGAAGAATCAACCCTAGGTTTATAACAAACTTATAGCTGCCAATAGCATAATCTAATGACTCCCAAATGAAGCAGTCAACAAGCACAAGCACTGAAGCAGCGTAGAAGCTGCCTCCAACATTGTATCAGCAAGGTTGGACCAGGAGGGTTTGCAGAGCGGCCGAGCCCGAAGGCAAGGGGAGAAATGGCCAAGTAGGGTTAGTCAACAGTTTTATATCCCAAAATGCGTGGCTCTGGAAAGACCACGTATCCCTTTAATATTTCCCATGCAGTGGGTCGACGTTCCAAAGTCTCACAATGAGTTTCCAATTATTTGTTTTTCAATTAAAATCACGGCGAGGGTAAAACAAAATCATCACATGGATATTCCACTATGGTCGTGGCACCATAAGTTTAAACCTGTCATATTTATATATATTTCATGTTAGAACAATACCTCGGAACTTTAACACCTTGCCTATATTCATTAAAACCTTGTAGTGTCAATAGCATTCGAGATTAAGTCTAGGAGTTTATTTAAAACATAGGGAAAATGATAATTATTATAAAATCATAAGGAGGAAGGTTTCAAGTATGTGATATGATGTTAAAACCTACCACTTTATTGCCCTTCGCATAAATTCTATTGTGACCAGACATAGATCATTACTTCCAAATCCATACTATAATAGAGTGATGTCAGGAATAGTTATTTACAAATCTACTAATTATAGTGTCATTGGCTATAGACTATGCAGATGTTATAGAAATTGCTATTCTTCTTATGCATTATTAACTTGGAGAACTAAGCTAAATAACTCATAATGTCGGATTAGGGTTACTCTAGTTCATTTCAATTGTTGCTACAATTTAATAAAAATCTATTAATAGACTCAGATTCCTCGTATGGACAAGTAGACTTTGTTACTCTTCATGTTCAAGAAGTACAAAGAACATATACGTGAAAGGTATGTTAGACAGAATTATGCGAAATATTATAGCCATTCCTGTCGGCAGAATAGTCTGGAAAATCATAACTGAATGCAATCGTAATAATTTAGGATTAAGACTAAAGGTGTTATAAATGTCATCAATCGTCGATCATACAAATAGAAGTAGTTTCTAATTAATGCCAAACCCCTAAAATGTAAAGAGAAGACTTGCATCAGATGATTCCTGTGCATTCAAAGCTGTAAATCGAAATTATATTTCAAATTTATAAATTTGGCATGATACAGTAACAACCGATAAGTACAAGTGGTCTGAACATGATAACCCAGTGACATTCTACAATGCTAGATAAGAGATATTATTGCATCACAATAATAATATCAAGGAAACAATAATCCATAGGGATACTTAAGTCATTTTGATCAAGGACAATAGCTATCATATTCTCTCGTAAATTCCAACTCTCTATCAGTAAGATTACAAGAATATCACAGGAAGGGATTCCACCTTTAAACACTTGACAACCTGGCTAGCACATTTAGACTTTTCACTAAATGATTTGGTACAGCTAGTGGATTTATAATACTTTAAAGATTTGTTTGCAGCGACCCGAACCTTACCTGTATATCTGTAAGAGAAAGAAAATCTGTTGCATTAGCTCGGAAGCTAAGTAAGCCCAGTCTGTTATGGCAATTCCCCCTTGTGGTTGCAAAACAGAAAAAAAAACAATTCAGTAACTGTAAAGAAACTCATATAAAAATTAAAGTATAATAAAAGATCTTTCAGACACACTTATGATCATTTAAGCTAATTAACAGTTAAATGATTGCATTTCATAATATTACATGCTATTTTTTAAAATTTTAAATTTTTCGGAAAATTTGGGTTTTGACATCATCATCATCATCATCATCGTCATCATCATAATCATCATCATCATCATATTCGTCATCATCATCATCAT
>BSBM01000241.1:11482500-11845000 GCA_027924585.1 Larix kaempferi | reverse complement strand
CCAACAAGGTATTTCTAATGAAGCGTTTATTTAATATGAAGATGTCAGAAGGTGGATCTATTGCTGATCATTTAAATGAATTTATTACGATTACAAATCAGCTAAGTTCTGTAAAAGTAAACTTTGATGATGAGGTTAAGGCTCTTCTAATCTTGTGTTCATTGCCAGAAAGCTGGAACGGCTTGGTCATGGCTGTAAGTAACTCTGTTTCTGGTTCAAACACTTTGAAATTTGATGATGTTGTTGGTGTTATTCTTAGTGAGGAAATGCAAAGGAAAAGAACATGTGAGACATCAGGTAATGCATTGGACATGGAGAGTAGGGGAGGACAAAGGGAGAGAAGAAAGAACCTTGGTAATCGCAACAAGTCCAGGAAGGGCAGATCCAAGTCCATATTGGGAAATATAAAGTGTTGGAACTCTGGAAAGAAAGGGAATTTGCAGAAAGACTACATATCTCTAAAGAAAAAAGGAGATGGACAACATGATACTACTTAGGAAGAAAATGTAGCAGGTGATGTGTTACAATATGGTTTGATTCTTGCATTAGATAATACTAGTGATTATTGGGTAGTAGATTCAAGGGCTTCATGCCATGCTACACCCCATAGGAAATTATTTCATGATTATGTCCTAGGTGATTTTGGACATGTTTTATTGGGTGATGATGAACCATGTAAAATTGTTGGAATGGGTAAGGTACAAATAAAGTTAAAGAATGGTGAATTGCTACTGAAATATGTAAGGCACATTCCTACTATGAAAAGAAATCTAATCTCAACAGGGAAATTGGGAGATGGTGACTGTTTATCTACGTTTGAAGAAACGTGGTGGAAGATCCGATAAAGGATCAATAGTGATATCAAAAGGAGACATGATAGGTACGTTGTATTTATGTCCTCATAATACCTATTGTTCTATCTATTTAGCTTCTCCATGAACACATACAACACCATGGCATCATAGGTTTGGTCACATGAGTGAGAAGGGGATGCAAACTCTCCACTCAAGGAAGTTGCTTCCAAATCTGAAGCAGGTAAGTTTGGAATTCTGTGAGAACTGTGTTTATGGAAAATAGAAGAGAGTCAGATTTCTCAGGGTTGGGAAACAGAAAAAGAGTGAAAAGTTAGAGCTTGTACATATAGATGTATGGGGACTGACTCAAGTACAATTTCTTGGTGCCTCTCATTATTATGTTACTTTTATTGTTGATGCAACTATAAAAAGTTGGGTTTATTGCATTAGACATAAATATGATGTGTTTGCTACTTTTAAGAGATGGAAATATTTGGTTGAGAATGAGACAGAAAAAATGTTGAAGTGTCTCAGATCTGATAATGGAGGTGAGTACTGCAGCAAGGAGTTTGATAGTTACTGTTCATACCATGGGATTCGTAGAGAGAAGACAGTCCCATGAACACCACAAGAAAATGGTGTGTTAGAAAGGATGAACAAAACAATCATGGAGCGTGCAAGGTGTATGAGATTGCATGCAGGATTGCCCTTAAAGTTTTCAGTGGATGCTGTAGATACTGTTGTTTATTTAATAAACATAGGGCCTTCAAGTGCTTTGGATGGTGGTATTCCAGAGGAGATATGGAAAGGTAAAAAGGTAAACTACTGTTTTATGAGAACTTTTGGTTGTGAAGCATTTTTCCATATTGATAAAGAAAATAGAATAAAGCTTGAGGCTAAATCCAAGAAATGTACCTTTATTGGATACAGGGTTGATGATTTTGGTTATCGCTAATGGGATTATGAAAATAATAAAATCATTAGGAGTATAGATGTGGTATTCAATGAAAAGGTCATGTATAAATATTAGTTGTAGGGAAAGAAATAGGAAAAGGAAAACACAGAGTACACAGTGCTTGATGAAATCAAAGAAAATGAAGTTCCAAAGGTGCCAGAAAATCAAGAATAGAAACATGTACCTCAAAATCCTACAAGCGTTAGAATATCTAGCAGGTTAAGTAGACCCCCTGAACGATTCTCTCCTTCACTGTATTATTTATTGATGATTGATTCTGGTGTACCATAATGTTATGAAGAAGCAATGCAGGTGGAAACTAGAAAAAAAGTGGGATCGAGGCATGGATGAGGAGATGGACTCATTGGTAAGAAACCAAACTTGGGACTTGGTTCAGTTTCCTGTTGGTAAAAGAGAATTGCGGAATAAATGGGTTTATAGGTTGAAGGAATAAGATGGAGGAAAGAATCGGTACAAGGCCAGACTTGTTGTAAGGGGTTTGCACAGAAGAAAGGTATAGATTTTGATGAAATATTTTATCTTGTTTTTAAAATGACTTCAATTAGAACTATTTTAAGTCTAGTGGCGGTAGAATATTTACATCTCGAACAATTAGATGTAAAAACAACCTTTCTCCATGGGGATTTGGAGGAAGAGATTTATATGTAGCAACCACAGGGGTATGAGTTCAAAGGAAAGAAGAATTTGGTATGCAGGTTGAAGAAGAGCTTGTATGGACTGAAGTAATCTCCAAGGAAGTGGTATCTGAAATTTGATAGTTTTATGACAGAACAAGGTTATAGTATATTTCATTCTGACGACTGCGTTTATTTCAAAAGGCTAGATAATGGAAGATATATGATCTCATTATTGTATGTGGATGACATGCTTGTTCTAGGGTCTAACATGAAGGATATAAATGTGATCAAAAGGAAGTTAGCTAATTCATTTGCGATGAAGGATTTGGGTGCTGCAAAGTAAATCCTTGGTATGAGAATAATAAGAGACATGAAAAATCGCAAATTGACATTGTCTCAGGGTGAGTACATACAAAAGGTGTTGGAGAGAATTAGAATGTAGAATGAAAAACTAGTTAGTACACCTTTGTCCAGCCATTTCAAACTAAGTAAGGAGATGTGTCCCAAGACACAGGAATATATAGATTACATGTCTAGGGTTCCCTATTCATCATCAGTTGGAAGTTCGATGTATGCCATGGTGAGCACAAGAGCATATATTGCACACACAGTGGGATTTGTGAGCAGGTATATGAAAAATCCAGGTAAAGAAAATTGGAAGGCAGTACAATGGATTCTCATGTATTTGGGAGGTACTACCACTCATGCATTATGTTTTGTAGGTTCAGACACTGTTCTGCAGGGATATGTTGATGCATATATGACAGGTGATAAAGATAGCAGGAGGATCACCACAGGGTATGTATTTAATGTAGGTGTAACAACATTAAGTTGGATTTCAAAACTACAAAAGGTTGTTTCACTTTCAGCAACAGAAGCAGAGTATGTTGCTGCTACAGAGGCTAGTAAAGATATGATTTGGTTACAGAGGTTCATGGAGGAATTGGGTAAGAAGAAGGAGAATAGAAGGTTGTACAGTGAAATCCATAGTGCCATTCATATTACAAAGAACCACACCTTCCATTCTAAGCCTAAACATATACAGCTCAAGTACCATTTCATACGGTCTGTTCTGGAAGATGAACTGTTGAAGGTGGAAAAGATACACACTAGCCAGAATCCTATAGACATGTTGAAAAAGGTAGTAACCAGAGAGAAACTGAGTTCATGCTCGGTTTCAGTTGGACTTCAAGAATGAAGGTGAAGATGAGAAATTTTCCAGATCCAAGGTTCAGAGCATAGTCCAACAGCAATGGAGTTGTCATGATTAGTCTCCAAGTGGGATATTGTTGGTTGTGGAGCTTGATATTCCTTATTCAGAGGTCGTGTTTTAGCCGTGTCTAGATCCCAACCCATGAAGGGGTGGTTTGGGGGGGGTCCCCCCTCAAAAATAGTTTCAATGGGGGGAAGCGACTAGTTTGGGATCCCCCCTGGAGGGGGTTTGGGGGTAGCGCCCCTGTAGCGAAAATTTCAGAAAAAATGCCTTGTAAAATGTTGTAATTTCATAGTCATGACATGGTCAATAATGGGTAATTTATGGGCCCATGGTATTGGGTGTTCCATAGTATTTTCCCATGGTAATCACTCTTTAAAAGGAAGGCATTGTAATATGGTTGTGTATTGTATCATTGTAAATATCTTTATGATTGTGTAAGAGAGACTGTGAGAGAGTGAAGAGGAAGTTGCAACAGATGTGCTGCAGGTTCTATCCCTTCATTTGTTGGATGATATAATAATAAGGACTGGAAATTTTTGTGTGGACGTAGCCCATATTGGTTGAACCACATTATATGGGTGTCTCTCTTGTAATGTGTTTTATGTGATTTATATTTGCATCTTGTTTATTGTTATTTCTCTACGATCCTGTTTTTCTAAAAATTACAAATTGTTCACTTAATCCTTGATACTTCAACATAAACTCAACACTCATACTTAATCCAATGTCGATTAGTTCTTTCGATGGCTCTTCTTTGTATGTTAGCACCTATTTGAAGACATACATGGATGACTGTAAATTAATTATTTAAATATATATATCACAACAACTATAAATCTTAAGTAAGTCCAAAAACGTAAATACCCATTTGTTATCGGTCGAATTAGCACTTCTCCGTCCGTGACCACGTTTCCCTGTCGATCACACAAAAGGACACTATGGATGGAAGAGATTACTTGGCCTTAGATGATTTAGGAGATGAACCCTACCTTCTTAAGCTTAAAAACTTATTTTTCCTGACAGTTTGAGTATAAAACCATGACCTTTGTATTTGACATAATGTGGGTCACCCGCGGGTCTCTATACTGACAACCCGCATGTATCTTCTAAAAGTTGTAACCGCGAGCTTCTAAGCTAGTAATGTTGAACATGGTTGTAATTGATGACAAGCCATTAATGCCAAAGAACTAATTAAGTTTGTTGACATGCCAAGAAGGACATGATAGTTTGGGCATTGGAACACTAGGTGGTCCAAATGACCCATTCAGTGGTCATTTGTGGCTTAATAGGATGAGGAAGCCCACACACATGACAGCTTGATGGTCCATGCTACCATTTGATGATGATGTGCTTGAAGACCATGATGGAGCACATTGCACTTGAAGAAATAATTGATGATGACTAATTGGTAATATGATTATCTTATTGTTATGCATGATGGAACCTTTTATGAAAATCCCTTTGCTTGTTGAAGTTCATGGTGGTTAGTGTGAAGTGAACAGAGCCCTTATTCTTTATGTTTGGACCAATAAAAAAGCAAATAAAAAATTATATAAGAATAAAATTCCTATATTGGTTGGCTATGATATGGTAGCCCTTAAACATGGAAAAAATGGTAAAATCGTAAACATGTGACCCTAACCTAGCATCCCTAATGACGTGGGTCATTGAAGCAATTAAACGAAATAGTAATTAATACATGTAAACTATTATTTGCCCTTCCAAAGGATATGTCGGCCCAGCCATAAGCTTGTACATTAAATAAAATAAATATATACATAGCAGGTTGGATCAAATAAAAAGTGATCACACCACTATAAATACTAAGAGCTAGATTCATTATTAAACAAGTTTTAAAAAGGGTGATAGCTTTGATTTTTGGATTATTGACTGAGGCAGCGAATTTTTGAGGCGGTAGTGTAAAGAATTTGGTGGAGTATCAGCTGAGTTTTAGAGCTCTGAAATTTGGACCCTTCCTGAGCAAATTCAGTGGATAAAACAAGGTTTAGGGATTGATCTAGGGAAGCCGCAGTGGAGAAGACATCATTATGATTTCAGATCAGTTTGTGGACAACTCAGAATTTCGGGTTTACTATAGCAGCTGTGAAGTTCAGACCTCTGTGGAAGCCGCAGTGCAGAATGATAAGCAACTCTCTAATTTTTGGGTATAGTGGACTGAGGCAGGCACAGTGAATATGAAGAAGACACACATCTCTGGTTTTTATGTGAAATATTCCTCTTTGAAATTTCGGGTGATTATTGAGCAATCAATTGTCTTCCACATATGATATTTCGTGGGATCTCTACCTTGTCAACAATCTGAGTTTATTTTTTGTTGTAATCTTACACATTGTTACAATTCTGAATTTTTAGGAGTCTACACATTGATGAGCTTACTTTTATCACAGTCCTCCTAAGCAGCTGAAGGTCACAGCTGTCATGTTTACACAGTGACTCATTCAAGGATGTTTACACAGTGATGAGATACAGAATGACTCATTCAAGATTCAGTATGCAATGTTTACACAGTGATGTTATGTATGATATACAAAGAGATGACTTATATACTCAGGGGCACTCAGTGATGTACTAAGAAAAGTCTACCTAGTGATATGCTACAGCGATGTATGATAACAAGTGTTTTGACAGTGCTATGATTGAAAAGAGATTTAGTCAGTAACATGATTGAGCTTGATATCACAAGTTGATTTGGTGATGAGACAAAAGTTTAGTTGAGAAGGCAAGCAACTGAACAAATTGTGATAGCAGTTGACAGTGACTTGTGACAACAGTTGACAAATTGATGTATGTGGGTAGATCTCCAGATCAGTTTGATAGTGACAGGAGTACCAACAACACTTTGACTCTTAGTCAGCAATGACTTATCAGAGATTTGACAGTGATAACAATTGATTGTGATAGCTTGATGATAGTGCTATGTGATTGATGACTAATCAATATGTAAAGGCAAGCTAGTCTTGCATATGAGGTTTGGACACCTCACCACTTCTTAGTTGGTGCTAAGAAAACCAGGCTGGGCCTTGGAATAGAAGTTGGTGCTTCTGTATCAGTAGGTGCTGATTGACCTCATGGTTGTAGCTGTTGAACTAATAAAAAATATTACAACTATATCTTGCGTCTCTTGTACATTGTGTTAATATGTTTTATTTGATAAAATGACATGTGGTTGGTAGATAGTTAAATGATGAATATGATTTTGATGTGAATGTGAAATGATGATATAAGAGTTAGTGGTTGAAGAAGTAAAATTGGATTAAGCGTAGGCTCACTGATTCAACCCCCTATCTCAGTGAGATATTGTGTCTAACAAGTAATTCGCGGGTTGCTAAATGTCATAGTCGCAGGTATCTTAAGAAAAGTTGAAAAATTATATTAAGAATACGAATTGGGATTAGTTGGGTCAGGTATTCCAACTTCCCAATTCAACTACCTTTAGAACCAATCCTCCTTGCCTTGTCATAAATACAAGGAGAAGGCATGAGAAAGGGACACAATTGGAGAGAGCTATTGTTATGCTGAAGAAATTCCAAGTCAAGAGAGAGGAGCATGAACCTAGGGGCTGGTTGCGAAGGTGCTTGATGCAGAGTCAGTTATAAAATTTTTACTTGTTGCATTCTTTGACAATAAAAGATCGAGACACTATTCCTTTACCAATAAAAGTGTTAATGTTTATTGTGCTTTGATTATAATTTGATGTTGTGTCATTCATTAATATCAATATTTATTTATAGTCAAATTGGTTTGAGGAAGGTTTGTGTGTGTTTTGCAGGTTTGTTGCGGTAGAGATCGTGGGAGAAAAGCTTGGACCGACTGTCATAAACAAGGTACATTTTCTATGATCTGTGATCCTATTTTTTTATAGCAATGTATGAAAAGCTCTATGTGTCTATATGTAAACCCCTACTACATTGGTAGTCTTCCCCTACTATAAGGACTTTTCCCTAACAACAGAATTGGCGACTCCAATAGGGATTACCTTTTTTGTTTTCTGCTTTGGGGATCCTTGTGATATTTCTTCAGTTTTATAACTTCTTCAGTCTTTTTAGAGGTTTTTAGGGTTTCTTCTTAGATCCATTGTGTTTGAATCAGTCTGGTCTAGTCTGCAAAGTTTTTCTTTTTCTTTTATCAAGACCTACCCACGTGTTTCCTATATTTACAGTTACGTATTTTCTAGTATACTCGCGAGTTGCACATTGCTACCCACAGTTTTTTAGTTGCACCTGCGAGCCTTTTTAGAAGTTTTAGTGTCTGGTTTTGATTCAGTGGCTCTTAGGTTTTAATTTCTCTTTGTTTTAAGGTTTTTTAAATACCACCCGCGACCTATCTGTATACACAGTCGCGAACTTTCTGCCCTAGCCGTGAGTTACTAATATATATACCTGCGGGTCCACCGCGAGTTGTTGCATATCACAGTTGCGAGTTTTTCCTTTTTTATTTAGGGTTTGATCTCAGGGGGGTTTGTTTGTGGATTTGGAATTCCTTTTCTGATTTTATACCCTCTGGACTTTGTTCTGGGTGCTCTAAATCTGTTTTGAACCCTTTGAAGAGTTTTCTCTTTGAGTTTTGGTGTTTGTAAAGTTACCCTAGCCTACTAGCCCATTTTTATTTGGTGAGTGCTTGTTTCTCTGTTTATTACTGATGTTCAGGATCAGGTTGATCTCTGCATAGAGGTATTTGTTTTTCCTTCTTACACATCAGTCTTCTTTTTGGAATCTTGTTCCAAAGGCCTAGTTACTTCTCAGAAGCAACTAGTTGGGTTAGTCTTTGTCGATCTTGTTGTAGGTCTGTTTGTTTTGGTTCGGGTCATCCTTCTTTACTTGCACTCTTGATAAGTCTTGTTTGTTCATTATTTTCATTTGTATTTCTTTCGTAGCTAAAGAAAAGATCAAAATTGAAAAACAAAAGAACTTCCCCTTTTATTGCAAGATTTGTCATTTAGTCTTCAAAGTAGTGGTAGTTGTTAGTTCTATTATCTTTGAAAAAAAAAGAAACTTTTATGCCTAGGTTTACTTTGATTTTCAGTTTTGAAAGAGAAACGGAAAGCAAAATTGTGAAATTTTTCATTTTATATGCACTTTATTTCTAGTTGTAACCACATCACACATTGCATGATCCTTTGAGTAAACAATAGCCTTTAAAAAAAAATTAATTTAAAATTTACTAGTAACATTTATTTTCTAGGTTACCCATACATCAACTAGCTCAGGCTAGGATCTTGGATTAGAACATACTTTAACTATCCAAGATTATCAAATCTCAAATCATAGTGCAAACTGTCATTTAGGTAAATCCACTCTTATAGAGGTATTCTAGGAAGCTCCACTCAAACCAGAGTTAAGCACGAGGTTGTGTGAGGGTGAAATTGTTGGGGATACCCCCCCACTTTTCATTCAAGCATACACCAAGGCTGATTCGCGTACGGGGGTCCATTAGTACCTTGAGTACTCTTGGGTTTCGGGCTTTTCTACCCTGCCCATGCATTTTGGCTAGATTGATGATTGTCCCTTGAGGATCTTTCTGTATTTGTGGTAGCCTTTAGTATCTTGACTTTAGGGATCTACACAGGTATAGTGGAAGGATATTTCCACCGCACCAAGGATAGACACGAGAGGTAACCCTCTACAACAATTCAGGGAGGGCGGTTTGGTGATTCAAATGCTTGCACCCATAGAATATGTATGTGGACACCGTGTAACTAACCTTCGATATTCTACTAGTATGTTCTGGGCCCTCATCATCCCATACTTACTTTTGAGAGTATTATCTTTGTTTGCCTGGTCTGGATCACTTTAAGATATTTTTTAGGGTATGTTGTTTGCTCTTAGTTGTTAGTGGCCCCTACGATAATCACTTAGTATATTTTTCACACAACTATGGAGGACCAACCTCTTAGAAGGTCACGAAGGTTGCAGAACCTTCCTCCATTTACAATGGAGCCTCCACCACCACCACAACGATGGAGAATAGACTCTCGTGGTTCTTACGAACTTACGGGAACAACTGACCTACCCAGAGAACCTCATCCGATCTATCAAGATCAACCAGTTCAGGAACCCTTAGAGATTGAAGACTTGACAACTCAAGAGTTTGCCACACCCTTCAATCCTCCTTTAACTGGACCCAACGACCCCTTGTTAGTGAGTGTAGTTTCTATAGGTATTCTAGAGTTAAGCGCATATAGGTTTACACTTGGTTCATTCATGGACAACATAGGGGATGTGTTAGGAGTTCCACATACTCCTATAGCTGCTATCATGTCAGGAGATTTTTCTCCTCCGTTTACACGCACATCAATACCAAGTTCGTTGCAAGATACTTCTACTCCGAGCACTTCGTTTAATTTCCATACTAGAACCTTAGGATCGTCTGGCTCTCAAGCCACGAATAAATCTAGTGCTTTTGGTTCTACTGTTGGACCATCTAGTGTCCCTTTTTCAGGGATACCATTGGTATCGTTTACATCTTATCCTTTTGTACAAAAATTCCAGGCTAACCCTCAGTCTGCTCCTTTTAGTCACATATTTCCTTGGTTTGGAGGACACATTGCTCCTTCGAAACATTTTGTAGGATCAATTCCTACTTCTTCCATTGCATCAACATTAAGTTTCAACCCCTTCACAGGTTTTAATGTGCATCCATCCAATGTACAGACTTCTAATATACCTGTAGGGAGTACTCCCTTTTCACTGTTTGGTGGAGGTCGTAGTAACAATTTTTCCAACCCACATTTCACGGGTGCTTATACCCAACCGCAATGGATGAGTCCACAAGGAAGCAATCCCTTGTATTACAGCTGGAGCAACTTCAATAATTCATTTTCTTCACAACCGGTGGCTGGGGGAAACCTAAACCAACAATATAAGAGCCAGGTTTCAGGTGGTTCCCCCTACCAAACTCCTGTTAATCAAATTCCATCGGCAAGACCCCGTTTTCCCTTTATGGAAACCTTAAACTTGCCAGATATTTTGAAACTGACCAACGATCTGATGCGACACCATCCTGCATGGCCGTCAGTCCCAACCAAGCTTCCCTCGGACATTCTAAAGTTCGAAGAAAAGACTGGGGAAGATCCCGGTGACCATGTTACAACCTTTCATTTATGGTGCTCTTATAACTCGCTTAATGACGATTCCATTAGGTTGAGGATTTTCCAAAGGAAATTAACTAGTGTTGCAGCTAAGTGGTACATTGAACTACCTACTGCAGCTTACGATAACTTTTGGGATATAGCGAAAGTTTTTCTGAATCACTTCCAACTTTTAGTCCAGTATGATGCTGGTACTGACCTTCTGTCTACTTTCAGGTAGAATAAATCCACTCACCTTTCTGATCACATTCAGGAGTGGCGAAGATGAAAGAGGCTCATTAAGGATGAGATCCCTCCAGAATTCCTTTTAGAGTGGTATCTGAAGCCACTCCTTCCTTATATTTCTAAGGATGTTTCAACTTCTGGAGTAAGTTTTGAGGAAGAAGCAACCTTGAGGACCCAACAACTTGATTTAGTTTGTGCTCAATCTGGAATCCTCTATGAGATCATTCTATATGCACCAAGATCTAATATAGATCTTGGAAAACATAATCCTGGATCGCATGATGATGGCATTGTTGGTTTAGTAGATTCAACATCACTTGAAGCTTTAACAAAACAAGTTCATGCGCTCTCTATAAAGCAGTTTGCTGCTGAAGCAACTACGGTTGCAACCTCCCCTTCAACAACTGAATCTGTACAACAAGTGCAGACAAACCAAAAGGGTCCTTGGAAACCCAACAATAATAAAAAGAAAGGTAAGAAAGGGGAGGGGAACCATCAGAAACCCTGAAGTACCGAGAATGCCGAGGAGGGAAAGAAAGAGAAAAAGAAGGTAAAGTTTCCTTGTAAGCTGTGCACAGACGACCACCTTACTCATCAGTGCTCTCTATTGGAAGAAGCCTAGAACTTATTTCGAGAAAAGAAACCGACTGTCTTAAAGGATCCATTTTCTCATGGACAAGGCCCAACTTCTGGAAACTCTAGTGCTGGGAGAAATCATGCCTCGTCAGTTGATCAATCATTCATTAACATGGTTGACTCACACATGTTTCTGCAAACCAGAGCCAAAAATTATAACCTGGACTCATAGCAGAAAGATAAGGATATTCCCGAGTCATCTTCTCCTCTTCACATTGAGAGACCAACAGATTCTATGCCGAAGATACCTAAGGGTGTCTACAAAAGGGCTATGCACAACCCTAATGCGCGCGCCACTCAAAACTACTCTGTCGTAGAGGACCTGGCCCAAACACCTTGTGTAATGTCCACATTAGAAGTCTTGCAAAGCTTCCCTTTAAATGCACTTCTATCGTCCATCGAGAGTATGGATTCCTCAAGTATGCTTGCACGGTTTGATATGTCAAATATCAAACCCCGGTTACCGTATCACGTGGCCTTCCAAATTGAAGTAGTCCATGGCCCTAAAACCATTGTACGAACAGTTGTAGATGAAGGCGCGTCTACATGTGTAATGTCAATATCTTGTTGGAAAGCCCTTGGATTTCCTGAGTTAGCCCCTTCCAACACTATACTTACAAATTTTGACGGGAGATCATTCCGCCCACATGGAGTCTTTCCTGCATTTGAAGTTGAACTTGCTGGTAAGTTAGTGTCTATGGAGGTTGAAGTTTTGGATGCTCCTCTTGACTACAACTTGTTGTTAGGAAGTATCTGGACGTATGCGATGCAAGTTGTCCCATCGTCCGTATTCCGAGTACTCATTTTCCCACACGAAGGGAAGATCATCACCATTGATAAACTTTCCTTCACTCGGAAGAATAACACTACTTCATCGGATTTAGCTGTCCCTTTGATTGATCAGACTCACCCACCTAGCGAGCGTTTGGGAGTAGGCATGTATGCCTGATTAATGGGAACTTTTGAACTACCTGCTCGCATCAAATTCATCGGTTCCACGAGTTATATTGACATTTTGTCTTGGGAAATATTCATGGTCTGTCGAACAAATGATCCGTGGATTCTTCCCACTCAGTCAGAACCAACTGTGCCCTTATATTTTGCAGAAGTGGCATACCAAGACTCACAAAATGCCGCAACAGATTATATCTCGACTCTGTATGTCTCCACAGAGTCAGATAATGAATATGCACCTGCATGGTTAGTCAACTCTATCCATTATTTTGATTGTTTGGATACTGTTTTACCTTCTAATGAGGCTATTCTGGAAGCCATGACAGGTCTGGATCATCCGTGGGAACACATGCATCACAGATCTTATTTCCTTCCAGATCTAGACAAGATAGAGAATGGTGAGTTTTTAGTGAGACCTGGTGGTGATATCGATTTGTCCATCACTCCTTCTACCATGAAAACAATTTATACTGAAGGAAACATGGAAAACATATAAAAAACTATACCAATCAATATCTCCACTAAACCCGGTGTCGTGGAAAACATTTTTATTGGGGAAAACTGTTCTCTTGATGAGATCACTTTGTATACCAATCTGTTTAAGGAGTTTCGTGACTTTTTTTCCTGGTCTTACAAGGAGATGCCAGGCATCGACCCTGCGATAGTTGAGCATGTTATCATGACTTACCCTAATGCTAAACTAGTGATACAAAAGCTCCGTTTGGTAAACCCTCGGAAAGCAACAACCATTAAGGCTGAGGTTGAAAAAATGATTTAAGTCGGCTTCATCTATCCGATCAACATGACGGAATGGGTCTCCAACCCAGTACCGGTCGACAAAAAGCAAGGAAATATACGTGTTGTACAGATTTCAGGGACCTTAACAAAGCCTGTCAAAAGGACAACTACCCCACAACTTTCATATACCAAAGCATTGATGCGTGTGCGGGCCATGAAGTCTTTTCTTTCATGGATGGTTTTTCAGGATATAATCAGATTCAAATAAAACCTGAAGACCAACACAAAACGGCTTTCATTTGTCCTTGGGGTACTTTTGCTTATCGAAAGATTCCATTTGGGCTAAAGAACGCTGGAGCCACCTTCCAGCGGGCCATGAATTTGTCTTTCCACAACATTAAACATTTAGTCGATCCATATCTGGATGATCTCCCAGCGCGATCTCGTAAGAGACGAGATCATCCTGATCATTTACGACTTTTGTTTTAAATATGTAGATACTATAAGATTCGTTTGAATCCCAACAAGTGTGTATTCTGTATCGAGTTCGGGCGCCTACTGGGTTTCATTGTGTCTAGTCATGGCATTATGGTTGACCCACTAAAATTTGAGGCCATTGTAAATTTTCCTCCTCCTCGTACACTTAGAAAACTACAGAGTCTGCAGAGCATGTCAAACTTTCTATGACGTTTCATCATAAACTACACTAAAATCACTAAGGGATTCATGAGATTGCTCAAGCAAGACACCTATTTTCTATGGGATGAGGCTGCACATAATTCGTTCAATGCCTTGAAAAAGGCACCACTATCATCCCCCTTGCTGATACCGCCAGATTATACTAAGGAATTTCTTTTATATCCGACGACATCAGTTTCCATGATTGGTATAGTACTTGTTCAGGAAGATGACAAGCTTCAGAAGCATGTCATTTACTATCTTTTGTGCACATTGATAACTCCTGAGATCAAGTATTCTCACGTTGATAAGTTGGCATTAGCTACCGTCCATGATGTTCATAGATTGCGTCACTACATCTTATTGCGAACAACCACATTCATTGTAGAGGTCAATCCCTTTCAATACGTGTTAACCTGATGTATCATCGGCGGGAAGTTCAATAAATGGATTGTCATTCTACAGGAATTTGACCTAGTTTTTCAATCCGCTAAGTCTAAGAAATCTCTGGTGTTCACCCAACTTATTTATGAATTCCCTAGTGATGTAACCAGTTTTGAGGAATATTCATGTTTTCCCGATGAACACATTTTTCTCATTTCAACTTCTGACACATGGTATGGAGATATTTTGATATATATTCAGACTTTGAGTTGTCCACCTTCTTTCTCCAGAGATGCTCGACAAAATATTCAAGTTCACGCTAAGAACTACATCATTATTTTTGACACACTTTATAGACGTGGGGTAGATTCCATTTTACGTCGTTGCTTGAATTTGGAGGAAGCTGAATCAATATTGAATGATGCCCATAGTGGAGCCTATGGGGGTCATTTTTCTAGGTTGGAAACAACCCATAAAATACTGTGAGCTGGCTATTTTTGTCCCACGATCTTCAAGGATTGTGTGGAAGATGTAAAACACTGTCAACCTTGTTAGTTTTTCACCAAAAATATGCGAACACACCCGTCTCCTCTCCATCCTATTATCACAGCAGGCCCCTTCACCAAGTAGGGGGTTGAATTCATGACGTGTAATCTAGCTTTGGCAGGAGGAAACCATGACATCATTGTTGCAATCGACTACTTTACAAAGTGGGCCGAGGCAATGCCTACTGTGAGAACAGATGGAGAAACAGTTGCTTACTTTGTTTTTAACCAAATCATTGCTAGATTTGGTATTCCCAAAGAGAGTGTCACAAACCATGGTCTGCAGTTTCAAAACAATATGATACCGAATTATATACCATGCTAGGTTTTCGACAAGAGCACTCATGTTCGTTTTATCCACAAGCGAATGGTAAGGTCGATGCGGTCAACAAAACTTTGAAAACCCTCCTTCAAAGGACCGTTAATGCTAGTTGATCTAACTGGCACATCATGTTTTACCCTGCTCTTTGGGATTACCGGTATAATGTTAAGACTGCTGCTGGGTTCTCACCTTTCCAACTCATTCATGAGGTGGAGGCAGTCATTCCAGTTGAATGCGAGATCCCTTCTTTGAAGTTGGATATCCAACTACTTCCAGAAACTTCAGCTTTGGAGGAACGTTTGTTGCATCTAGAGCACTTAGATGAACAATGCCGTGACGCACTTACATCAAAATAAGTTCACAAAAGTCGAGTCAAACGTCAATATGATAAAAATGTAAAACCAATGGTTTTCTCTGTAGGAGACCTTGTTCTGCTTTATGACCAGGACAAAGATCCCTTGGGGGTAGGTAAATTTAAATCGATGTGGCTCGGACCGTACATTATATCTAAAGTTCTGAAGAAAGGATCTTATGAGCTAACTGATTACAAAGGTTCTAAGTTTCCTGAGCCTAGAAATGGGCTCTACCTGAAAAAGTGTTATGCTTAGGCCTCGGTGCTTTTTCTTGTATTATAACTGTACATGTTTGTAGAGTTAGTATTTTCCTTTTATTTCTTTTTGTGCATCTTATGTGTCTTATGGATTGTGGTTTCAGATGACAACTAAGTGCTTTATAGGATTCATTGATGGCGCTAGTCGCCACACCCTTCAATTGGCCTCAACAGCTTGGGTTATTTACTCACCGTCTGGTCAACTTGTGTCTTCGGGAGGGGCTTGTTTGGGCTCTACAACGAACAATGTAGCTGATTATAGTGCAGTCATTGGGTTTCTTTGAGATGCTATTCATCACGACATTTTACGTTTGGAGGTAAGACTCTACTCATAGTTAGTAGTACTTCAGTTGATGGGTGAATACATGGTCAAAGATCCTTCTTTGCTTCATCAGTTCTTGTGTGTTAGATTACTTGAAAGACAATTTGTTTTTATTACATATCAACACATTTCAAGGAGTTTAAATTCATTAGATGATTCATATGCAAATTAGGTACTAGATTGGAATTTGTACCACACAAAATCACATTAAGTAATCACACACATAAGAACACACACATGTATATATAAACCGATAATGTATATATCAAGATAAAAAAATAATGAGTTTGAGTCATAGTATGTCGCAATGTCATAATATACAAAAAGTGGGCTCAAAGGCCTAAAAAATATCACATGTCTCTCTCCCTATGGAGAAGGAGGTGCCTCTTCTAACTCTGCCACAGCCTCCCTATAACATATCACTATCCTGGCTACTTTCCTAAGCATCCTAATCCATGGTGGGGGCACGCCCACAACATGCTCCTGCATGTCGAGCGGCATTCGCTCGATTTTGTATGTTGGGATGTCATGAGTCAATCGACTCATCTTCCCCTCTATGCTTACCAACATGGCATTAGAAGCACCAGGCACAGTTGGACGCACAAAGGTGTGAGGATGTACCGCAGGTCAAACAGGTCCCACATTTGCACATACCACACAATTATCACTCTTACTCATTCATAAAAATTATATATACATAAAAGCATAAAAATGAAATATTTTTACAAAAACATAAACACATCTTACCCATCTCCCCCCGGGATTATCCTGGAGGTATAGCGAGCTCTAGATCTCCACAGAAATCCACACCTGCATAGGGGAACTGCTCTAGATCTGGCACCTGGCGGCTCCACCATCCGAGATAATCTTCATCGGCATAAGAAAGTGTAGCCTTACCACCACCCTGGCGCAAGAAGATATCTCCCCATCGAGTCATCAATGGCTCGCGGGGTTTTAGGATAGGTAGTCCCATTCCAGGGCTCAGAGCAGGGACCCTCTCGAAGAAGAATGCACACAAGATGCTCCTGTAGCCAAAGTTATTATTTTTTCCCGTCTTGTATTCGGTCAATTGGTGCTTCATGTTCACCAAGAGACCCGAACACCAGTCAAATACTAAACCCTACAAGCAATCAACACCAATCTACATGTAGTTCCTTGAAGCCGAGTGTCGTGCAACACTCCCTCCAATCCTGTTTAGAGTACTCATGATGAATTTCAATGGGAAGCTCGCAATGGAGCCGATCGGGACTTGGCTACCACTTTTTTCAGTTCTTGGAAAATAGTAATTGTTGATATAGTCTTGTACGGATAACGCACCGACTCCTCTGAATCCTTTTAAGTTTACCATTTCCCCTCTACGGGATAAACCTGTTATGAAATAAATGTCGTCAATTGTGAGTTCAAGTATCTCTCCCTGGATATCAAACACTCCTTTGTCGGCATCCCAATAGTTAACAAGCACTTGGAGGAGATAAGTTTGCGCTCTCATGATGGTGGTTCAGAATTTTTTTAGCAAGCCACATCGTCATAGCATGGTTAATGTCAATGGATCTCCCATAGCTTGTCTATCCATGTCCTCATGCTCCCTTTCCCTCCACATTAGCACCATACCTACATTCATTCAACCATTTCACCCTTTAGTTTTAGTTTTTTATTTTTTAAATTGGGGAACCCGTGACTGTATTCACTAGATAGATGCCGTTACCCGCGAGTAGGCTTATAGCAAAGTCGTGCATTTTTTTTGTACTCGTGAGTTTGCTATAGCTCAACCCGTGGGTACAAGGCCCTAATTTTAAAACCTTGATAAAAAACAAAAATAACCACTAAATTTTAAAAACAATGGATTGAATTGAAAGTAGATAGAGATACCACTTACTTGCAAGTGGCAGAATTCAATTTGGTGGTCCGGTGTAAGCGCTACAAACATTTGAAGGAAGAGGTTATTTTTACCCTTTTTTTCTCCAACAAATGAATTTGTGAGTTTTGTTGTCATTTTGAAACTATTTGTAAAAGTCATTTATAATTTTTACCCACTTTTTCAATTCTATATACTTTCAAAACTGTTTTTTAAACTTTATTTAACCACTAATGCCTTTTTTAAGTTCTTTTTGGTTAGGTAAAGATCAAAGTGACAATTCTCATTTCCTTTTGTGACATTGGTCTATAAAGGTTTGATTTTATTTATGACACGTCAGTTTAGTCCAGAAACTTCCTGTCACTTTATGTCATTTTCAAAACTCTGTGATAATTTTATATGTCATTTGTTACTAATCTGGTCATCCCTATGATATCAAAAACATTTCGTCATTTGACAAGATCAAGGAACTTAGTTTCCTTGATACCTATAGAGTCTTTTTAAGCCCTTCTTAGACTCTTTCAAATCAAACAAGATCGTTGAGTATGCTTGTTTTTGTTCAAACTCGTTAAAGGAAGTGAACAGACATCCACTTAGGTATAAGTTTACCCCTTTTCTGGAGCTTTGTGGATTAGTTATGAAAAAGGCATACTCTAGTCATACGTGACTAGAAGAGTTCTTCTCTCATTGTTTTACACTTTTTCGGGTGATGAGACTAAATTTACTAAAAACAACCTTTAGGAGTCTTCTTTAGGGTTTCCAGACTCTCGAAATATGAAAACACCAACGAGCATTCACCAACTCAGGCTTGATGTGAAATCCACAAGAGGGTATATAGAGTTCTTGTTTAAGTTTTTCAGACTCTTTAAATATGAAAACACCAGCGATTACATATCAACTCGGGATTGATACTAAAATCCACGAGTGGGTGTATGGAGTTATTGTTTAAGTTTTTCAGACTCCTTAAAATTGAAAACACCAGCGAGCATGAACAGATCCAGGCTCGATATTAAAATCCATGGATCAATGTTTTCGAGTATTAGTCTATCTCTTCTTCAAACTCGTTTAAAAAATGAAGAAGGTCTTGAGTTTCCCTCCCATGGACTCGTTAAACATACACATGGTTGGACTTAAACCGAGTAGTCTTCTCCCTCTTTCTTTGAGCTTGCTTCAAAAAATGAAGGACTATTGAGTTTGCTTTCTTGGACTCATTAAAACCAACAAGAAGGATATTCTTTAATAAAAAGAGAAAAAGGAAGGGAAGTATGTCAAACATCTTTTCAGTTTAAAGGCAACAAGTCAGTCATATCCTTGAACAAAACACCTTTTGAGTCTATCAAATAGTTGGGTTTATTTTTTTACCTTAGGATAAAACCCGATCTCAGAGTTTTTTACTCCTCCGGTTGGTTACTCTTCCAATCATATGGAGAATATGTTAATGTCTCCTACATTATAGATTTATATCATGGTCCCTTTGTGTTTTCAAAATATTCCTAAGTCACTTTTGTGTCGTGCTCACCGTTCAAGGATACAACCTGTGTCGGTCATTCTGCAGTTACCTTGACCTCATGTGTCGGCCATTCCCCGGTGTTAGTTTGTTTCATCATGTACTCAGTCCTATTCCATATCAAATAAACCTTTGATTATTCCTTGTGTTGGATGATGGAGGATGCCTTAAGGCCTCCCTTCCGACGGACTTCTTCCCATTGACTTCAACTCATCTTGCTCTGGGAAAGAAGTTTAGAGTTATCGGTAGTACCTTGGGGGTTGCAGTCATCAGTGGAAATTTCCCTCGCTATTGAGTAGTGGAAATACATCAATATATCCTACTTGATGGATTCTTCAAGTATTCGACCTCAGAACCAATTATTCACACTTGTTAGAGTGTACTAGGTACCTTGGACCCCATTTTCATTATCGGTGGGAGCCCTCGTGTTTGTTAACGATATACATCAATGAACGATAATCAAATGGTATCCCCCATGTTTGACGTCAACTCATTTATTTTCATGGTAAGGATTTGTACCTTGAGACAATTTGGATGAAGAACTTGGGCCTATGATAGCATTATCACATTTGTTATTTCCCAAGTTGTGCAAGACTGAGCCACACTCATTTTTGGCTCTTGATGAGACATAGATCCAGTTTGTTGTTATGGCTATGATCTCCTGTTTGACATGGATCCACGCTTGTATTTCAGTGGCCATGCTATATACATATTTTAGTTATGTATTGGATATTATGTTCTATCCTTCTGAACATCTCCTAATGTCAATATTGTAATTGTCCGTTGAACTGGTTTTTGTTTCAGGTACTTTTGTGACTTCGTCCTGTGGTTTCCTTGCTTCTCCTCTGACTTGGATTGTAATGTATTTCGGCCATCATTTCCCTCTGACCTCACACATTAGGGGGCATCTGTAATCGATCGAATTAGCACTTCTCCGTCCATGACCACTTTGCCCTGTCGGTCACACAAAATTACATTATGGATGGAAGAGGTTACTTGGCCTTAGATGATTTAGGAGTTGAACCCTACCTTATTCAGCTTAAAAACTTATTTTTTCTGACAATTTGAGTATAAAACCGCGAACTTT
This sequence comes from Larix kaempferi, assembly GCA_027924585.1. Classification (NCBI taxonomy): domain Eukaryota; kingdom Viridiplantae; phylum Streptophyta; class Pinopsida; order Pinales; family Pinaceae; genus Larix; species Larix kaempferi. Next base: position 11,824,426 of record BSBM01000241.1, on the reverse strand, counting down.
GGATTTGACATAACGCGGGTCACCTGCGGGTCTCTATACTGACAACCCACAGGTATCTTCTAAAAGTTGTAACTGCGAGCTGCTAAGCTAGTAAGTCGCGAGTCACTCACGGGTTTCTAAATGTCATAGTCGTGGGTATCTTAAGAAAAGTTGAAAAAATATATTAAGAATACGAATTGTGATTAGTTAGGTAAGGTATTCCAACTTCCCAATTCAACTACCTTTCAAACCAATCCTCCTTTCCTTGTCATAAATACAAGGGGAAGGCATGAGAAAGGGACACGATTGGAGAGAGCTATTGTTATGCTGAAGAAATTCCAAGTCAAGAGAGAGGAGAAGGAACCTAGGGCCTGGTTGCGAAGGTGCTTGATGCAGATTTAGGTATAACATTTGTACTTGTTGCATTCTTTGACAATAAAAGATCGATACACTCTTCCTTTCCCAATAAAAGTGTTAAATGTTTATTGTGCTTTGATTATAATTTGATGTTGTGTCATTCATTAATATCAATATTTATTTAGAGTCAAGCTGGTTTGAGGAAGGTTTGTGTGTGTTTTGAAGGTTTTTTGCGGTAGAGATCGTGGGAGAAAAGCTTGGACCAACCGTCATAAAAAACGTACATTTTCTCTGATCTGTAATCCTATTTGTTTATAGCAATGTATGCAAAGCTCTATGTGTCTATATGTCAACACCTAGTACGTTGGTAGTCTTCCCCTACTATAAGGACTTTTCCCCAACAACACCATTAACTATGAGATCGACCGTTTTCTTTGTTTCCATCTTGTCTTATGGGTTGAATGAGTTCCATTTTGTTTTCTTTTATGCAACAAACAATTGGAAATTAGTATTTCATGCGATAATTAAATTTGATGTAGATAAAATAATAAATCAATGATTGCATACCTCTGATGCACATTGTTGTTGGAATGGTTCCTCCTACGATGCAATTATGTTTATTTCTTTTACCATCTCCTTGTATAATTTTTTGGATATCCCTACTGGCATGTTTTGGGTACCCCCACGTTTGTCTTTTGAAATTTTCATAATTTTCCTAAAAAATGAAAAAATCATAATAGTTTTTTTAATCGATATGAAAGTAAATATAGCAAAAAAAACTAATTTGGTAATTTCAAGGACTTATTATAGAAAAACATGTTTACTAATAATACTTTTTATATGATTCTTTTTTGTTATTTTAGTTGTTTTCTATTGCACGTCTCACGGGTCTCATTGACTATTGTTTTGGAAACACTTGTTGTATTCTATATATAACTTTATTCTTAGAGTCATTGGATTGATTTTTGTACTTAAAGACGAAAGTACATTTATACATTCTTTCCATATCCCTCAATTCTGTAAAACAATTTCCCCCTCTCGTTAACTTCCAACACCACTCTAGATGGATTGAGGATCAATTCATCATCATTTACATCCTTAATAATGTTTATATTCTTAGAACGAGATTCCATTCCCTTGTTATCAATTCCTTCATAATAAAAAAAATGTGAAATCGAGTGTTTAAAACATGTTAGCGATTAATGTCCTGAAATTCATTTTTAGTAAAAAAATCAATGAAAAACTTCATGTTGATTACCATTTGATCCGCCTAGTTCCTCTCTTTGCAACATTTCCACAAAGCTTCTATGCTCTTTTGCACTCAGATTGTGAACAATCTGATCGAGTTTCTTCAAGTTTATGCTTTTCACGACACACAATAACCAGTATACATAATTAATTTAAACCTATAGATAACTCATATATATTAAATATTTAATAAAACTTAAATAGCTTGCCCTATTCTCTTGTTGGAATGAGCTACCATCGTGCTCACTGCAATAAGTTGTTTTCCTTGAACTTCTATCAGCCGTTTTAAATAAAAAATTCCCAAGAATTATCAGATATAGAAATTATGAAATAATTTTTACAAATTACATTATTGGTGTGTTTAAAAAAAGCATGTGCACTGGTGTATGATTACCTTGTTGATACAAATTTGAAAATGTTTTTGCAAATAATTATATTTACTAGGTGATTTGTAAAGTAATAGACACACCGATGCTTCATTACAATTTATTGTGCACCATTGAGATCGTGAATAAATTGATAACATGATGTTTTGGTATTAAAAACAATGCTATTTAAATTGTAAACCTAGTGGTGCATTTTAAAGAAAAACATGCACCAATGTGATAGTACTGTATAGTGAGCACCAGTAACCACAAGTGTTAAAAAACCTTACAGTGGTAGGGTTTGGGATCCAATGAAATGAATGGTCCCATTGCAATGGATATCGAATGCCTCAGTAAATAAAACCTATAAAAGTATATTGCTTAAAAGCAAACAAAAATCTTGTGAAATATAGAGATGGATTCAAGAGAAAGAACAAGAAATCTAGGGCTTCTTCCAATACTGAAGGTAACTATGATTTATTTTTATTTTTATTTCAATGCAATACAATTTTTTTGAATCAAATAGGGAAAAGATTGAAATGAGCAATATAATAAAATAACATATCTATAATTTATCCTCTGGAAATTTGTATCTGACCCACGGTGATCCCTTTTAAATTTCTCTTCAAAACATTCTTCCCACTCCAAAGTCATTGGTGGTAAATCTCTCTTGTAAAAATCTCTCCTCTAAATTATGGAAAAATAATGAACTAAAGATTAGGGTTTTCTCTTCTAAACACACATTTAGAAAAATAAAATTCATGCTCATTTTTTGCCGTATATTTGAGGCATTGATGATAAATGCACGTGATGTTTTTTTCAAACTTACTGTCACCGATGCACTATAAATTGTAAAGCATACTGGTGCAATTTTATGTCAAAACACACCGATTATAAATTAAATGGAAAATGGAATTGAAAAAATATTCAATTAAAATTTTGCGAAGGTTTTGCTTTGTGGAGGCAAAAACTAAGGTCACTTTTTGGTGTGTATAATAATTTAGCACATCGGTGTGTAAAACAAAAAGACAACACACATATAACTTTTAAAGGCCCTTCAAAATTTGGTTTGAAGTTAGATTTTTTTATGCTTTCCAAACTTTCTTTCAAGAATTTATTCACGTATTCATTATTGTTTTGAATCAAATGAAGGGAAGAAAAAGTTATAATATTAAATGGCCAATTCTTCCTATTCTATTTCATTTCATATCGTTGCGAGTTCTTCAAGTTCTCCTCCACCGTTTGCAGTAAGTCCATATTTTATTTATGATTTAGAATTATCTAATTGAATTTATATTGTTGGTCACCCTATATGATAATCAATTACAACTAACACACATGATGCTCAATGTAAATTGTCAACCCAGGTAGGTCTTTTATTTCAAAAGTAATTAGCACAATCTATGCATAAACATTTCAAGTAGATGATTGAATAAATGGAGATAAACTATCCTACCTGTTTGCTTAGTCAAACTCATATCATGGATAAAACTAATCTAATTTATCCATCTAAGAAATCAAAGTACATTTAGCTTCCTACAAATACCAATCTAGCAGTTACTGATCTGGGAATAAATAAACTAGACTTACTTTTGCAAGAAGTTAAATCCTAAAGATATCAAACTACAGTATCCAATCACAACCTGTCTAATTCAATTATCAACTACTGTAACTCAATCATAACATGTATAATCTAATGATTTCTAAGAAAGATAAACAACAACAAAGAACTAGAATTAAACTTGAACCATAATTTGACTAAGTTGGAAATCCTAAGAAAGATAAATGACTGAAGAGAATCTGACCTGAGCTTGACTGTAACATCTAACTAGCACACTTGCATAAAAGGAACTATCCTACACAGTCGAATGTCACACCACGCAGTTACAACTATTTAGAATGAAATCATAAACTACCAAAGGAAAATGCAATTATCAATTACCACTGTTGCAGCTTCTCAATAAAACACATCTATTGTAAATCCACACCACACAACAAAAAATAAACTAATCTATCTACTTAACTCGGCAATCTCTGTGAGAAGGAGGGCCCTGGCCTTCTAATAGAGATTCCATGAACTAACACAAATTAAAACATAAGGATATGAAGAACTTTGTTCCTTATATTAAAAATGGTAATTCACAGTACTCTGTTACATCTTGTACAATTGATAATCAACCAACCCCAGGCTCTGAAAGCCTTCCCATATTTACACAATGAAAAATACAATCCTGATCCACTAAATTCGTGCAGTCATGAAGATCTTTGATCTTCAGGCTGCTGAGTCGCAACAGAACTGTTACAGCCATGAATAGACTTGAATGAAGCCGTTGGATGTGAAGAATGTTGTTACTCTACCTGTCAATGGATCAACGAACTAGCTGGTCGAGAGGTTCTCTGTCTATTGCAGCGATGCTCTGTTGCAGCGAAGTCTTGTCACAGCTACCACGTGGAGAGATGATCGCGCTGCTTCTGTTAATGTATGGAATCAGAATCATGGAGTAACAACTGGCACCAATCATGCCTTCCTTCCATATTCTTAGTGGGATGCTACACTTGTGTCTCTCAATACTTTGAGCTTGTCTTAATAAAATCAACACAAGTCGGCATAAATCAAAGGAAAGAATTCATAACCATAACAATCTTAGGCATTAATAAAGTAGGTAATAATAAATCATACCTATCAGGATTCATGCTCAAACTTGAGGAAATACATATGTTTGGTTTATGGGAATAAGGCAAAACAAAGCAAAAAGAGGTAATAGGTGTGGTAAAAAAGGGACAATTCCTGGACCCAACATCTCCCCCCAACTGTCTGATTGCATGTCTTCATGCAACAACTCCCACTAATCCAAATCTGAATCTGGATCCATACTCTGTCTGTGGAGATTGGTGATGTTGAAGGCAAGTTCAGGTGCTTCCCCCAAATTTACAAATCCATTGCAAGCAGTCCACTTTTTCCAACATTGTCCTTGCTCCTTCTTAGTCAAAACATAGCTACTTCTATATGGGATCACAGGTATCCATATGAGAGGAAATATAAATCTCAGTCCCAACCACAATGGTCCACATGACTTCATGCATTTAACATACTCAGGTACTCTAAGAAGAGCCTGTTTAAAATTCTCAAAACAATATGGATCCTTTTCCTTTAAATATGGGGAAGAAGCCTGCCACCTGTTCTTACTACCTTCTAGGGCATACTGCAGTTGCTTGGAAATTGTTTGGACATAGGTAGTAATGACTGTCCCTTGCAGATCCATCAAATGTTGAGTCTTTTCAAAAGATTTGAGAGACCTTTCATGATTTGCAATGAGACATATGGGAAGTCGAGGTTCATTTATGATCCAAAGAGTAGAGTTATCCTTGTTCCCGTTGATATTCTGAGAGGCATCCCACCATTGAACCTGATTGGTGACAAAGGAAGTGAATTCTTGTTGCTTGGGTTTTCACCCAAGCATAAGCTAATGTGCACCTACTAACTTGTAGTAGCAGTTTAGATTAAAAAGTAAAATTAAATAAATGTAAAAATTAAATCTTGATCTAACATATGCAAGCAAATAACTCTAGATTAAAAATAGTAAACAAAATAGATCCACGAGAGACATAAATACAAATTTGAATTTTTTCTATTACCTTAAAGGGTGAGGATGGTTGAGCTTGAGTATCTACAATGGTGAGGTGCTCCAAAGCTCCAATGATCTCTTCTTCTCCAAGATGCTAATGGGGATCTTCAAACTCGAAAAGGAGGCTAGGGCTCTCAAGAAAGAATTTGGCAACATAAGGATAGGATGAATGTGGATGAATAGTGAGGAGCCCCTATCACATTTTTATAGCTTTTTGGTGATGGAGAATACCATTATGGTTTAAGGAAACCAATGGTATTGGTAAAAATGGTTTAGGTTTCTTTTTCCTTTTTTTTTGAATATATTTTGAATTTTATTCCCTTTTAATTGATTTTTGGAAATTTTGGACCCTTTTTGAGGGTTTTTTGTATTTTTTGAGGAAAAATACATATTTTGAGGGGAAAAAGGTGGATTTTGGTCTTTTTGGTGACCTTTTGAAGGTCTTAGAGGCTAAAATGGTAGGAAAAGTGGACAAATGGGTCATGTGAATAGGGAAATGAGATAATGAGCACTTTTTGGGTGTTAATAGATTTCCCCCTGATGTGTGAGGATAGGATCTCATCGTATGGGAAATAGACATCATAGTTTCTTTGTCTTTTTCCTGGGGTTTGGAGGAGAGAAGAGACCGATTGGAGACTGGAACACTGGGCCCATGCAAATTGCACAAACTAAAAATACATGTCCTCACAAATGAGTGAGGAATAATATCTGATAATGGACGAGGCAGGAATACCCATGCTCGTATCAAGACATATAAATGACAATGAGGTACAAAAAGGGGACCTGATCAATACATATAAGCCTGCTGTGTACATCATAATGGTCCAGAGGGGACTCAATGCTGGGACATACTCATCGTCATACCATGACTGATTTGAAGAACTAATATACTGGAAAAGAGAAACAACCGTTCTGAATGAGGTGTCAGAAGGGTTGATGAATTGCTGGATCTGAAGGTATCCAACAACTGTAGGGACTCAATAACTGTGAGTCAACTTCAAGGGTACACTGAACTGTATCTAAATGTGTACTCGAATGAGTATACAACTGGGGTAATTCCGAATACTGTCGCCAAACGCAACCCGGATATCCATAGGAACATATAACTGGTTGCTCTTAAAGTAGACTCATCAATGTGTTAGAGTCATGTGACATTCGGGGTATTCAAATAATAACTGAAAGGATCGATGTCCTGTATGAATCTCAATGATGCGATCAAGGTGTTGACGTCGAGCATGTGAGAAGCAATCATTTGGAAAGGCACTAATGACTCCTTTCAAGATGATCCGTAGGCACTCACCACTGATGGTGATGAGTCCAAGGCACAGGGACCTCTGGTTCTATCCTCTGGAATAGATTGATTGGCGTCGAAAGAGGGAGACCGACAACTACCAAGGCAATGATGTTTCCTTGATAGGAGTGCGAGGTGTTCAACCGAAGTGTGATAGTACTGATGGTAGGGCTGACATGTTGTGGGGATGGGGTATAACTGGGGTCATAGAGTGGGTGGACTCAAACTTTCTTTGTTCAGAGTATGATGACATGGATGACTTGGCAGCGTATGAAACTGACTTTAGGTTTGGGGATCATAGCTTAAGGGATCAGGGGTATGTACTGCAATGGGAGAGACTCTCAGGAGGACAAACTGATGTATGGTATCGAGAAACACTCAAGGTGGCATATCACAGAATACTTTGAACAAAGGCGACGGAATTGGGGAGGTTGTGATAATAGTGTGATTATATATGCTTTGCTGAGGCGCCGAGAGGCACCGTTGGGGCCTTCTTCATGGTTTAAGGAGCTCGAAGAAGGGGTAAAAGTGTGCTCATACATGGTATTGTCGTGTGGATTTGTATGAGCCCAGGACAGTTCATGCTCGTGGTTGATTTTAGTTTTAGAGAGTCTGAAAGCGATAAGTAGACTCCAAGGGGGTTCTTTTTCGTGTGTTAGTCTTCAAGGCCCGAAAAAGCATAAAAGGATGCAATGAAGAACTCTTCTAGTTGATGTGACTAGAGTTTTCCTTTTTCTTAATTAGTCTACATGGTCCAGAAAAGGGGTAAACTTATACTAGGTAGACGCCCTTTCAGATACGTTTGACGAGCATGAAGGGAAGCAAGATTGCTCGACGATCTTTTCATTTTTTTTAGGAGTCAGAAAAGAGCTTAACAGAAACTCCCTAAGTGCCTTTTTCGTAAAAGAATTGCTCGACTCGAAAAAGGGATAAAAATATACTGAACAAAAGTAATGGTGAGGCAAGGAGGAAGTGTTCAATCAAGGGACAAGTATGGGGATCAAGCACAGTGATAATGGGGGGCGGACACTGATGGGGCCTCCTTGCAGGTTTATGAATGATAGAAAAACAATGCCATAATTGTAGTATGGATGGAGCGAAGAGCTCATGTATAAGTTGTGATGCAGAAATTTTGTAAAATTTGACGGATGTTGATGTGGCACGCAAATCGAGGTGGAAAGGTGTGAGGACACAATGTCGAAAATGGTTTCTAGTGAGAGTGAGAAATGATCTCAAGCATCATCACGAGCGCGGAAAACTAAATCCAGAGATATAAAATTCGTCAAAAACAGACAACGGCCGTTGTGGCATGCAAACCAAGGCGACGAGGATGCGTGAAAAAATGCCCGAAAATGGGACTGGTGGAATCGGGAAACTGATTAGACCACCATGAAGTTCTCACCACACTGAAACCAATGGCATCAATGGTTTGGAAAATAGACGTCGTATGGCTCCGGAATGGCTGACTGAAAATTGGTCCAATGTCTATAAATAGTAAGTGGACCCATAGTGACATGTGTCATTTTCACGGTTGAGTTTGACAAGAGATTTGAGTTGGTAAGAGCGATTTCTTCATTTGCAGGAGAAACGACCATCATATTTTTATTCCGTGAGTTCTAGGTAAGCCTATTAGCCCTAAGCTTTAACTTTATTTACTTTCGGGGGGGAATTGGGTCTCGGGGGTGGCGTATAGATCACGTTGGGTGACCAATGCGGTTTATCGCGGCTCTTGAGCATTTTTGCACGATATGGATCACGACTGTGGGATTCCACAGGCGCGATGTGGATCGCGGCTATGGATTCCACAATCGCGATCGGGATCACGGCTGTGGGCCCCACAGCCGCGATCTAGATCATTTGCTGGGGGGAATTTTTATGGCATTTTTCTAATTTTTAATATTTTCTTGTTGACTTGGCAGGATGCTCAGGTGGCAAAGGGCGTCATGGAGGGAGAGAGAGATTCCAGAGGCTCTGATGGAGATCATCCAAGAGGACCATCATGCGCAGGCGGATTTGGGTTTGGGCGGACTGCTGAAGTTCGCTTAGATTCCTCTTAAGCGTTCAACAAATTTGTTGCTGAACAAGTTGATTGATTTCTGGGATCTGGATATGCAGGTTTTTATGGTTCAAGGTGAGAGACTGGATCTCACCTTGAATGATGTTTATTTTCTGACTGGACTGCCCCCTTTGGGTGAAATAGGGGATATGCAGCCCATGATACCGGATGATGTTGATATAGAGGATCTCCTTGAGAGATTTTCCTGTCCGGGGTCTGAGGTGCATGCCAGTGCTTTGCTTGTTTGTGACTTGTGAGACCCTTCGATGCGCGTAGTTGTAGTTTGTGTGCTACGGGTACTGGGTGCACATGCGCCCCACCATTTGTCGGGGGGGGGGGGGGGGGGGGGGGGGGGTAGATGTTGATGGTTCATCACATTATGACTGGGACCTATTTTTCTTGGGGGAAGATGTTCCTTGCTTGTGTTTGGCGCGAGTTGAGCAAGGTGATGCTACAGGGAGGAGAGTTCAGTTATGCTTCATTTCTGTGTTGCTTCTTTTTTGAGAGGGTACCTACATTGCAGCTTCGTGTGCCGGTTGGGATGGTTTGATCAACGAGCCGCGGATGGTGCGGTGGGAAGAGATGATGCCCCAGAGTGGTGGCGGTGCAGTTGGACAGTTCTTTACTGCAGAGATGTACGAGCAGTGGGAGCAGATGCCAGTTCTATTCTATGACTATCCGTACGAGGATATGGATTACCAGGGAACATAGAGATGCTCCATGCTCCAGGTCAGGATTGGGGGCCAGATGGTACGTATTTGTTTTTGTTTATCTATCATATCATGTTTGTATGTTTTTTTATGATGATAGCTGGAGGTGTTTTCATGATGCTGATGTCGCCTAGTGTTGGTTGTTTGCAGATGTAGGTCCGCGGCCTCCATCGGATCATCAGGGCCATAGGGGTCATGTAGTGGTGGTACCTCCACCAGTGGTGGCACCCCCACCTCCCGCGCGAGGCATTGTATGCCACCGAGACGATGATGTAGAGGGTATACATGAGACCATCAATGAGCTTTTGGATGGTGTGTCGAATGATGGCTGGAGAGATTTGGACTAGCGTGTGTTAGATCGTTGTTACGATGCTTCGTGTGAGTGGAGATCGATTTTGTGGCGAATAGATGTATTGGCAGCGGAGAGGAGAGCTAGGGACTAGTATGATCCAGAGGAGGAGCCCGAGTATTTATCTATCCGAGATGATGAGGATTAGGTTGTCTTTTACTTTCCCCCAAATGATGATGAGCATATGGGGACGTTTTGTGGATATTTATTTATGTACGAATGATGTACTTTTTGTATATTCGGGTGCTGAGGGCACTCTTGACATTATGACTATATGATGATATATATATTTATGCACGTGGATGCATTTTTGATTATATAGTCATGTATGCATATGGATGCACATCTGTTGTTGCTTTTATGTTGTGTTGCATGTGGATGCAATTGTTTGTGTTTTGTATGCCCGTGGAGGCACGTTCTATGCACGTGGATGCAATACTATGTTTTTTTTGTATGCCCGTGGAGGCACATTCTATGCACATGGATGAATACTATGATGGTTTCTTTTGTTTGTTTATTTGATTTTTTGATGCCTATGTGATGCATGTTTGGATATCCTACATGGTTTGGTTGACGTGCCAATCTAGAATGTTGTTAGCCATTTGGTCTGCTACACTGTTGAGATTTTTTGGGACATGAGTGAATGAAATGGATTCAAAGTGTCTAATCATTTGTTTAGTGCACATGTATTTTCTAAAGAGACAAGGATCGCGTACCTGGTAACAATTGTTGAGTTGGGAAACAAGAAGTTGGGAGTCAAGGAAAACGTGAAGGTGACTTATGCCCATATGGAGGGCAGCGGTTAGGAGACCGATCACAACATTGTACTCAGCCTGGTTATTGGTAGCAGTGCCTATACACACTCCGTTGAGGTGGATCAAATCGTGTGAGGGGGAATAGAGTACCCAAGCTGCAGAGGCAATATTTGGGGACCAACGACTTGCACCGTCAGGGAATCCAACATGGTAAAGTGGAACAGGACCCATCTGTGATCATGCAGGAAAAAATGCAAATGTAAGGTTTTGAAAGTTTACGAAAAAAATGAATTAAAACTGTACAATATGGATTGTGGTGTCCAAAATATTTTTATGGATAAAAGCGTTTGAGGTACAACCCGTTACGAGGGTTGCGCATGGGGTTACCTTCTGAGTCGGTCAAAATGTATGCCCCATGTCCAAGGCAAGGGTGTATGATGTATGGGCCTTGCCACATGGATTCAAATTTTCCTTTGCCCTTTTTATCATGGGGTTGATCGTAAACGAGTACAAGGTCTCCTTCACTAAATGCTCGTGGGTGAACATGTTTATCGTAACTGACTTTGGATCGGTTCTTTGCGGCTTCAATTGTTTGGAGAGCTGCGCGGCGATCTTCATCGGCTTGCTCTAAAATAAGTAAGCGTTGTTCAATTGGTGAAGTATCCGGGAGGAGTTTGATCGTGATATGGAAAGTCGGGATCTGACACTCAATTGGGAGGAAAAATTCTACACCATGAACCAAATGGAGAGGGGTGAAACTGGTGGCCGTTTTACTGGACATGTGGTAAGCCCATAGTGTGGGAAAAAGCATGTGATGCCAATTGGACTTATGTCGGTCGACAATGCGCTAAAGGATGGTCTTCAAAATTTTCTTAATAACTTCCACTTGGCTGTTCCCTTGGGGGTAGTAGGCGGAAGATAAATGATGTTCAAAATGAAGGAGGGTTGACAATTCTCGCCAAACAGAGTTCTCAAAGTGAGAACCAAGGTCTGAGACGAGTTGCTTTGGTACTCCGAAATGAGTAATGACATGGTTGAAGAAGAAGCGGGCCGCAGTGTCAGATTTGCAATTATAAGTCGGCATGTATTCTGCCCATTTGGTAAAGTAATCAATGGCCACAATGATGTATTTATGGCCGCCAGCTGATGCAGGATTACACTCCATGAAGTCGATGGCCCATTTGCAAAAGGGGCCAACGGTGATGACTGGATGAAGGGGGGAGGGGGGGGGTTCTTGCCTTGGGGGAAAAGAGATGGCAATTGTGGCAATGTTTGACTGCTGTGATGCAATCAGTAAATAGTGAGGGCCAAAAATAACCTGCATGGATCACCTTTTGGGCAGTGGACATTCCAGAGAAATCGCCGCTGCAGGCACCGCTATGACAGTCATTAAGGACTTGTTCTGCTTCTTTGCGAGAAAGGCAACGTTGTAGGATGGTGTCGACACCGAATTGAGAGAGGACATTGCCTAAGAGGAGATAATGAGAAGCATGGTGGTGGATGTGACGACATCTATCATGGTCGATATTGGGTCAAAACTTTTGTGTACGGAGGTAAACCAAAATGTCACCGTACCAAGGGTCATCTGACAAGATGATGAATAAATGGTCGTCAGTTAGATCAGTATTGATAGCTGGTGACGACGATGAGGATGGTAGATCTGTAATGAGTTGAGAAAGTGCTAAGGATTCGGTGCTCTTAGGGGTTTTGAAAGTCAGGTCATATTCTTGTAGGATAATCACCCATTTAGCAACATGACCTTGCAGAAGGTGACGATTCAAGAGATAGACCATGGGTTGGAGTTTGCGACAACTGTGGTATGGTTGATAAGGATGTAATGTCGCAACTTCTGTACTGAAAAGACGACGGTGAGGGCTAGTTTCTCTTCATATGGGTACCGTAGTGGTGGGCCAGATAAGGTTTGGCTCACATAATAAATGATGTGCTCTTGACAAGTAGTGTCTTCTTGAACGAGGACTCTTGAAATGGCATAGTCGGATGCCGAAATGTAGAATGAAATATTTAGAGAAATCTGGAGGGGAGATCAAGGGGGTGTTGGTGAGGGCTTTCTTCAGGTCATCAAAGGCTCCTTGCACTTGATCGTCCCACACAAAAGGGATGTGGGTACGAAGCAAATGAAGGAAACCATGGACCATTGTGGCATAATCAGGTACAAAACAGCGAAGGAAATTTGATTTGCCCTGAAGGCTCTGTAATTGCCGAAGCGTACGAGGTGATGGGAGGTCTAAGATGGCTTGGACCTTTAATGGATCAACTGTGATACCTTTCTGTGAAATAATGAAACCTAACAACCGGCCTGGTGGAATGCAAAATACACACTTGAGGGGGTTCAAGCGGATTTTGTATTTGCGACAATGTATGAAGACTTGCCGGAGGTCATTAAGATGATCAGATCATTTTTTCGATTGAGCCATGAGGTCATCGAGGTAGACAAGGATAATGTGGACCAAGTCATGGAAACAATATGTCATGGCTCACTGAAAAGTGGCTCCAACATTTTTAATACCAAAGGGCATAACTCGGTAAGCAAAGGTGCCCCATGGGGTGGTGAAGGTAGTTTTGTACTGGTCTTCCTTGCGAATGTGAATTTGGTTATACTCGGAGAAACCATCCATGAAAGATAGTATCTCATGCCCCGCACATGCGTCGATAAGTTGGTCAATAAATGGTGTTGGGAAGTTATCTTTGGGGCAAGCGAGGTTTAGGTCACGGAAGTCAATACAGACACAGATGGTGCCTTTCTTCTTGTTAACTGGTACTGGGTTAGAAACCCAGGTGGTGTAGGCTATGGGGTAAATGAACCCTGTTGTTCTAAGGTTCTCAATTTCCACTTTGACGATAGGAAGCTTGGATGGATGGATGGGTCGTTGCTTTTGGCGGACAGGTGGTACGTTGGGCCAAGTGTCAATATGGTGTTCTACAATAGCGGGATCAAGACATGGAATATCGGTGTAGGACCATGAAAATACGTCTTGAAACTCTTGGAAGAGTTTCTTGTAATTTTGTACCTCATCCTCTGTACATGATGCGCCCAAGGAAATAAGTTCGGGTATTTCGGGCTTAATAAAGATGTCAATTTTAATAACGGGTGAAATGTTGGCCATGTTGCCTTCTTCAAAGGCATCAGGGGCTCAGATTGGATCCTTGAACCAGTTGACCTTAGTGGGAAGGAAATATTTGGTTTCAACGGAGAATTGATTCACCTTGGAAGAGGTAGATGCTTCAGGGATGAAGTATGATCGATGGTGCATATCATCCCAAGGGTGGTCTGGTGCAGTATGTGCTTCAAGGATTTCTTCATCATTACAGAAGCATTGTGTTGTCAAATCAGCTGATTGGGGTGCGCTGGTTGACGAGATCATATAAATGGTATTGATCTCTTCCGATGAAGAAGATTTCAGGGGATATATTTCCTTGATAAGTGGAGGGGATATCTCTAGGTCGGCATTATTCAATTCATATAGAGCTGCTCTATAATCTGGGAGATCAGGGTAGTGATGTGAGTAATGGTCGTAAATGCCGCATATCGCACAAGGGTGGTTGGTACGCAGCAATTTATCGCGAGGATGAGGGGGTAGTTCTAGTTTGATAACTGGAATGTTAGTTTCATCATCCAACATTTGCATGTGTTCTTGAAGTGTCGATAATTTTGGACATTGATGGGTAGCATGGCCTATATCTTCGCATAAAGAGCACTTGCGGGGAGCATGGATTGTTGGGGGATTCTTCGCCAACTTGGGAGTCAGTGGGTGGTGCGGGTTGTGGGTCCAGTGGTTTAGGTTTGTGGGCCTTTGCCCCCATTGTAGAGGAGTTGAGGAGGAGCATTAATAGATGTTGATGCAGTGGCCCCTGTTGGGGGTGGTCAGTTTTGGATGTTTGCTACACCAGGGGGTGGACGGTTAGAAGTATTGATGGATTGAACCGGTTGTAAAATGACATTCGGTGTCAGGGGAGGGGTTGGGACAGGTAGGTACCACACAGGTAGTCCTAACGTTAACCTTGGAAGATTGAGCGTAGCCATTAATGGCGTACTGATGACTCTTGAAGGAGGAAATAAGAATGGGATAGTGTGAATCGGTGTTGCTCCGATATGACTAGGCACTGTGGGTGGTTGTGGTAGAAATGGTGGTTGTTGAGTAGGTGGTTGTGTGTTGTGTGAAAGGGTGCACAAATCAGATATTTCAGTTATCTGTAAAGGGGGTGGGATAGATTGGAACGTGGAAGTCATGGGAGTATCTGAGTATATCCCGGGTCTGACTGAGGAGACAAATAATGTGGGTGCACTCTGAATTGGTTGTTCAATCATAGGTAGAACATTTTCAGGTGCGGCGGGGGCATTAGGATCGTAGTATGTTATCTAATCGATTTTGACTACACGTCCTTCATGGGGAAACATAATGAGGTGGAAGACGGAAGAAGCGATAGCTTTCATTTTATACATGTAACTTCGTCCCAATAAGAGGTTGTAATCAAGCTGGGCATTGATGACCTCTATGTCTATGGGAACCATTTTGCCACCTAATTGCACGGGTACGTTAGCTAAAAGGCCCTACGGTTGAGCTGAGCGACCATCGTAAGCTCATAATGCGGTATTTGATGGCTGCAATGTGGGGGATCCGAGTTTCTGCTAGACAAAAGTTGACATTACGCAGGTGGAGGCACCTTCATCAATGATGCATCAATGAACGACAAGGTTTCAAATGGATATAGAGACCTGAAAAGCTAATGTCGAAGGAAAACATGGTTCAGCTTGGTATAAGTCGAATGCCATCATATATGAGTTGTTAGGGTCTATGGCACCAATGGCGGATAACAATAATTTCCTCTGTGCAGGACAGTTTTTTAGGAATTCTAGGGTGGACATAACAGCGGGGGACTGAGCTAAGTCTTCTACAATATTATAATTTGAGGTTGCACGAGCGTTAGGATTGTTGTTGATCCATCTTAAGGGGAAGCGAGGGGCTTTAAGACCTCTGTCCATTGCCATATTGGGTATGTGTAATGGCTGATCAGTTGGGAGGGTGCTTGTGGATGGATCAGTAGGTGTGGTTTCAGGTGCTGAGCCGTATTGGTTTTGGCGAGTTTGGAGGTTGATTTCATTTGATGACATCATTAGTAGATGGTGAGTACCTGAATCCATATGCTGGTAATCAGTTGCAGCATAGGTGATTTGCTGCTATGGTGCAATGGATCCTTGTGGGGGATCCATTGGACGGGTGTTTACTACTCCTTGGTTGGGTAAAGGATTTTTCAATATCATGGGTTGCGGTTGAGGAGGTGGCGCTGGCTGTGCAGTGTGCCCTTGGAGTTGGGCATCATCGGCCCAAAGTTGACGTGCTTTCTCCAAATGGGGGCAATTATGTGTGTAGTGGCCATATACCGAACAAAAGGAACATGGATGGTTTGTTCTTAAGTTAGGATTTTTACCCTGTTTCGGTGGATGATCAGGGTTTTGGTTGGCGGGGGCAACGTTATAATTATTTGAGGGATTGGGTGGCTGACTGCCTTGGTTTTGGGGTTGATTGTTTTCGCACTTGCGTCCTCTTCCGCGGTTCTGTTGACCTCCTGGATTACACTGGTTGTTTTGGTTTTGGGGTTGGTTTTGCTGTGCAAATACTTGCCCTTGGGTAGTAGGCGCATTTTGAGGTCACGTAGGTGCTTGAGCAGGTTGCAGTGGATAGTAAGCGGGAGGGTTCGGAGGTGTACCCGGTGCTTGTTGGTAACCTTGAGCTATTGGAAGTGTTGCGGCAGAAGGTGCTTCCTGTTGAGGGTAATAAGCCGATTGGGGTTGTGAGTGAATCAAGGTATAATTTTCCTGTTGGTTATAATATGTAGGTGGTGCATAAGCTGAGGGTGCTTTCCCATAACACTGTGGTGGACATGAGGGTCCATGAGTGTGGTGGGTGTGTGTCATTGGAGCATACGAAGTTGTAGCTCTAGAATGAGATGTAGCCCTTGAAAGGTCTGGGGCGTTGTTGGTACTCATCATGGTGAAGGGTTTGTTTTGTGACATAACTTGGCCAATGATGCCGACGACGACATGGGATTCCCCCGGCGTGTCGTTCCTAGATGGATCGCCGCACAGGTTGTCAGGTAAGATGGTGTATAAATAGCCAGACTGGGCGTAGATTAAGTCAAATTGCTGGGATTTTAAAATGGCTTCTTCTTCCAAGTGGGGTCGTTCAGAAGCCACATCCTTGGGTATGAGTGGAAGGAGAGATTCCAGGAACCAATCCAGGAAAATACGGTCATCAAGCTTGATCTTGCATAGACTACGGCGCTTACGCCACTCATGGATATGATCTGTGATATGGGTAGCTGTATTCTGTCTACAAGACAGTAGGATTTCCACTCCCACATCATAGTGGACAGGTAGTTGAAAGAACTATAAGAAAGTCGGGGCAAGGGATGTAAACGTAGGGTGTGTCCCATGGGGTTGCTCGATATACCATTTGGCTGTTGAGCTAGTGAAAGTTCTTTGTAACAGATGTAGGTGAATAGAGTCATCAACAATGGAGTTTGAAGAACACCATATATGGAATGACATGATATGATTTTGTGGGTCTTCACCAGGCTTCCCTTCAAACTTAGGGATGTCGGATGGGAGTTTGGTGGGCATGGGAGGCCAAGTAGGATCATGTCTAATGAAGTTGTTTGTTAATATTGCCAGGTCTGGTAGGTTAAGACTAGCCATAAATGGCAAACTGGCAAAGGGGTGTGACATGGTCATGGGGCATAAGTGCTAATGGTAGCATTATGGATCAGGCCACTGCCCCATAAGGGGATATTAGCTGTAAAAGGGATGTGCCCCCCACCCAAAGGTGTGTGAGAGGGGCCTGCGTCCCCAAGTGTAACATGAGTTGTAGATGGGTTTGGATTGGGTCCAATAGCTGTTGGGATCTGAGTAGTGGCGGGGATGGTAGGTGTAGGTTCCATTGTGGGCATGCCTAGGGTAGGTGTGGGTCCCATATTGGGCATACCTAAGGGATTTCTTGTAGTTGTGGCTACCATGGTGGCCATTGTGGTAGCGGGGGTGGTTGATGTTCCACCAACAGTCCCTGTGAAGAAAGGGTCAAAATTCGTACCAGCCATGGGGCTAGTGGGTGTAGTGTATATGGGATTTTTGGATTCTGCCTCAGAGTCAGATGTGAAATGAGGTGCGTCAGAATCAGATGACGGGGCTCTATGTCGATGATGTGTGGAGTAAAGTGACAATGCTCTTCGTCTATGACAAATGGTGTCAAGTGAACCGTACTGTGGGGTTTCACCCTGGAAGTGTCGAGAACGTCTCGGGGACTCAATGGTGACAATCGACTAGTAAAACTAATGTATGGTGGTGAGTGGAAAGCTCGAAAACCCTAATGCAACCGTGTGTGCAGGAGGGGAGCGCAAAAAACAATGGCTCATAAATTGATTCAAAAAGACGTATCCTTTGCAAGGTGATAAAATCCAAGTCAGACAATATAAATTGTAGAACCAAAGGCTAAAGATATCCCCCTACTGAGAGGGACATCGGGTATACAATCCTAGAAGATAGGCCACTAAGATACCCCGTTCATGACACGTTCAGAAAGGTGCATCTGCAGCTCCTGTTCTATCGCCGTTGTACTCCCATATGGGTAGTACACCGAGAATAACAAGTAGGTATCCTTTGGTGACTGAATGGATTGCGGTAGTCCACTTAGGCCTCTGGAACCAGTCTTTCTACTTCGACCCTCCTAAGGGAGAGGCCTTTCCGACAAGTTGGTGTATAACCGTGCCAATAAGTACTAAGGGATTTTGGTACCCTAAATGTCAACCACTATGTCTCAAAATGAAAGTGAGTGAGGGGTGTTATTTGGATACCTATCCCCTCAATCTTACCTAACTACAATATTCTTTTGATGTTCCCCAAGTGGGGTTAGAATATTGGTTGAGTTAAATAGATTTTAGGGCTCACTTTGATTTATGGTGATAGAGTGTGTGTAGGTGTGGTTATGTACCAAAAATAAAATGCCTCGCTTGGGCGAAATATCAAGCAAATTAAAATTTTGATTTCAACTTGCAAAATATGAAATTTATAACTGAAAAATGCTTTAAAACATTTTCTTTCAATAAACTAAATTTTTTTCAAAATGATGTAGTAAAGCAAATAATAGAAAAGTAAAATGAATCTCAAAGGCTGCAAGTAAGACAATGGGCTGTGAAATTGCAGGGGAGATGGCTAGAAGAAATGGGCTGAAATGGGTGACGAAAAGTCAAACGACAAATTGCTGGGTTCAGGACGAAATCGCGGTTGTCAGTGGCAAAACCCGCGATCTGGGAAAAAATCGCGATGTGGATTGCTGTGATCTAGGAAAAACTTGCGATGTGGATCGTGGCTTGGGGACTATAAGTCGTGATGTGAATCACGGCTGTGGGTCAAAAACCCACGATGTGGATCACGGCTGCGGGTGTAAAAACCTACGATTTTCGGGACGGAAAAAGTCGCTGAAAACGAAAGCCGAAAGTCAAATTTTTGGACTGCGTGCGCTGTAGAAAGGGCCAATGGCTAGGGCAGTGAGCTATGGGATTAGTAGCAGGCCAGATCTACAACAATAACACTAAATAACAACAAAAATAACAAGCAATCTATATCTAAAGAAAGATTCAAAGATTCGAAATACAACGAAGTCGCCAAAAACTGTTGCTTGGGTTTTCACCCAAGCATGTGCTAATGTGCACCTACTAACTTGTAGTATCAATTTAGATTAAAAAGTAAAAGTAAATAAATGTAAAAAGTAAATATTGATCTAACATATGTAAGCAAACAACTCTAGATTGAAAACAATAAACAAAATAGATCCATGAGAGACATAAATACAAATTTGAATATTTTCTATTACCTCAAAGGGTGAGGATGGTTGAGCTTGAGCATCTACAATGGTGAGGTGCTCCAAATATCCGATGATATCTTCTTCTCCAAGATGCTAATGGGGATCTTCAAACTCAAAAAGGAGGCTAGGGCTCTCAAGAAAGAATTTGGCAGCATAAGGATAGGATGAATGTGGATGAATAGTGAGGAGCCCCTATCACCTTTTTATAGCTTTTTGGTGATGGAGAATACCATTATGGTTTAAGGAAACCAATGGTATTGGTAAAAATGGTTTAGGTTTATTTTTCCTCTTTTTCCTTTTTTTTTGAATATATTTTGAACTTTATTCCCTTTTAATTGATTTTTGGAAATTTTGGAATCTTTATGAGGGTTTTTTGTATTTTTTGAGGAAAAATATATATTTTGAGGGGAAAAAAGTGGATTTTGGTCTTTTTGGTGACCTTCTGAAGGTTTTAGAGGCTAAAATGGTAGGAAAAGTGGAGAAATGGGTCATGTGGATAGGGAAATGAGATAATGAGCACTTTTTGGGTGTTAACAATGCTCTCAGCTGAACATTCCCCAAACATGGCATATGATTAGAATGAAAATCAGTATAGCCTGCTCTATCATGCAAATATAATTCACACAACAAATTTTGATCCCCAAAATCACTTTCCATGAAAGTCTCTAAGAACTGGGGGAAGTAATCAACTTACATGGTCTTCCTTCTTTCAATGCTTTGAACTTAAATAAAGTTGTCTGTTCATAAAGAAATACAGGGTAAGAAGGAGATGGAGCCTTCCAACTAAACAATTCCTGAGAAAGAATATACATATGATCCTTTTCTTGTTTCATGGACTTGAATTTCCTCAATTCTTTCAACTCTTTTTGAACACTATCCCACTGCGATCTCTGGAAAACCAATTCCTTAGCCCATTTCTCTCTCAATTCCCTAATAGCATTTCTGTATTCATAGAGAGGGACCATCCCTTCTTTGCACTGATCAATATGTTTCTTCCATTTAGCTAACTCAAGTTGCAACAAGGAAATATTTTTCTCCAAACACTAAATCCTTCTATCCTACGCATCTTTCTCATCGTCAGAGTCAATTCAATGATCTCTTGATCTTCCACTTCTTATGTTTCAGGCACCATTATCAAAACTTGACTTGGGACTCTATGATCTTGTGTCTCAGCAGACTTGTCCCGAGTTAACGGATTGGCAACTTCTTCTTCATCAGTCACAACAACTTCCACTTGTGTGGATGCATCGACAAACCAAATTGGAAATGCTGGTTCTTGTGTGACAACATCCCTTGTTTCAATTACCTCAGTTTTTGTTGCAACTTCCATAACCAAGTCGGAAGGTATTGGTTCTTATGTAAATCTCGTTCTCCTCTGTTTGAGTTGCAGCCTTGACAAATAATTTTTAAGATGCTGGTTCTTGTGTAACAACATCAGAATCCTGAAAATTGCTCAGGGTGCCTATTGTTTGAGTTGCTACTTCAGTAACAAGCTCTTGGAGTGCTGGTTCTTGTGTAACAGCCTCCTATTCTGAAATGACTTCAGTGCTTTTAGGTTGCTGAGGTTTCTCTTGGGTTACTTCAATGTCTTCTGAAAAATGAGACTGGCCCTGGAATAATTCAGTATCCCCCGATGGATGGGATTGCATATCTTCATCTTCTCCTAGATCCAGGTCAGGGATTATGTTTATTTCTGGCTCATGTCCCTCCATTGGGTCCAATGTAGGGACTTCCTCCATCTCTTACCTTGATTTTGTATATTTTTGTGCTGCTAAGTCCAACACTGTGACCTTATGCCTTGCCAATTTAAATATATATCCACATTCTGGGCATACCAATTCTTCATGTCCTTCATCCCCCAAAATAGGATATGAATTCTTCAGCTAGTCTGCTGCCTCAACTAGTGTGTTCAAACTCTTTTCTGCCTACTTCTTACATGATTTTTTCCATTTCTCCAGTTCACCCCCAAGCATTTGCACCTCCTCTTTTAGCAACTCATTCTCAAGGAGAAAGTTTTCAATTTGGGGTTCTTCTGCAGCAGGTTCTTGTGTAACAATGGGTGATTTGGGGTTTAAAATGGGAATTTCAATATCTTCCCCAATTACACATGTTGTTTCTTCTGTGGGAATTTCAATGTTTTCCCCGATTGCACATGTTGCCTCTGCTATTGTAATGGATCTAGTTCTTCTTTTCTTTACAACCCCAGATGACTGCCCTTCACTGCGTACTGCTTCTGCTATAGTAACAGCTATGGTTCTTCTCTTTTTTTTTCCTGAGTGGATGTCTGGCCCTTCTTCTCTGACATTTTCCTTATTTTCTGTGACACAGGGGTCTCTATATTTTCAGCAACAGGGGTGAATTCCTCCTCTTGAATCATGGTTTCCCCTATTTCAGGGGAATATACAACATCCAGGACCTCCATGTCTCCTCCTTCCGCTGCCTCTGCTTGATGTTCTTCCCTTCCCATTACAACTTCCGCAGCTACAACTTCCACTATCGCAGCTTCAACAGTTGCTCTAGTCTTATCTTCCTCTGCTGCAACTGCTAATGACTCCATATCTGCTGCTTCAGATGCCACCTCAACTGCTATTTCTATCTGGTCTGTTACTTCTTCTATAGGGTCTGTCGTTGTTGCAACTTCCAATACCACAACTTCATTTTCCACAGCTTCTGCAACAGGGTTTGTTGCTGTTGCAACTTCCAATACCACAGCTTCATTTTCCACAGCTTTTGCAATAGGGTTTGTTTCTATCGCAATTCCGCCCATATCTACCTCTTCTTCATCCTCCAATTGGTCTTCTGATACTCCATCCCCCCCGAGATGAATCTGAGGAACTCCGATCCTCTTCCTCTACTGCAACACCTCCTACCTCTAATGCAGGTTCCTGAATTATCCCGACCCCAACAAGAAATTGTGCCCAAGTCTTGTTTTGCCATGCTAGTGACCTTAAGATTAATAGTTTAATTAAGCTATGATTGGTGATGGAAGAAATTGGATGTCAGGTTGTTCTCACATAACTAGCCATGTGATGTATGGATTTTAAAAGATAAAACAACATGTTCACTAAATTACCATGGCGTAGATGGGATAATAAGGGAACCTGCCTTCACAGAAGATATATTTATTTAGGAAAATTGCAACTTGATCCCATGGTCGAGGTAATGATTCTAGCGCTATTCCACGGCCCCTTGGATGAACATTTTCACCAATTGCAAGAAAATCCCTCACTGCAGTCGCATTCTGCGCCTTCCGTCCAAAATATCTCCTCCCAACTTGAGGAAAACTAGTAACTTCCCCCACAATTGCTTATGTGACATCTATGCACAATCCCCGGACCTCAGAATGAGTATCGGTCAGGTTAAGAGCGAACTGTAATGCCATCTCTGTGTGAAAAACATTTAAACGTTGAAAGTATATAGTCCACCCGCTGCTTCAAAGATGGCGAAAACCTCTGCGTTAGCACACAGGGCCTCTTTGTTCTCATGTTCATGCCTTACTAGATTACCCATGTCACCTTATCTTCGTAATTATGATGGAAAATGCAAATATTACCAATTCAGACGTGGAAGTTTCAACATACAGACATTCATCGAACAACCGGAGTTAGAATTGGGTATTTCAGGAAAGATGGCATAGTTATCAACCCACAGAAAGGTGATACAGTTATGGAAAATGGATTAATTGGCAAGTTTGGTACAGATTGGGTAAAGGTGATGGTCGTGTAATGGATACAAGTGTTAACTCTGACAGGTCCCTTGACGGTTAAGTGGGAATGGGTTGCTGATGTAGACTAAAGAAAAAGCATAATCATCAGTGCCACATTAATTTTTATGCCTAATCATGTATATGGTCAGAATTCGTACCTTTGCAATGTGATCCAAGCCGTAATTTTTCACAACGGTCCGACTTCATCATCACATCCATTAATAAAAACATAATTGCGCATGTGCTGTGATGAGTTGGCCACCGCCAACCGAGATGGAAAGTACATCCATGCTGACAGACACCCATGGCAGTCCAATAATTTTTCGTTCTTGGCAGACTGGGAATAGAGCTGTGAAATAAGTGCTAAATTGGAGCCTAGTTGAGTCATTAGTTGCGATATTTGTTCATGAAATGGACAATATTATGGAGTTGCAGCTGAAAAATAAGAGGAATTTGACATAACTAAGGCTGGGAAATAAAAAAAAATAAGCCATCTCCAGAGGAGTCGCAGCTGGGTATAGGACAAATATAGAGGAGTAACAGCTGCGAAAATAGGAAAAATAGGTCAAGTCTAGCGGAGTTGCAGCTGGATATAGGACAAATATAGAGGAGTAATAGCTGAAAAAACAGGAAAAATAGGTAAAGTTTAGTGGAGTCGCAGCTGGATATAGGAAAAATATAGCGGAGTAACAACTGCGAAAATAACAGAAAATAGGAAAAATTGGCGGAGTTGCAGTTGCGAAAAATGAGAAAATGGGAAAAATATGGCGGAGTCGCAGCTGCGAAAATAGCAGAAATAGGAAAAATTTAGTAGAGTCGCAGCTGCGAAAAATGCGGAAATAGGAAAAATTTGGTAGAGTCACCGCTGCGAAAAATGAGAAAATGGGCAAAATATGGAGGAGTCACAGCTGCGAAAAAAAATGGAATGATAGGAAAATCCTCGGCTGATTGGTTGATGCTGCCAAATTTTTTCATTTTCTTCAACTAGCTTATTCATAACAGGAAATAAGCTAGGGTGCCTGCAATCGTCTGGCCCAATCATGACCGCTACCCCTCAAGTTAAGTCCTGTACACAATTCTTCAAGAAACAAACTGATCAAAGCATAAAATAAAATAAGATAATAATAATAATAATAATAAAACAATTTATTTATGTACAAATATATGTGTGGAAATTGTCGATTAAAAATTCATAGGGGTTGAAAGAGATTTTTGCCCTTGCGTTAATTGATAATCTGGATCAGCTGCAACATGCAAAATGAATTCATTCTTCGAAATCAACTTATGATACAGTCGCAGCCGATGACCATTAGCAAATAATGGTGTTTGTTTCTCATCAATTGTGGTCAAATGGACTGTTCCATTGTCAAACACCTTGTCGATTTGGTAGGGTCCTATCCATCTTGTACGCAATTTTCCTTTGAAATCCCTCTTAAACCGTGAATCATACAGTAAAGCCCAGTCTCCCTCACATAATACTTTCTTCTTGATGAACCTGCCATGCCACTTAGAGAACTGATATTGAATTAACCCTGTCTGATGCACAACAGCTGTGCGCTTCTAGTCAAGTTCATTTGATTGATTCAATTAATTCCTCTGTACTTCTGTCAAATCCAGGTTTGCTTCTATGGTTGTCTTTAGAGTTTTAATTTCAAATTCAATGGGAAAGACAACATTCTTACCGTACACCAATTCGTATGGGGAGAAACCTGTAATGTTGCACCATGTGGCACGATATGCCCCTAATGCCTCTGGGAGTCTTTCATCCCAATCCTTACGATGAATCTTCACCTTTTTTGTCATAATATCCTCAATCACCTTATTAGTTCTTTCCACTTGACCATTGGCCTATAGATGATATGGCGAGGTTATCTTATGCTGAATGTGATATTTTTGCAAGAGGGCTTCCAATTTATGAGACACAAATTGTGGTCCTCCATCTGTAACGATCTCCTTGGGTACTCCAAAACAGGTGAAGATCTCTTCATATAAGAAATCCATTACAACTTGATCATTGGCCTTGACCAAAGCCACAGCCTCCACCCATTTGGTCATGTAATCTGTGCAAACCAAGATATAAACTTTCTACTTTGAGGGAGGGTTGATAGGCCATACAAAGTCCAGATCCCATCTATCAAAAGGTTCAACCAGAAGCTATGGCTGAAGAGGCATTTCATCTAATCTATTTGGCTGGCCCATCCTCTGGGAGCTGTCACAAGCCTGAACATATTTTTTGGCATCCTTAAACAATGTCGGCCAGAAATAACCCATCCTTAATACCTTATGACCTGTCCTTTTGTCAGCAAAATGTCCCCCACAAGGCTCATCATGGAAATCTTTCAAGATACTGTAAATTTCATCCTCCCTTACACATATTTTGATTTCCAAATCATGAACTATGTAGAAAAGATGCCCATCTATCCAGCAGTATCTAGCACTCTGCTATATAATCTTTCTTTTTTCTCTCTTAGATAGGTGTGCTGGGAGATTTCCTGCAACCAAATAGTTAGCAACATCTGCGTACCATGGGGAATGAACTGAAACTACAAACAAATGTTCATTAGGGAAGAAATCTTCGACTGGTAAACTATCATCACTGTTAGTAAGTCAAGATAAAAAGTCAGCAACAACGTTTTCCTTCCCTCGTCTGTCAATAATTGTAATTTCAAATTCTTGTAATAGTAACAACCATCTAGTTACTCTAGCATTAGTGATTGGTTTATTCATTAAGTACTTGATGGTTGAATGATCAACGTGAAAAAAGTGGAATATTCAGTAATGTAGTGTCTAAATTTATTGATGGCATAGACAATGGCAAGGAACTCTTTCTGTGCAACAATGTAGTTTAGTTCAGCAGGGGCCAGGTTCTTACTAATGTAATAAATTGCATATGGAGCATGGCCTTCCTGCTGTCCTAATACTGCTCCAATGGCAGTATCTGAAGCATCTGAGGAGATATGAAAAGGCAGGGCCCAATTGGGCCCTCGTAAGATAGGTGCTATAGACAGCCTTTTCTTAAGTTCAATAAATGCTATTTGGCATGCATCATTCCAATCAAAATGTACATCCTTCATCAACAGAGTGAATAAAGGAGAATCTAGTTTGGAAAAAAATTCTATAAATCTTCTGAAATAACCAGCATGCCCTAAGAATCTACGTACATATTTTTGTGTTCCAGGAGTGGGTATATTTTCAATTACCTTAATTTTGGATGGGTCTACCTGGATACCATCAACAGAGATGAAGTTCCCTAGAACTATGCCCTCGCTCATCATCATATGGCACTTTTCAGTTCTCAAAGATAACTGGCTTTGTTCAAAGCATTCCAAAAACTTTTCTAAATTTTTCAATGCTTCTTTGAAACTACTACCGTATGAAGTGAAGTCATCCATAAAAATTTCCATGCAGTCATTTACCTTCTCAGAAAAGATTCCAATCACAGCTCTTTGAAATGTGGCAGGTGCATTACATGACCCAAAAGGAAGTACCCTATATGCAAAGGTACCCCAGGGATAGGTGAAGGTAGTTTTGTCTTGGTCTTCTGGAGCAATCTGGATCTGGTTATAACCATTGAATCCATCCAGAAAGGAAAAATACTTCTTCCGAGACAAAGTATCAAGAACTTGATCAATAAAAGGTAGGGGAAAGTGGTCTTTCTGCGTTGCTTTATTCAATTCTCTGTAATCTACACATACTCTCCATTTCCCATTTTTTTGGTATGATCACAAGTGGAGAAACCCACTCGCTGTCTGAAATTGGGTATATAAATCCTTCTTCCAAAAGTTTTTGGATTTCTTCCTTCACTATGTCCCTTAAATTCGGGTTCATCCTTTGTTGTGGTTGGTACACTGGCCTGGATTCGCTTTTGATGTAAATGTGGTGGGTACACAAATTAGAGGGTATACCCTTCATATCTATGTATTCCCATGCGAAAGCTCCCCTATGTTTCTTCAGCAGAGTTATCAGGCGTTCCAGCTCATTGGGCACAAGATTCGGGTTAATGTTCAATGTTTTTCCTTGCTCAATTTCCACTGGAACACTTTTCAAATTTTTAAGTACTGGAAGTATATTGGCATCACTGACTAGAGTCTCTTCCGTTAGATTTTCTTGTTCTGTTTCATCTAAGGTACTGTTCAGAATTTGGTAGGCGTGTTTAGTGATAGATGTGGGCTCACTGATGAAACTATTAATAATGTTGTCCTCTATTTCATCCTTAAAGGTTAAGGCTCTCCCTATCGTTAATAATGGTTGAATGCCTTCTTCGTCCTCCAGATCCACCCAAAGTGGAGTTTCGACTTCTAAGCTTGATCGGGTTAGAGGGTATAAAGTCAGGTTTTTAATGTAAGTCTCATCTGAGATAGTCATGGACCCCAACCAACATCTGATGCAAGCATCTGTTGTGGCTAACCATGGTCTTCCCAAGATCAACAGGTGTCCCCCCAGCTGTGACTTCGGTTGTAAAACCAAGAAGTACACAAGGTATTCTCATGAATCGACAGAGACTACGAGGTTGTCCAGGATTCCCTCAGGCTTGATTGTTGATCTATCAGCGAGTTCTAAAATGGTAGGAGTTGGCCGAAGATTAGTGAGTCCCAATTTTTTCATAGTTTCGATGGTCATAACATTGATAACTGCGCCTAAATCTACCAAGACATTCGGTATCTGAGTGTGTCCTATGTGTACTGTAACAGTAGGATTTCCAGGATCATCATATTTAGCCAAAGGAGTCTTACCCATTATTAATTCAGAAAGTTTTCCCAATACATGGACAGTGGGAGGATCCCTAGGATTTCGTCCTGGTTTTTTTACACATAGATCTCTAACGGTCTTGGCATAGATAGGCACGTCATGGAGGGCTCGTAACAGTGGAATTTTGACATATAAATTCTTCAATTCTCCTAAGAGATTGAACCGAGGATGTTCCACTATCTTTTGTAGGGCCAATCGTTTAGGATATGGTGGTTCTCTTATTAATTGTGTAGGCTGTGATTCATCGTGTGTTTCTCCCTGAGTTTCATCTAGTGTTTCAACATCCTCAATGATGGGGATTTCTGAATTGACTGTAGTCTCGAATTGCTGATTCACTCTAGCTTCGGTCACTGAGGATGGAAAATCCTCAATGATGATAGGTTCCACTACCCTCCTTGATCATAAGTGTATGTCATTATAGGGAATTTGGGAAATGGAATAAGCAGGCATGTTGGCAGTCTCAAATTGATGAACTGCTTTATTATTCAGGTTGGGGTTAGGTTGTGCAGGAAGTTGTGGTCATAGTGGTACATTCATAGGTGCGAAATTGTTTTGGAGTTGCAGATGTGGCTGCTGATACTGTTGGTGAGGGTACTGTTGAGGAGGATACTGTTGATACTGAGCCTGGGGATGAGGAAAATTATTTCCTGGGTAGGAATTTCTCCAGTTGGGAGCCCAAAGAGTTTGCTGGTTTGATTGTTGTGCCCATGGCGTCCAGGGGTTAGGATTTTGCATTGAAGTTTGAGATGGGTGCCATTGGTTGTTAGAATAATGTGAAGGGAATTGTGTATTCATATTTTTCATACCATTCATATTATTCCAAAAAGGTAATGGGTCTGAGTTCATACCTTGATTCCGAGGCTTCCAAGGCTT
This sequence comes from Larix kaempferi, assembly GCA_027924585.1. Taxonomy (NCBI): domain Eukaryota; kingdom Viridiplantae; phylum Streptophyta; class Pinopsida; order Pinales; family Pinaceae; genus Larix; species Larix kaempferi. The sequence goes on along the minus strand of BSBM01000241.1, from coordinate 11,795,486 downwards.
CTTCTGAGCAATAAAATAAGCTTGTTCCACATCTGAAGTAGATGTCTGCAGGACTTCTTTGACTCTGGGTAATGAAGGACATTCCTTGGTATCATGATCCAATTCACATATCCGACATACCTCCACCTTGTCAAGTAGACATTCTTTCAGTGTGTGCTTCTTTATGCATTTGGGACATAATATGCCAAGTGTCAGGTCTTCTACTGCTTGCCTCTGTTTTGCTCTCAAGACATCCAATTATAAGGAAATGGAGCTCATCATATCTGTTTTGAAATTCTCCAGAAGGTTTCCTATTTCTGCTTGAGTGGCTCCTCCACTAGCTGAATTTTGTGTCCTAGTGAAGACATCTCGATCCCGTTCTTTGTCTTGATTTTTGGTTCTAGAGGATCCCCTTGAATACATTTGACATGATTCGACAATCTTCTCGAAGGGTTCCTTTGAGATATCCCCTTTCCCCAACAAATTCAACATATCAAGGTGTCCCATGCTTAGCTAAGCACGGGAGCCCCCAATTTTAATAAACCCTAAGGTGTTTGGGTGAGTCATCTTGAAAATTTGAGATTTTGATTTTACCTCTAAAATTCTTCACCCATGCTTTTGGTCTGCTGGTTTGTAAGGGTTTTATTGTTTCTTCCAAAGTGTTTTGGTTTGAAAAGAGCCAAAATTTTGTTGACTGTTATCATCATCCCGAAACCCGATGTTGGGAGAACCCGAAACCCGCAACCCAATAGGTGCGGGTTGCAGGACTGTTGTTTTTAAGTTTTGGTTTTTCTAATTCCAAAACCTGCAACCCGACGGCCATGGGTTGCAGAATCATTCTTTAATAAGACTGAGAAATAATTACCCCGAAACCTGAACCCCGCAATGGCGACATTCGGATTTCGGGATTGTTTTTTTTGTTTTGTTTATTTGGTGTGTGTGTGAAATTGCCCACATAAGATCCAAAGAGATGATGTAAACCTCACAATGAAATAATTTAGGAATAATAGAAGAAGAGACAAGCAATAGAACTTAGATCCAAAGAAACTCTGATTGAGGCAGAATAATTACACATGTTACATTAAACAGAATGATAAACTGGTAAATATACAATGCTGAGTATGAGGATTCGAATTCACTAGGTTGAATTTGAATTGGCCTTCATGCACAGATCCATAATCAGTGGAGAGTCATCAATGCCTAACTAGGAGTCCACCTTCTCATCAGTGAAGTCATCAATGCACAAGTAATGGTCAACCGAGAGTCAAACTAAGTCTAGCTGAGTGTGGTTGATGTAAATGGTACATGGAAGCACTAATGTAGTGAAGGAGGCTTAGTGGAGGGCACAGATGGAGCTAACTGGAGTCAGAACAGGCTGTCTAGTCACACTGGAGGTCCATTGGAGTGGTAAGGTCAGTTAGGAGTCAATTAATCCTTAAATCAAGGAAAGAAATGAAGATAACTGAACTAAACTGGATTGGTAGGTGAAGAAAGGTGCCCTTCTCATGCAGTAGGTGAAGGAGGGTGCACTAAGATCTAGGAGAGATGAAATTGATCTGAAAGAAGCTCCGGGGGCTAGTTTGTTGAGGGCTAGGTGCTGGTGCTGATGACTAGGATGCATGCAAACCCTAATTTTGCATGCATGACTGAAAATGAAAATGACAGAAAAGCTAGGAGGACTAGGATGGAGTATAGGAATATCCTAACACCCCCCCTTAATCCATCCTGTGCCCTGGTAACTAGGACCAAAGGTCACCGATACAATCAATGAAATGATAGAAAAATAAAGAACTGTCCATAAACTGATGAAAAGGGGAAAACCTCATGGGAAAAATACCCCCCCTCAAAAGAACAATAAATAAATCAAAGAACCATCATACTATGCAGAAAAGAAAGAAGCTTTCATCAGTGAAAACTTTTGCAAAAGATTTGGCAAGATGATCCCTTATAGGAAGGTCTCCCACTGTGTGGAGGATGAAGCATGTCTTTAGGGAACTGTTTCTGTATCTAGAGCGAATGGAACATGAGGAGTCTTCCCAAAAGATGGAAGAGAGAACCCCATCATCATGCTGCATCTCTCATGGAGAGGTGGATGGCATAATGCAAGGTTAGCATAATGCTGAAGTCTAGTAGTTCTGGGAACATATAAATCATCAACTATGTTCTCAGTAGTAGCAAGGACTGTGTGAGCCCATGTTGTCTTCAAATCTGGACTGAGAATGGGTGTTGGTTTTGGATCTAAATCCTCTTGAACCATGATCTCAACATCAAAATATTGATCTTCTTCTTCATTAGAAGAGGAGTCACTGTGATCTTCATCAGAATCTGAAGGAATATTTGGAGAGAAAGGCATGAAGTGTGAGAACTCATATGCCTTTGAGGCATGATTAGCAATCCCATTCGCTATAACCCTTCCAGTGGATATTTCTGTAATCTCTACTGTGTTTAGACCAAAAATTACTTGCTTCGGTGATCCTGTATGAGTCATTTGATATATTGACAACAAATTAGTTGTAAGAGAAGGAACAAATAAGACATTTTTGAACTTATCATGCTCCATATGAACTGTTCCCAATCCTTTGGTAGAAATTTGAGAGTTGTCTCCCATGTGAATGGTAGGCCCATCTTGGAGATCCAAAGAGGAGAAGGATTCTTCAGATGCAATCATGTGGTTGGAGGCTCCAGAATCTATGAGGAGGGCTTTTGTCTTTGAAAATCCAACCATCAATGCATGACAATCATCAGATCCACTTCCAGAATTAGACATCTTTGCTTCTTTTGGAACAACAATTTGGTTTTGTTCAAGAAGCGTGGTTAGAAGATCAATCTTCTTGTGCATGCAAGCACTCTCAGGATGGTTTCCTCTCTTGCAGTAGGTACAATTTGGTCTCTTTTGTTTGTCATTCTTGGATCTTGAAGGTTTCTTTCCTTTGTCTTTTTTCCTCCCTTTTGCATTCGCTCCACTAGCTTCACCAGCTAAAAGAGCTAGATCTTTGGAGGTTTTGATGGCCCCCATTTGAATCAATTTTCCCTCTTCTTGAGTGAGTGCTGCAGCAAAGTCTTGTAAAGTGGGAAACTTCCATCAAGGGATTGACATTCGAACAGAATGGAAGGTAGATACAAAGATAGAAAATTGAGATCCAAGTTTGCTCAATATGGAGAGTACCAATTGCTCATCACTTTTAGTGATGCCACAGTGCTTGCATTGTAAATTCAAATTGTGAAATTTTGAGAAGAATTCTTGGATGCTCTCGAAATTTCTAGGTTGAAGGGCAACCAATTCATTTTTGAGAATGTGGCCTCTTAGCCCATCTTGTTTACCAAAGAGACTCCAATTTTTTCCATAAATCATTAGGAGACTTCATTCCTTCAACATGAAACAACAGATCTTCAGACATATGAAGGCAAATACATCCAAAGGCTTCATCCATTTTGTTTAGATGCTTGATTCTCTCTACAATTTGATGTGGAATGGCATCTCTTTCCTCAACAATTCTAGAGAACCCTTTCAACTTGAAGTGGATTTTCATCTTACTCTTCCAATCAAAATAATTGAAAGGAGTTAGGATTATAGGAGAAGGCGAAGGAGGAGAAGCATTCGAATTGCTCATCTTGACTGCTTGAACAAGTGCAAATAGAAATTGCTGAATATGTTGTTGCAACTGGTGGAACTTCGAAATACCTGCAAAAAAATCTTAAGAATGGAGGTAGAATATACTCTCAAATGGTTTTGATACCATGTGAAATTGCCCACATAAGATACAAAGAGATGATGTAAACCTCACAATGAAAGAATTTAGGAATAATAAAAGAAGAGACAAGCAATAGAACTTAGATCCAAAGAAACTCTGATTGAGGCATAATAATTACACATGTTACATTAAACAAAATAATAAACTAGTAAATATACAATGCTGAGTATGAGGATTCGAATTCACTAGGTTGAATTCGAATTGGCCTTCATGCACAGATCCATAATCAGTGGAGAGTCATCAATGCCTAACTAGGAGTCCACCTTCTCATCAGTGAAGTCATCAATGCACAAGTAATGGTCAACTGGGAGTCAAACTAAGTCTAACTGAGTGTGGTTGATGTAACTAATACATGGAAGCACTAATGTAGTGAAGGAGGCTCAGTGGAGGGCGCAGATGGAGCTAACTGGAGTCAGAACAGGCTGTCTAGTCACACTGGAGGTCCATTGGAGTGGTAAGGTCAGTTAGGAGTCAGTTAATCCTTAAATCAAGGAAAGAACTGAAGATAACTGAACTAAACTGGACTGGTAGGTGAAGAAAGGTGCCCTTCTCATGCAGTAGGTGAAAGGAGGGCGCACTAAGCTCCAGGAGAGCTGAAATTGATCTGAAAGAAGCTCCTGGGGCTAGTTTGCTGAGGGCTAGGTGCTGGTGCTGATGACTAGGATGCATGCAAACCCTAATTTTGCATGCATGACTGAAAATAAAAATGACAGAAAATCTAGGAGGACTAGGATGGAGTATAGGAATATCCTAACAGTGTGCTCCCAAAACCCGCAACCCGTAATTTTGGGATGCGGCTTTCGGGATGGTTATTTTACATCACAGTTTAATGTTTCCAAAGCCTGCCACCCGCATAGTCGGTTTTCGGCTTTTGGAAATCCTTTTTTTACTTCCATTTTGTATGCCTGCAACCCACAAATCCATACTTTCGGGTTTCGGCTTGCGGGATCTTTGAATAAGAACTTTATGAATTTTTCTTTGAACCCGATTCCGCATTCTGCTCCGGTTAATCTCCATCATCCGTCTGTTATGATCTCGCGGTCATGTTGATTTTGGGTAATCAGTTAAGTCAGGATTTTCCATCTTGTCTTTTGAAACCTGGTTCTGCCAAATTATCATTTTTCTGTAATTCATGATAGAGGACACTATTACAAGTCTATCAGTTACTTCATGTTGGATTGACGCCATCTCTCCACCTTAATTCCGCCATGTCTGGACTCGAGCTTTGACATCTTGTCGTTTTTGTTCCACCTCTTAATGATCGGATTTGTTACGTGCGAAGAATTGATAGCCTGTGTACTGGAACTCCTAGTCGAGACCTTTTTGCACATCAACTTTATCACCATAACCTTTGTCTCCGTTATTAATCACCAGTCATAATTATTGATGTAAGATTGCTTGTAATGATGTGATCGTAAAGGCAGTTCAAAATCATGCGAGTAGTAATTGAAAACGTACTTCGCACAAGCTTTGATCCGACTGGCACATACCTCGGCTCTTTTCATTACAATTGAAGTAATTACAATGAATTGACTGGATAAGTTTAATCATTGCAGATTGCCCCTGCCCGATTATTATCGACCTGCTTGTTGGCCTTTAAATAACAATTAACATGAAATCTCCAGTTCATCCCTTTCGTTCTGGAAGATGTAAGACTCTGTGTGGTATTTTTTGCATCCTACTATCCAAGACTCATTCAGAATGAGTAATATTCATGCAGATGGTGAATTTTCTAATGTTCAGGTTGAAAATGAATAACTCTACCCCTTGTTATATCAAGAAATGTTGCCACTACCGTTTGATGCAGGTGTTCCTGATCTTAGCAGCGGTAGCAACGAAGAAGACTTCGAAACTTTGTCTGCCTACATTCGCAACCCCAAAAAGCAAAGGAAGGAAATTCTGGAGGGATCAACCGATCTCGATACTAATGTTATACAAGACTTTATAATCAATGAAGAACCTGACGTGCCGGCTACCGTTCTTGAAGTAAATCCTCTAATGGATTTCTTCATTTTTGACAGTGGGTTCCCCGACCCCGAATTTCCTACAGTGGATGCTCTACAAGCCACACCACCTGTCGATGATGATGAACAACCTATGATTGAATTTTTATGGTGCCACGAGACCTTATCTGATTAAAGAACAAGTCTTTCCTTTGTGAAAGGTGGCGGAAAATATTTTAAGCTTAAAAATAGCAAGATTTCTTGGATCGATGGTTAGATCCGATTTTGTAATCCCTATTTTGTAGAATTTCTCCTTTTGGAACTCTTATGTAAATTTAGTATATAAGGAGGAATGTTTCCCTTAGAAAAGGATTGGGAATTTTGGAATTGCAATTCAGCAGGAGATCAGACTGAAGATACTCTGTTTATCAGAGTCATTGTAATTTTTGTACAAGACTTCTCTATTTAGGAAAGTTATCTTTTAATTCACCTCCTATTGTTCTTCAAATTTATTTGGGAATTGCTGAGTTAATGTTTCAAATTTGTCATTGGTTATGTGTTTAATCCTTTGCAGGACATCCATTAATGCATAAGATCTCTCATATTGATTTCTCTGTATGTTTGGATTATGCTCAAAAATGTTCTATTAAATTTCTTTAATTGAACGTTTTCACTTTTATATTTTTTCAAATGATTTGATGCAAATAAATATGTATAATCAAATGTTAATTTTTCAATTAACAGAATGATTACAGATCAGATATTTGAATAGGCTTAAACACTTTGAAGAATTGTCACTTATTTTTTATTAACTGATAAAACTTTAATTAACAAGTGAAGAACCCAAAGAAATTTATGTTTAAGGTACTTAACTACTTGTTCATCACACTTCAAATCTGATATGCACAACATCAACTTCTCCTTTTAGGTTAGATCTGACTTAACATAGGTTCTTTCTTTAGGTAGGTTAAGATAGGTTCGTTAACTAGCTTTCATACTTTGTTTTCCGTTATGGGAAAACTGATCTTTCGAGATCAAATCCTTTACTCATAGAGTGCCAGCGGAGGCCAAATATCTGTGGGTGATTACCACACCAAACAAATCGAGGATAGAATTTCCCTTGCGCAGGGTCTTTCGAATCCTTTGGCTGGGTTTTCATCCCCTGTTGTGTGCCTTGGAACCCATTCCAACACTTTTCACTTACCCTGCACCCTCGAGGCATCAACAAATGGAGCTAGAAGGAGGGAAACTAGTAAAATATGCCTAAGCAGACTACTAATAAACCTCCTCCAACAAGTACTTCAACGGTTCAAACCCGAAGCCAGACTAGGGCTTCAACATCTGAACAACCAACTAGTACATAACCTATGATTCTCCCTGTCGCGTCCACACAACCTGCGGTTATACCTGTCACACATGTGATACAACAGGAGAACATAGGAGATATCATTTTCACATCACCTACAAGGGGACCCATCTCGCTAGAGAAGATATTGAAAACATCTTCCGATAGGGTTTTAAGAGCAGAACAACGACGTTCCGATCAAAGAAGACGTGGCCTGGAAGCTCTAAACTCAGAAGGTATTTTGCAGGCTAGCGGTCGGGAAGATCAGCAAGTTCCCACCTCACAGATTAGTGATCCACAAGTTCAACATACCGATAGTTTTAACATAGAGGATCAACATACAACTGATCAACAATATGAAAACCAAGACCTAGTTAATTGACCAGATTATCCTGAATATAACCGTGAGGCCACTCTTGTAGGAACACAAGGTCAACCAAATATTGGAGCCGGTGGTCCACCATTGTCCCCTCCTTCATATTCATCATCTTCCTTAGATGAAGAGAATTCTTCTAATTCGTCATCTGAAGAAGAAGAACAAGAACCTCCAATGGCTAGAGAAGGTCAAAACAGACCTTGGCTTGACCAAGGTGCAGTTTTCATATTAGGTGATCAACATAGATTGCCAAAGAATCCTGAGAAATGGCTACCTAAATACAACCCTGATGATAAGGTACCTGCGTTGGATCGCATAAAAACTTTCATGCAGGCAATCAGGCTTAGAAGTGTGGTACATGAGGATGTAGTATTCAGACTCTTTCCATACACTTTTGAGGGTAGAGCGGCCACTTGGTATTTTGCTTTACTGGCCCAATCCATAACTTCCTGGGATAAATTTGAGAAACATTTTACCCAGAAATTCGGGGATGAAAAAACATCGCAAGATCTTGTCTTAGAATTATCCTCCATGAAAATCAAAGGAAAAGAAAGGGTAAAAGAATTTAACCAAAGGTTTTCATATCTCAAAGACAGAATTCCTACCAATCTTCTTCCTGTTGAAGAATTGTTGGTGGCTTATTATGAAAAGGGTCTAACTCCCCCTATTGCAATATGGGTCAAAAGGGCACAGAAGGGTACTTTACTGGAATTTTTGATGAAGCAATCCAAGTTGAGAAGGACATCTTTTTTCTGGAAGACAGCCCTGAAGCTTCAAAAGGACAACCTTCCACTTCTAGGAAGAAAATTCAGAATGTCCCTAAACCCACAGTTCATAACAAGGATCCATTTGATTTGATTGACATGAAAAAATTCCTTCAGAAGATGTCAAATGAGATGGTGGATTTGAAGAAGAACACTAATGCTAATCAGAATCAGAATAGAGGTTTTGTAAGGCCACCGTTTAGGAGACCTTACCAACCTCCACAAAATCCACCACCACCAAATTCGGCAGATGCACTCACAAACAATGAACTCTTTTCCATTTTTAGAGCTTTGGCAGTAGAATCTCAAGTCACCCTTGACACTTCCAACAATCAGAATACCCCGGATCCGCCACTACCTGTAGAAGAAGCAGAAGATGATCCACAAGTCGATTCTATGGGTTGTTTTTCAGAACTTCCTATGTGTGAAGAAGAAGAAGAACCTGAGGTGGTGTTTAACACACAACATCCTTATAATACAAGGTCAAGACCACAGCCACCTCAAGAACCTTCATCTTCTCCCCCGGTTCCCACAAGTAACAAAAATGTCCCACAGAAGGATACAGTCCTCCCTCAAATGGAGTACAACCTGGTTGAAGACTTAAAAAGAGTCAAAGAAAACATCTATCTATTTGAGCTACTCAAAATCCTTGCTATGAGGGATTCTTTACCTAAAAACATGATAGTCAAACAACCTAGAGAGTCACAGAATAATAATCTAGACTCTGTCACTAAAAATGATAATCAGAAACCAACAAGCAAGAGGACTCCTCCTTTCTTGCTCACTTTTGAGATTTTCAATCTGAATGTGCACAATTGCATGATAGATTCAGGAGCATCGTCAAACGTGATGCCCCTCTCTGTTTGCAGAAAATTGAATGCAATGTGGGAACCCTGTCCAACCCAGATTGTGCAACTTGACAAATCCAAAGTCAGAGTGGTTGGAAAATTGAGAAACGTTTTGCTCACGCTGTCAGCTGGTCCCAGGATCCATTAGACAGTTGACATTATGATAGCTGACATCCCAGAAGCCTATAGGATGTGGTTAAGCAGGGACTGGTCAGAGAAACTTAAAGGTTACTTTGCAACCGACTGGTCCCATTTATGGTTTCCTTACAATAGTCAACTGAATAAAATTAAGATCAGCAGAGAACCTTTCATGAAATAGACAATCACTAATCTTAATGATTCAACTGAACCTGCTAGTTATCTCACCTCTCGTGTAGAGCAATTTACATTCGATAGCTTTTTCGGTGAATTCCCAGCTGATGCCTCACCAGAAGAAAGCATTGAAAACGAATCACATATCACTCAGGTCACTTCTGTACCTTTTTCTGGTGAAATTGTGCATAATGTATATAATGTGAATACAAATTTTAGATTAGACCCTGTCTCATGGACCTTATTTTTCGATGGCTCCAAGTCCAAGGAGGGAGCTGGAGCGGGTTGTGTTCTTATCAATCCTAAAGGAATGAAAATCATGATTGCTTGCAGGTTAGAATTTGATTGCACTAATACTGTAGCCGAATATGAAGCTCTTGTGAAGGGGCTCAAGAAGGCCATTGATTTAGGTGTACAAGCAATAGAATGCTATGAAGACTCCAAAATTATAGTCAAGCAAGTCAGGAATAAAATACACTGCTTATCTCCGCGTTTGGCTAATTATCAAAAGTTGGTAAGGGATCTAACCAACTCATTTTCGACATTCAATATTAAATCAGTTCCCAGGTCAAAATTTTTTGATGCAGACCTGTTAGCAAATATAGCGTTTAGACTGATCCCTCCAGAAGCTCTGTCTCCTCAAATGTTTTCTATCGAATTTATGTACGGACCATCCATTTCGGATAATGTGACTAATTGGAAAGTGTTTGATGATGACCGACAGATACTCGACTTCCTCACTGCTCAGGATACATTTCAATACATGGCCATCGATGAAGCAGAACATGAAAAGTCTCTCACTGATTCCTCAAACGACATCCCGAAGTCTGTGATCAATCTAGAAAAGTTTTACGATTTACAGGACAAGTTCAAATCTCAAACTAATTGTAAAAATCAAAGCTCATCCTTAAACTATGAGTGGGTCAATCTAGGTACTGAACATGAACCTTGCTTCATCAATTTGGGAGTTGATTGTACCCCTGAAGAACACAGAGCCATTATTGCATTGTGTAAACAGTATAAGGATGTTTTCGCTTGGACGCGTGATGAGTTGAAAACATTTGACACTAGCATCATGTTTCATAATATACCCATGAAACCAAAGGTTAAGCCATTTCAACAAAAGTTGCGGAAGATGCACCCTAGTTTGGAGCCTTCTGTAAAAAAGGAGCTGGAGAAGCTGCTCACTGCTTTAATTATCTTTCCGGTCAGGCACACTCAATGGATTGCTAACTTAGTACCTGTCCGTAAGAAAAGTGGGGAAATTCAGCTGTGTGTTGATTTCAGGAACCTAAATCAGGCTTCTGAGAAAGACAACTATCCTGTTCCACCAATGGAGCAGATTCTTCAAAAGGTAGCCGGGTCAGAGATGTTTTCCCTCCTAGATGGTTTTTTGGGTATAACCATTTTATGGTTGCCCTGGACGATCAATTGAAAACAGCTTTCAGGTCCCCATGGGGTACTTTTGCCTACAGACAGATGCCTTTCGGGCTGATCAATGCAGGAGCTACTTTTCAGAGAGCTATGGATATAGCTTTCCAAGGGTTAATGGATAATTTTTTCATAGTTTACCTTGACGATATCACTATTTACTCTAAAAAATGACATGAACATGTGTTTTCTTTGAAACAAGTTTTTGATCGCTGTAGGAAATTCAATATTTCTCTCAACCCGAAGAAATCTATTTTTGCAGTCACAGAAGGAAAGCTTCTGGGCTTCATTGTTTCGAAAGAAGGTATGATTATCGATCCTGAACGTACAGAGGCTATTTCAAATATTGGTTTACTAGGCTCGCACAAAGCGATGCAATCCTTCTTAGGTAAGATTAATTTTGTACGTAGATTTGTGCCAAATATTTCTTAGATAGTCAAACCATTACAACTTTTGGTCAAGAAAGATGTGCAGTTTGCTTGGTCGCAGGAACAGAGAGATGCGTTTATCCGAATTCGAAAGGACATTACAGAAGCTCCTGCTCTCATGTCCCCAGATTTTGATAAGGATTTGATTCTTTATACTTTTTCCACTGACTTTTCTTATGCAGCTGTATTAACTCAAAAGCATGACAATGATACTGAAATCCCAATCTCTTTTATGAGCTCAACATTCCAGGGTGCAGAGCTTAAATACTCGCAGATCGATAAGCAAGCCTATGCGGTCTATAAATCCATCAAACATTACAGACCCTATTTGTTGAAGTCTCGAACCAAATTCATTGTTCCATATTCTTCTATCAGAAATGTCCTCATCCAGAAAGAATTGGGGGAAAAGAGGGACCATTGGATGACCGCACTACAAGAATATGATCTTGATATTAGACCGGATAAAATTGTAAAAGGCCAAGTTCTTTGTCTTCTTACTGCGCAATCCAATGACCACGCAGAACAGCAGTCCGAATGGGATCACGAGGAAGAAATTCCCCTAGGTGTTGTTAATGTTATCGATGCCCCGACATCAGAATGGTATGACGATATCATATTTTTCTTGAACCATGGGTTCGCTCCAGAAACCCTTGATTTTAAGAAAAGAAGAGCTTTTAATACTGAAATCCACTCCTTATCAATTCATTGATCACGTTCTTTTTAGAAAAAATTATGATGGAGTATTTCTCAGATGCTTGGAAAAACATGAAACTGATGACATTTTGTTTCAATTTCATGCAGGTCCTGCTGGAGGCCATTTTTCAGGAAAGACTACAACACACAAGATTCTTAGGGCCGGATATTATTGGCCCACGTTGTTTAAATATGCTTATGCTTATGTCAGGAAGTGTGAGCCATGCCATAAATGCACAGGGAAGTTTAGGAAACCTGCATTTCCTCTACAACCGGTTACAATTCAGTTTCAATTTCAACAATGGGGACTGGATTTTTTTGGGCCTATAAAACCTCCTTCATCCCTCCAACATAAGTATATCCTCACAGCCACAGACTATTTCACTAGATGGGTGGAGCCAGCTCCTCTTAAACAATGTAACGCTTCCCAAGTAATCTCTTTCCTTGACAGTCAGATCGTCACACGGTTTGGCGCTCCAGAGTACTTAGTTTTCGATAATGCATCCTACTTCTCTTCAATCGATATAACTGAATATGGCTTTGAGATGGGGATTAAGCTTAAGTTTTCTGCCAATTATTATCCTCAAGGTAATGGTTTGGCTGATTCATCGAACAAAAACCTGATAAACATTCTCAAGAAGACTGTAGCTTCTCATCACAGAGATTGGCACACACAGTTGTATAATGCATTATGGGTAGATCAAATTACCCCAAAATCAACAATTGCAAATTCTCCCTACTGTTTGGTCTATGGAAAAGAAGCCATCCTTCCCACTAATCTTACCATTCCTTCGCTACAATTGGCCCAGTCTGTCCAAGAAGATGATTCTTCTCCCCTCCAGCAAAGAATTGACACCCTCTTGAAGCTAGAGGAGGATAGGGAAATAGCCAAGAACAAGTTGTATCATCATCAGCAGATGGTGAAGAGATGGTTTGATGAAAAATATTCATCTGACAGGGAATTTTCTGTTGGTGACCTGGTTCTAAGGTGGGATAAGCAACGTAAAGATAAGAATCAGTACACCAAGTTTTAGCGCCTTTGGCTAGGACCTTTCATTATTACAGAAAAGATTGGTCCCAGCACTGTTCGATTACAAATGATAGAGGGAGTTGTAGACACCTTCCCAGTGAATGTGTCTCTTCTCAAAAAGTATTTTTTTTGAACAATCTGGTGCACTTGTACATAGGTGTGGTTTGTTTTTCAATCATTTGTTTTATTGCATTGACATTTTGATTGGGTTTCTTGTTTTGTTTTGATTTTCATTAATAAGGCTTCAAACTTGTGGTAATGGATTATCATCACTTTTCTTGGCAACAATTGTTTCTGAAGTTTTAGCATCATTATCAATCTTACTTTTTGGCTTTTGATTAGAATTTGCTTTGAAGAATAAACAGTCAAATAAGTGCAGTTCCTTTGGATACTTTTCACTTTGATCATTATCTTTCACCATGCTTTATTTGTTTAATTGAGGTATGGGGGATGGTCATCATTTCTTTATCCGGTGTTTCATGGTTGAACGACATATCATAATAACCTGACTAGTTCTGATTGTTCATGGATCCTTTTACGATCACTTTGAATATGAATTTTGTTTAAAATTATAAGTTACAAGGTGGGTGGTCTTATTATCAAGCCAGCCCATTAGGTTCATAGGTGTTTAAAGTGGAATGACATCTTCACATCAAGCCACCACACTTGGAAGATGACTTTCAGTTCTGCTGGAAGGTGGAAGATCCTATTATAGGTTGGTCCATTCATGATCCGCAAAGCACTAGTGAGTAACATTATCACTATATGGTCACCAAGCCATGGTAATGCCTTGTAGCCTATGCCAAAATAAATTGCTTTGTCTTTCATTATGGTATTTTTGTTGTATACAAGAATAGGGGGGTCTTATCACAAGCCAACCCTGCTATGATCATGGGTTTGATCTTGGACTGGAGTTATCACAATATGGTTACCAAGCCATGATAATTTCTTTTGGTCTTGCAGCCAGAAGACAAGGAGTCTTGTCATCGAGCTAGCTTGACCAGTTTCTGGATCAGGCCTGTGAATGGCGTTGTTTCATCTGATCACCAAGTCAGTACAGTGGTCTTGTATCAAAAAGGTTTTATGTATAAAAAAAAAGAAAAAAAAGGGACAAAATAAAAAAATAGAAAAAAGAGAAAGAAAAGACAAAAGGAAATATAAAGGAGTATATATATAATCCATAGAGGATCACTGAATATACATATAATTAATAAACCAAGGCGAACTGTAATTAGGATATCCATGAGCATTTCTAATATTGTGCCCAAGTTCAACACAAGCTGGTTTTCAATGATTACATCATGGTAAATATTTGGTATTACTCTCTAAAATCTCCTTATCGGATGAGTGTTATCTTTAAAATGGTAATTGTTGAGATCTATCCATTTTCATGTTCACTGTTTGTTGGCTGTTATCTTTTGAGTATCTTCTTTGAATTGAGTTTCAAGAAATCGCTTGATGGACATGTTGTCTTTAGTTAGAGTTGATTGCAGAGATAACTGGTTCTTCCTAGCCAGTCGCCATTTGTTGTGGACATAACAGATCCCATGCTTATCTAAGCGCGGGAGCCCCCAATTTTAATAAACCCTAAGGTGTTTGGGTGAGTCATCTTGGAAATTTGAGATTTTGATTTTACCTCTAAAATTCTTCACCCATTCTTTTGGTCTGCTGGTTTGTAAGGGTTTGATTATTTCTTCCAAAGTGTTTCGGTTTGAAAAGAGCAAAAATTTTGAGTATTTTGTTGACTGTTATCATCATCCCGAAACCCGACGTTGGGAGAACCCCAAACCCGCAACCCAAAAGGTGCGGGTTGCGGGATTGTTGTTTTTAAGTTTTGGTTTTGCTAATTCTGAAACCCGCAACCCGATGGCTGCGGGTTGCGGAATCGTTCTTTAATAAGACTGAGAAATAATTACCTCGAAACCCGAACCCTGCAATGGTGGCATTCGGCTTTCAGGATTGTTTTTTTTGTTTTGTTTATTTGGTGTGTGCTCCTGAAACCCGCAACCTGTAATTTCGGGATGCGGCTTTCGGGATGGTCATTTTACGTCACAGTTTAATGTTTCCAAAGCCCGCCACTCGCATAGTCGGTTTTTGGCTTTTGGAAATCCTTTTTTTACTTCCATTTTGCATGCCTGCAACCCGCAAATCCGTACTTTCGGGTTTCGGCTTGCGGGATCTTTGAATAAGAACTTTATGAATTTTTCTTTGAAACCGATTCCGCATTCCAGTCCGGTTAATCTCCGTCGTCCGTCTGTTATGATCTCGCGGTCATGTTGATTTTGGGTAATCAGTTAAGTCAGGCTTTTCCATCTTGTCTTTTGAAACTTGGTTCTGCCAAATTATCATTTTTCTGTAATTCATGACAGCGAACACTATTTCAAGTCTATCAGTTAATTCATGTTAGATGGATGCCATCTCTCCACCTTAAGTCTGCCATGTCTAGACTCGAGCTTTGACATCTTGTCGTTTTTGTTCCACCTCTTAATGATCGGATTTGTTACATGCGAAGAATTGATAGCCTGTGTATTGGAACTCCTAGTCGATACCTTTTTGCACATCAACTTTATCACCATAACCTTCGTCTCCGTTATTAATCACCAGTCATAATTATTGATGGAAGATTGCTTGTAACGATGTGATTGCAAAGGCAGTTCAAAATCATGCGAGTAGTAATTGAACTCGTACTTCACACAAGCTTTGATATGAATGACACATACCTTGGCTCTTTTCATTACAATTGAAGTAATTACAATGAATTGACTGGATAAGTTTAATCATTGCAGATTGTCCCCGCCCGATTACCATCGATCTGCTTGTTGGCCTTTAAATAGAAATTAACATGAAATCTCCAATTCATCCCTTTCCTTCTAGAAGATGTAAGACTTCGTGTGGTATTTTTTGCATCCTACTATCTAAGACTCATTCAGAATGAGTAATATTCATGTAGATGGTGAATTTTCTAATGTTCAGGTTGAAAATGAAGAACTCTACCCGTTGTTATATCAAGAAATGTTGTCACCACCGTTTGATGCAGGTGTTCCTGATCTTAGCAGCAGTAGCAGTGAAGAATACTTCGAAACTTTGTCTGCCTACATTCACAACCACGAAAAGAAAAGGAAGGAAATTCTGGAGGGATCAACCGATATTGATACTAATGTTATATAGGACTTTATAATCAATGAAGAACCTGACGTGCAAGCTACCGTTCCTGAAGTAAATCCTCTAATGGATTTCTCTGTTTTTTACTGTGGGTTCCTCGACCCCGAATTTCCTACAGCGGATGCTCTGCAAGCCACACCACCTGTCGATGATAATGAACAATCTGTGATTGAATTTTTATGGCACCGCGAGACCTTATCTGATTAAAGAACAAGTCTTTCTTTTGTGAAAGGTGGCGGAAAATATTTTAAGCTTAAAAAAAACAAGATTTCTTGGATCAATGGTTAGATCCGATTTTGTAATCCCTATTTTGTAGAATTTCTCCTTTTGGAACTCTTATGTAAATTTAGTATATGAGGAGGAATGTTTCCCTTATAAAAGGATTGGGAATTTTGGAATTGCAATTCAACGGGAGATCGGATTGAAGATACTCTGTTTATCAGAGTCATTGTAATTTTTGTACAAGACTTCTCTATTCAGGAAAGTTATCTTTTAATTCACCTCCTATTGTTCTTCAAATTTCTTTGGGAATTGCTAAGTTAATGTTTCAAATTTATCATCGGTTATGTGTTTAATCCTTTGTAGGACATCCATTAATGCATAAGATCTCTCATATTGATTTCTCACGACCCAAACTCATGAACCAACGAAGAGCATTTCCTTTCAGGGTGGCTGGAAATAATTTCAATTTCTGTGCACTGGAGGTATCGTCGTAACTACGATAGAGGATGTAAAACTCAAAAACAAATTCATCTGGGTCTGCAGACGACTTACCATGGAAGTTCAAGAGAACCGAGGGTGAAATATTTTTCATAGGAGATGCCCCTGGTGTTTGGAGGATAGGGAATTCAAGGGTGATGACAGTATCACCATGATGATTATATTCCACCCCGTCCTCATTGTTATTGTGGCGCTCATTATTTTCTTCACGTTCTCCGTTTTCCGTGTCGGCCCAAAATTTTAATGCTTCTTTCGCTCTTTCTTCCTCTGTCTTTTCTTCTTCTGCTCTCCTCCTTTCTTCTTCTTGCCTTCTTTCTTCTTCTGCTTCTCGATGATGTTCCAACCACTCTTCTTTGGTGACTCTGCTCCCGTTAATATGATAGATCTCCTCTCTATTTGGTGCACCCACAACACTTCCCTTGTCTTCAGGAGGTTTCTTCTCTGGAACGAGAGTTGAAGGTCCCGTTGCGTTTTCCACAGTTGATGTAGAAGTGTCAAGATTAGGGAGAACGGAATTTCCTCTTCCTGAAGATGCTCATGGTAGTATGGTAGAAGAATCAGCTCTAGCAATTATTTCATCGATATATGTCTATCTTCCCAAACCTTGATTACGGCCATGACCTCTTCCACCTGCAATGTTAGTATTTTGAGGGGGTTCCCAATTTGTTCTTCTTGTATTCATGCATGCTTTAAATAATCAAAACTAAAATGAAATCAATAAATCAACTACTATCTTATGTCTATCAATTACCATCCCTGCCAACGGCGCCAAAATGTTGGTCACCCTATATGCTAATCAATTACAACTAACACACAGGACGCTCAATATAAATTGTCAACCCAGGTAGGTCTTTTATTTCAAAAGTAATTAGCACAATCTATGCATAAACATTTCAAGTAGATGATTGAATAAATGGAGATAAACTATCCTACCTATCTTCTCAGTCAAACTCACTTCATGGCTAAAACTAATCTAATTTATCCATCTAAGAAATCAAAGTACATTTAACTTCTGTTGGCTATAACTGACCCAGAGGTTTTCTATAAGACCCAGGTTCTTCGCGGTTTCCCTTTGACCAACAAAACCCCTTCACACCGGCCCTTTCGGCAACAACCTATGAGCAGGTTGAGGTCTCACCCGAGGTGTATCTATGGGGTACTACAGAATCAGGTTTCCACAGTAAGTGACGAGTTGCATGGATGGATGTACTGCGCAGCGCAACAGGGGTAAAGCGCTGTGAGGTGAGACTACGCAGTGATGGGCAGCGTTGCGGTACGCACCACTAAGTTCTTCCAGTACAGGGCTTCTACTGATATTGTGAATGATGTAGTTCAACTTTATACTCGATTACCTTGAAATTTCTTAAGGTTTTGAATTGAGTATCACTCATCCACTCATTCATGCATTGAAAAGACTATTACTCTAACATTCACTTATACATTTAGAATGTTTATGATTTAAGCATCTACCGCAGACGTAAATCACTTATCATTCATTCATCTGCTGTGCATAGGAAAGTACTTAAGTAATCTCTTAACACTTAACCAACTAACTGATTCACTGTTCTCAAACACAAGCTAAATGTTCACCATTCATCTATCCATGCAGAACTTAACATATCATCTCCATACCTCTTCTGATGGAAAATGCATACAACAGTTCTCTTATAACAACATGCAAGGAAACATCTAGACATTCATTTACAGAAAACATAGATAAGCATTCATCCATAAAACATAATCGCACAACACAATATTTAATGTGGTTCACTCCCCTGGATGGGAAGCTATGTCCACAAGAACGGTTGCTAATATATATCTTTAAAAGGGATGGGGACAACCATTCTTAGTCTGCGCACTCAACTGCAGACTCTCATTCCTCTCAGATAGGTCTTTGCGCACACAACTACAGAGCCTTTACAATCTTCTCAACTCAAGCAAAATTTTACAATACAACATCCAGAGCCCAAAAATGTAACAACAAAAAGTAACCCCATCCCATAAAAAATTGTCTTCTTAAATAGACCATGCCCGAAGGTCATGTCTTTACAATGCCGAAGACCTAAACCCAACAACCCTTAGGGTTTATAAAACTGTGTCGGTTTCCCTAAACCATCTTGCTGGCATCTGGTAGTGTCTGCTTCATCGTGGTGGTTCTCCACATCTCCATTCTGTCGCTATCGACCTTCCTGTCGCACGCGTGCTAATAGGTCACTTTCACTGAACCGTTCATCTCTAAAGGTATCGCCCATTAGGCATGCCAAGCCATTGCTTTCCCCAAGCTGTCCTTTCCTTAACAAACTCATGCATTGGCCGCCTTCCTGAATTGCTCGTAACCATCGCTCAACACTCCTGGAGCATCTTTCCAAAATTAGACCACTACTGGTCCATACGGTACCTGTACCTGATCCTTGTCCAACACTCCACTTTGATGGCTCCACGTGGCCTGACTGCTTCGCAACACTACTTCCTCGTAGCGCTTGTCTTCGCGGTACTTCCAAAATTCGGATGTTGCGCACAACTTCGTAGCATGGTAAAAACTTGGATGCTGCGCACAATGTCGCAACACCCTCAACACTTAGACAAATTTACATCTTTTTCTGAGTCGCGCTCAGCTCATATTTTCCTACTTATCAAAATTGTTACCAAAAATTTTGTCCCAACTTGGGCCCAACATGCCCCTAACATTTACATGTGGCTCGTCCCCGAGCCACTTGCTGCTTCGGTCGTCTCACTCTACTCCGCGACCAGTGGAACTAATTTGGCCGTGAACTCACTATATGTGTTGAACAACTGTTCCACTGCTTCTTTGGTATCTTGTTCAACTTGTTTTACTGACTCAAGCAGTGCTGGAGTTATCTCTTCTCCAATCTGTCCTTGTACCTGCTCCTGGTTGTCGCGTCATTCCTTCAGCTTGTCTTCTATCTGCTGCGACACCCCCATGGCATCCTCCAGGAGTTGCTGCGACTGATTATCCATCTCAGTCTCTTTTTCTCTTAATGCCTGGACTTCCTTCTTCAAGCCTGATATCTCCTTATACCTCGGCAGCCTCTCCCTGGGTGGCAGAGCCTTGACCTCTACATCCAACTTTTCGAGCACGGTCTTCTTTTCTTTTACTGCGGTCTTCACCTGCAGTAGCCCTTGATCCTCTTCAAGGACAATGAATGCCTTTGAAACCTTTTCCAAGAGATCTTGGAACTTAGCCATCTCACTCGTTATGCTCTGTGCGGTGACACTCACTGATTGCTCTCTTAACTGTTGCTCAGTTAATGGCATCTGCGTATTCAGTTTTTCCTTCAAGGCTTCAAGCTCGGCTTCATAGAGGATGTACCTATCCTGCATCTCCATATTCAAAGATTGCACCTTTTCTCTGATCCTCAGAACTGTGTCCACAGGATCATCCTGGAGTTCTATACCTTCAATATCTTGTGCAACAGTAGATATGGTAGTATCCAATTGTTGCCGGCGGTCCTGTTCATCACGTAGCTGCATTTCTGTGTGCAACTTGAGCTGCCTGTTTCCGCGTGCAGCTCCACTTGTGACTTCATGGATTCTACTATTCTTTCATGCATCTCCTCGACACCCTTTGTGTCCAGGACGATCTGTTCTGCCATGGGTAATGCTATGGTCAATGGGTCCAGATGAACAAACCTGGTCTTTGAAGGTAGCATTATGGCTAGCTGCGGTGGTGTCTGCTGCAAGGTTCCTGCCGACCTCCCTTCAGCTCTTGCTTCGTGCGACAAAGTTATTCTCTTTTGGACATTGTCCATTTTCTTCATAAAACCTTGCAGTGTGAGCCTAGTCTTTTGCAGGTCATCCTGGATGACCTTGTCCTTCTTATCTTTTTTTTGTCATTAGCTCCCCCATATGCTCTGAGACCCTTTCTACAATCATGTCGAAGTCGTCTTCGTTCAGCACTGTCTCAGATTGAGTCTCTGTGGCCTTCATATTCTTCCGCGCCTTTGGCTTCTGCGAGGTCTCAGGCTCTTTCTGCTTCCCTATTTCTTCAACAATCGGGCATGACAGTGGGATTGGCTCATCTTCTTCAGAGTTTGTCTCAACATCCATGAATTCAACACGGAAGTCGACTGGCCAGTCCTTCATGAGGATGTCAATTTCCTCCTCATACATATGGTAGTTACCCATGTACCATTCTGGCTTCCTCATTCTCGCTTTGGGTGAAATAAATATACATCACATGTCCACCATGAAATCAAGAACGTGAATGTACTTCGACGTTACCTGATTTGTGATGCGGGCTGTATTGGTGATCACATCACGCAGCTGAGTGTAATACTGATAGAAAACTTCAGCTGTCACGTGCTGTCGCTCTGTGTTGATGTTTTCCCAGAGTTTGGCATAATGGAACCCTCTCGGATCGTTGCTTTCTGTAACGACACCCACATAGTCCTTTGGCTCCTTCCTGTAATGCCCCAATTTTGACCCTTAGGAAATATTGGCTTCTAATGTAAATATTGTATACACACGTTGTATGTTTTCCTAGAGTGGAGCTCAAGGCCAAGGCCCCGCTAGTTTATGCTCGTATTTTATTTAAATTAGACACGCTTGATATTTTGTTACCCACGTGCTATTAAGCCATGGGATATTGTAAATTGATGTAAATATTTAATATTGAAATAAAATACCAAAACTGGCTATGGAGGCAACGAATGAGAAGGGGCCACGTGTATCCACTAGGGAGTGGGAGGGGGCTATGGGACTAAACCCTAGGCTTCCACATGTCATTATGAGAACCCATTGACTTTCCTAGATGACATTTATGCCTGTTGTAAGGAAGTGGTTGAGATTTCAGCCCATGGCTTCAATGGAGCATGGGCACCCCATAAATTCGTATGGGTAGTTATGAGCTCTGTTTTCTTGTACAAGAAGTCACTCAACCTCATGGGAGGTGGCTTCATTCTCATCCCCATTCCATGGTGAAGGAACCCAGCATCATTACCCATCCAAAAATGAGTTCCCAGCAGAGAGAAACCAAAAATCACGACTGTGAGAGAACCCACGTTTTGGGAAGCCAAAAACGTCAAGATTTGGTATTAGGAAGTGAAATCGAATGGGAAATCCATTGGTAGGAACCTTGGGGCGAATTTGGGAGCATGAACTACCCCGAAATCAATAGGAAATCCTAGTTTTTGCAGCTTAGGAAACCAGTGACGGCTTGAGTTATTTGGTGAGCAGAATGGTGAGAAAACAAGTTGGGAATGACTATGCAGAGGTTGGGTGTGCTTGATAAACCCAGTGAAGGCTAGGATCTCAAGGAGTAGCAGCTGGACCTTTCTATGCCCATCCTGAAGAGCACTGGAGGGAAGAGTTTCCTGAGGGACTGTGTAACAGAGAAGGGGATCTTCCTTGTGTTGGATGTGGTAGGTAATGTGGGTGCCTGACTGTTGAGTTCACTTGAGATGCCTGTAGCTCTGTGGTTGAGTTCACTGGCTTAGCGTTACCCTCCTCTATCTTCTTGTATGCTTGATAAACCCAACGGTGTGTTGGCTTAACATAGCTGATGACCGGAACCATGGCTGTGAGTGAGCCCATCTAGTTACTCCTTAGTGGATACACAGCCCAGCTCGGGGGTGATCTCTCAGCTGAAAGAATATAGGCTGGATAGAGATCTATGGTTGGGTGGAACGTTGCCCTCATGTAGCCAGTCGTTGGACATTTACATTTCAAGATAAGTATTCTTGTGAATTAATTTATATACAGTCTGTGTTCTGCAATGCATTCAATCTGAAGGATTAACTATTCATGTTAATGAAATGAAAGGAATCATGTTTTATGCAATATGATAATTAATGACGGTTACATGTATGATTGATATGGGAATGCTAAACGCATGAAGTAATTGTGTGTATGTACATTGTTTAATTCCGTTGTGTTTGTGGAATATGAGTATGTATCCATAAGTTTTATTTGTCCATGAATTTCTTAGTAAAAATATTGAGGCTAAGTCTTTACAAAAGCCCTGTGTGTTGTTAGCGTTTCCTTCCCTGCATTTGATGATGGAAGGGGACGTTACACTTCCATTCGGAAAAGGCAATGAGGATGATCAGCCATGTAAAGTGGAATTGTTTGCCATTCTCCTGGGTATCATTGAGTTCATCCAAGAACTCATTAAGAAGATACTGACACCAATTGAATTGGGTGCCTTCAGCCGCTGCGGCACCGAGTAGTATTATGCCCGCAGGCACCTCCAGAGGCCTAGCTTTTCTAAGGATTTTTCCTGCAAGTAGCTGGGTGACAAATCTTGTTGATCTGTCTCCAATTTCTTCTGTGGGAAAACCTCTTTTCCCTTTCACCAATGCATGATTTTTCTTCAACTTTTCGACCGCCTCTTTTTCCTTATTTTTCCCCTGGAAGAATTGCTTGGGATCCTTATTGCGCTTGCTTAACCCTGTGATGTGGTGGATTAAATCAATGTTTATATCGACATTTCTGTCAAGCCACAAATATCCTTGGTGGATTCGTGCCATCAGCGTGCGAACCACCACATTCACTTCTGGTGATCGATCAAAATGTGGAAACCTTAACAAGTTCAGCAGTCCTGACTGAATGACAGGTGTCAGCCAGCTTTCGAAAACCAAGTTAAAAGTTCCCTTGGAATCCTTTTTCTAGCACATATACTGTTCATGCTGGAACTGTGGGTACTTAGGCACATGGGGCTCTTCCTTTTGCATGCCTAGGAGTTCAAAGTCTTCCCACTTACAGTCTGCGATCTTTCCAATTAGGTTCTTGGCAACCTCTACATGTTTTGAAATCGGCGACAATGGGATTTCATATCTAGCATTCTTAGGCAATTTAAAGACTGGGGCATCCAATGCCCGTGGTGATATATACTCCGGTGTCAACTTCAAGGGTTCCTTCTGAAAGACTGGTGATATCGACGCTGTCTGGCCCATCTTTGGAGTCTTGCTTCGTGGTCCAATTATGTCTTTCCCTTTGTCCTGCATGATTGGATTATGGCGAGGTGATCTTCTGGACACTTGACCGGGTTCAAGTATAGTCTTCTTGGAAAGGGTTTTCATTAACTCTGCAATTCCCCCGTGCTGAAAGATTTGGATTAATTCTTGAAGTGTAAGCTCTTCTTCTCTATCTGGTGATTTGGACATTCACTGGCGAGAGTAGGAAACTATTTCTGAGATATGACTAAGGATTGCTAACACAGAAGCGAATGCATGAAAATTCTAAGTGTCTGGTAACACCCGCGAGTCCTTATGCGGTGTTATTTATAGGCGCAGCTGGGTCCTCCCTGCACCTTCCAACGGCTAGATGGGCATTTAATGTAGTGTTCGTTGGCGAATTTGAGCGAGTACTTCAGTCCCTTCCATCGTTAGCTTGTTCAGAACGACTCTCTTTTCATTAAATGCTGAAGTGGTTCATTGCAACGGTCATGTAACAATTATTTTTCTCAAAAAGTTTTGTAACGGCTATTTTTCTGAGTCTTCTGCCAAGCTGCATGGCAAGCCATATACGATCCTGCGTAGTTACTTCGCAGTGCCAAAATTTTTCAACTACGCGGTTTCAATTTTTTTTCCTTGTGTAGCTTCAGCAGTGCTGCGCGGTGCATACATCGTCCTTCTTATCATACCTTGTTTTTTCTTATCATACATGTACATCCTCCTTTACATTTCTAGTGTCCAATTTCAACTGTACTTGACACTTAGAAATTTCTTCCTCTGCTTGTTACTCAGGTTTTTGTGAAGCAGGACTATCGTGATACAGCTTTAGTCTGCTTCCATTTATCAAAGTTGGTAGGGTATCACCAGCTAAATTGGCTAACTGGACTGCACCAGTGCTAGTAACATGTATCACAGTATATGGGCCAAGACAATGCATCTTAAATTTACCGGGAAACTTCATGAACTTGCTATCATACAGGAGGACTAGGTCACCTACCTGAAAGCACTTGTTCTTTATATGGCGATCATGCCAAGCTTTCTCATGGTATTTCTGAACTTGCTGGTGGAAGCCAGCAATGAAACGATCTTCCTCCAACCCAACGAGGTGTAGGAACCTTTCTTCTAATGCTGCACAGTCTTCCATCCCTGTGAACGCAACGATCCACAAACTAGGGACAATATATTCCATTGGCATTATAGCTTCCTTCTCATAAGCCAACTGAAAAGGTGTATGTCTTGTCAATTTCTTGCATGTAGTCCTGTATGCCCATAACATAGAGGAGACGCGCAGATCCAAATCATCTCTATTTACGTTGCAGACCTTAGTGAGTGCCTTCTCAATCATTTTATTGAAAGCCTCAACAGTGTCATTCGCCTGTGGATGATATGGAGTATTGCGCTAATGACGAATGTGGAATTCCTCTGTAAGTGCATCAATGGTCTTGTTAAAAAAGTGAGTACCTTGGTCACTCATCAAAATCTTCGGACAGCCAAATCTTGACAATATGTCTTCAAAAATGAACTACGCAGCAGTGTTGGCGCTGCAGTCCTTTACTGGATTTGCTTCCGCCCATCTGGTGAGGTAATCAGTAGCAGTTATAATATACCTCGCACCATTTCTTTTTCTTGGTGGGTTTATAGGACCCATAAAATCAATTGTCCATTTCTCAAACGCATGCAAGGTCAACTGTGGGTTTAATGGCATCTCATCTCTTCGTGAAGGTTTCCCTGTCCCCTGACAGACATCACAGTTCCTGCAGTGTTCTTTAGAATCTTTGTGGATCGTGGGCCACCATAGCCCTGCGCGCAATATCGTCTTCACGGTAGCCCTTCCTGCATAGTGACCTCCCGCGATCCCTGAATGTGCGTCTGCTAGAATAAATGATTTCTCATGATCTAGTACACATCTGCGAAGGAATTCATCCGGCCCGAGTTTGTATAACTGACCTGCAATTATAGTGAAGTCTACGGGGCGCACCACTAGCTGCTTCTTCTACTGGACAGATAATTCCTGTGGTGCCAGCCCTGTTGTTAGAAAATTAATGATATCCTTGTAATAATCATTGGCAACCTATATAGAAAATAGTTGTGCATCAGGCAGACTATCTTCAATGTTCGTTGGCTCTTCTCCTGTCTCAATCCTTGACAGAAGATCAAGTCCCAAGTTCAGTCTCCCTGGCTTAACAATAATCTCAAATTCATATTCCTGGAACAGTAGTAGCCATCTGCATATGCGTCCCCCTAACATTGGCTTATTGACTAAGTATTTCAATGCAGAATGGTCAGTGAACATCAGGAAGTGTGCACGAAGCAAGTAATGTCTGAATTTTTGTAGGGCATATACCATCGCAAGGCCTTCCCTCTCGGTAGTAGTATAGTTCTTTTCTGTTGTTGAGAGCTTCCTGCTCAAGAATGCAATAGGGTGGTCAATACCTCCTTCTCCTGGCTGAGCTAATACGATTCCCAGGGCAATGCATGATACGTTAACATGGACA
This sequence comes from Larix kaempferi, assembly GCA_027924585.1. Classification (NCBI taxonomy): domain Eukaryota; kingdom Viridiplantae; phylum Streptophyta; class Pinopsida; order Pinales; family Pinaceae; genus Larix; species Larix kaempferi. The sequence goes on along the minus strand of BSBM01000241.1, from coordinate 11,769,294 downwards.
TGGAATGGCTTCATCCAGTCTGGAAAGACTAGAATCGGTGCAGTCACCAACTTTTCTTTTAGTGTATCAAAACCCTGTTCGCATTCCGCGTTCCAAATGAACGGTGTGTCTTTCTTTAGAAGCTTTTCCATTGTTGCGGTTGTCTGTGTGTAACCCTTTATAAATTTCCTGTAGTATCCGGTATGGCCTAAGGTAGAGCGTGTTAAGTTTAAACCAAATAGACTAGCAAGATCACTGAAAGAAACATAATCACAAGATAGACACAGAATATACCCTAGGAAACCCTCATGGGGTAGAAAACCCATCAAAGCTTTCCTCAATAAGATGATCAACCAAAATACAAGATGTGCTCCTTCCTTCTTCTACTCCTTAGCAGATCTCCCAGACAAGTGCGCACTCTTCCACAAGTGAGTGAGTGATCTAATGAGGAGTTCACCTCCTCTATTTATACTGACCCCCAACTGACTAAAAGACCTAATGGGGCCGACCTCTCCTGGAGAAGTCTAATAACCCCAAAATTATAACTACAGGGCCGACCCCCACATGGTGGGTCTAATAACCCTAGTTAATACAAACCCCTGGAGGAATAAACATATCCAGATACATGATAGGGTTACCTCGGAGGAATGAAACATCTCCGGAATAATAAAGTACAAATATAATATTCTTTGAGGTTACAATATTCAACACTCCCCCTTAACGAGAAGGATATTATAACAACATCTGCAGGAGCAAGGAGTTATCATACATGATACATCTATATATCATCGGAAGCTTTCTTCAATTCATCTTCATTAGTAACTCAACCAGTTACTGTAACATCAATGTCAAAAGTGTTGATATCACTACGATCATTAGCATCGTCACCATACGATCATCAGCATCGTCATCACATGATCATCAACATCGTCATCATCATCGTCAACACTCGATCATCAGCATCGTCATCACACGATCATCAGCATCGTCATCAGCATCGTCATCACACGATCATCAGCATCGTCATCACACGATCATCAACATCATCATCATACGATCATCAGCATCGTCATCATGCGATCACCAACATCATCATCAACATCGTCATCATACGATCATCAACATCGTCATCATACGATCATCAGCGTCGTCATCACACGATCATCAGCATCATCATCACACGATCATCAACATCGTCATCACATGATCATCAGCATCGTCATCATACGATCATCAACATCGTCATCATACGATCATCAACATCGTCATCATACGATCATCAACATCGTCATCACATGATCATGTTCTAGGATGATCAATCCTGCTCATTTTAGGACATAGGTCCAGGGATGATACAATCCGATCTTCAGTTCTCGGAGACATCAGTCTACGGATCAATTCTAGGACCTTAGTCCGAGGACGATGCAATCCCCTGCCTGTCGATTCAGGACTTCATTATCGGAGACCCAGTCTACGGCTCTATTCTGGGACCTCAGTCCAGGGACGATGCAATCCCCTGCCTGTTCATTCAGGACTTCATTATCGAAGACCCAGTCTACGACTCTATTCTGGGACCTCAGTCCGGGGACGATGCAATCCCCTGCATGTTCATTCAGGACTTCATTATCGGAGACCCAGTCTACGGCTCTATTCTGGGACCTCAGTCCGGGGACGATGCAATCCCCTTCTTGTTCATTCAGGACTTCATTATCGGAGACCCAGTCTACGGCTCTATTCTGGGACCTCAGTCCGGGGACGATGAAATCCCATGCCTGTTCATTCAGGACTTCATTATCGGAGACATCATGTCTACGGCTCTATTCTGGGACATCAGTCCGGGGACGATGCAATCCCCTTCCTGTTCATTCAGGACTTCATTATCGGAGACATCATGTCTACGGCTCTATTCTGGGACATCAGTCCGGGGACGATACAATCCCCTACCTGTTAATTCAGGATTTCATTTATCGGAGACATCATGTCTACGGCTCTATTTAGAACAAATTGTTCAAGGATGATACAATCCCTCTTCTTTCTCGGAGACTTCTGTCTACGGCTCATTTTAGAACAAGTGTTCAAGGATGATACAATCCCTCTTCTTTCTCGGAGACTTCTGTCTACGGCTCATTTTAGAACAAGTGTTCAAGGATGATACAATCCCCACATGTATTCTCATCAATACAAGTACAAGTATCCACATTCGTTACAAGTACATTAATCAATACATGTATCATCATCTATCATCAACAACATGTATACATCATATATCAAAAGCATGTATTCTCACTGATACATCATCAAAAGCATGTATACATCCATCATCAAAAGCATGTATTCTCACTAATACATCTATCATCAAAAGCATGTATACATCTAGCATCAAAAGCATGTATTCTCACTAATACATCATCAAAAGCATGTATTCTCACTAATACATCATCAAAATCATGTATACATCTATCATCAAAAGCATGTATTCTCACTAATACATCTATCATCAAAAGCATGTATACATCTAGCATGTATTCTCACTAATACATCTAATATCAAAAAGCATGTATACATCTAGCATGTATTCTCACTAATACATCTAATATCAAAATCATGTATAAGTAAAACTTAAGTATTCTAAATATAGCAGTCCTAAATCTAACTATTTCTAAGTGGCTAGGTGAAGTCTCATTATTGATGAGACAAGCTTGTCATCAGGGATCATGCTACTCCCCCTTTCTAGGAGGGTCCTTTTTGAACAACACCAAGCTTGTCTCGAAAGTATTCAAATTTCACACGAGACAGAGGTTTGGTCAGGATATTAGCAATTTGATCTTCAGTGCTCACATACTCAAGCCTGATAGCTCCTCTCTGCACCATATCTCGAATATAGAAGTATCGGATCTCTATGTGTTTTGACTTATCATGGAACACAGGATTCTCTGTCATCTTGATGCAGCTTTTATTATCACACATAATTACAGTGGGATCCATTTCTAAGTCAAACACTCCAGATAGCAGTTTCCGAAGCCATACTGCTTCACAGCTGGCAGAGCAAGCAACTATATATTCTGCCTCAGCAGAGCTGAGGGCCACACTAGATTGTTTCTTGCTGAACCATGAGATCATGGCGGATCCAAGACCATAACATCCTCCTGAAGTACTCTTTCTATCTGAGACACTACCTGCCCAGTTAGAGTCTGAGTAACCATGTAACTTGAGTTCATGAATTCCGTGATAAAGTAGACCAAAATCTAATGTACCTTTTAGGTACCTCATTACATGCTTTACAGCTATTAGATGAACCTTTCTAGGTTCTACTAAATACTGACTTAGGGTATTTACAGCAAAGCATATGTCTGGCCTAGTATTTGTTAAATACATTAGTGACCCAATGATTTGTCTATATAGAGTCAGGTCCACTAATTCTGATGAGTCATTAACCAAAATCTCCAAGTTGGAGTCCATGGGAGTGGCCATGGGTTTACACTCCAACATGTCAAATCTTTTCAGAATCTCCATAGCATATTTACCTTGATTTAGAAAGATTCCTCTTGGTTCTTGCCATACTTCTAGGCCTAAGAAGTAGTGTATTAATCCGAGATCTTTCATCTCGAATTCTGAAGAAAGCTTCTTCTTGCTTTCAATAATTTGTTTCTCATTTTCAGTTAGAAATAGATCATCTACATATAATAATAGTATAACTGGTTCATCATCCATCACTTTGAGATAAAGGTTTGGGTCAACTTTACTCTTGGTAAAGCCCATGCTAGTTAAGAAATTGTCAATCCTTCCGTACCAGGCCCTGGGAGCTTGTTTCAACCCATACAATGCCTTTTTCAGTTTGCATACATGAGTCTTTCCGTCATTAACCTCAAACCCTTGTGGTTGCTCTATGTATACTTCTTCTTCAATTACACCATTCGAAAAAGCTGTCTTAACATCCATTTGGTGTAATTTCCACTTCATCATGGATGCAAGTGCCATGATAGTTCTAATTGAAGTATACCTGGCAACTGGTGCAAATGTTTCTTCATAGTCAATTCCCTCCTTTTGAGAGAATCCTCTAGCTACAAATCTTGCTTTGTATTTTTCAATGCTTCCATCCACAGCATGTTTTATTTTGAAAATCCATTTGGAAGAAACCACACTTTTATCTTTCGGTTTGGGAACTATATCCCAAACATCATTTTTCATTATTGATTGATATTCTTCTGTCATTGCTTCTACCCATTCTTTCTTCTGAGCTGCCTCTTCATAGCTAGTAGGTAGTTGATCCACAATATCACACATCAAGGCCATATAGTTGGACACCAGTTTTGGTTTCTTCCTTTCTCTAGTGGAGCCTTCAGGAGCACCATATCTTTCAGCTCCTTGAATAATGTCCCTAGCCCATGCTGGTCTTCTTTTCCTAGATAATTCTGCAACAAGGGGTTCTTATGGTTCCAACATGTCATGATCCTCTGGTGCATCCTCTTCAGGGATGTGAACAGTCTCTGAGATTCTGGGAGATGAATCTTCTTCATAAACTTCTTCAAGTTGACACTTTTTGGATTTCTTGAGAGCTGCTTCCTCATCAAAGGTTACATCTCTACTTATTTCTATATGATGGAAACCTGGTATGTAGATTCTGAAGGATTTGGAAGTTTCACAATAACCAACAAACATTCCCTTCTTACCTGAGGGATCCAATTTGGTTCTCTTTTCTTTTGGAATGTGGATGTACACAGGACACCCAAATATTTTAAGATGACTTACCTCAGGCTTCTTTCCTGTAAAGACTTCTTCTGGAGTTTTGAAATCAAGAGCACTATGAGATAGTCTATTTTGTACATATACTGCTGTCTTGGCTGCCTCATCCCATAGATACATGGGAAGATCTTGGTCATGTATCATAGTCTTTACAGCTTCCATGATAGTTCTATTTTTCCTCTCAGCTACCCCATTTTGTTGGGGATTGTAGGGAGTGGTTAGTTCCCTCTTAATTCCAGCTTCTTTACAAAAGTCTTCAAATTCCTTTGAAGTATATTCTCCGCCATTATCTGTTCTGAGAATCTTGATTCTCTTATTTGAGAGATTTTCTATTAGGGCCTTGAACTCTTTGAATTTTCCAAAGAATTCATTCTTACCTTTTAGGAAGTATATCCAAGTTTTCCTTGAATAATCATCAATGAATGAGAGATAGTATTCAAACCCACTTAGAGAAGTGGTGGGCATAGGTCCACATACATCTGAGTGAATTAGCTCTAGAGAGTTCTTAGTCTTTGTTTCACTTTTCGGAAAGGGATTCTTGACATTCTTCCCTTTCTTACATCCTTTACATGAGCCATCATGATCAGCCTTCAAATCTGGTAAACCTATAACCACCTTGCTTACATAGGGTAAGGCTTTATAGTTGATGTGAGATAGTCTTCTATGCCATAGCTCACAGGGACTAGAAACTTCATGAGCAAGGGCATATTCTGGATGACCCTTGAGTTTATAAAGTCCTCCTTCTTCTTCACCAATGACAATTGCATCTTTGATTGATTTTCCTTTGGACCACATGAGTACTTGTCCATCTATGAAGGCTACTCTAAAACCTTTCTTGTCTAGTGCTGAGATAGAGAGTAGATTCTTCTTTAAACCTGGGACATATAAAATTTCTTTCATTTTTAATGGTGTTCCTGAATCAAGCTTGTAGCTTGCTTCACCAATTCCCTTGATGGGATATTGATAATCATCTCCTAAAGATACATTTTGAGGTGAAGACTTTTCTTCGATCCTGGAGAGAGTTTCCTTATGACCTGTCATGTGCTTTGAAGCACCACTGTCAATGAGCCAAGTGCCTTCACCAGGAGACACAGATCCAGAGAGAGCAGAAAATAGTACATATTCTTCTGGATCTTCTTTCTTCACTTTAGATCTTTTCTTTTGAGGCCTTTTCTCCACTTCTTCTTCTTCTTCTTCTTCACTATCATCTTCTGCCATATGAGCATGATGTTTTTTGTGGACAAACCTTTTCTTCTTCTTCTCTGGTAGGGTACAGTCTCTAGCATAGTGTCCTAGCTTAAGACAATTGAAACATTGGACTGTGGAGGTGTCTCCTCCTTTCCTTTTGAATCTATGAGAAGGTTGAGACCTTTTGAAGTTCACTTTCTTGAAGTAGCCTCTCTTTCCTCTTTTGGTGTGGGTGGCCAAAGCTTGGTCATCCTATTTGAGAAGAGCTTCTCTGTTGGCAACCCTAGCCTCTTCTTGAACACAATATTCCCATACTACATCAAACTTCATGCTTTCTTTTCTGGCACACATGGTTTGTATGAAAGATTCCCAAGGTCTAGTGAGACCATTTAGGGTAGTCATCACAAGTTCATCTTCATCAAGAGTATCACCAATGGCATCTAATTTATCCTTGATTAGAGAGACCCTTGAGAAGTAGTCTTGAATGGATTCTCCTTTGTGCATCTTGGTACTCTTCAACTGAGACCTTAGGTTCATCTTCCTGTTGATGTTCTTTCCTTCATACATTCTTCCTAGGGCATCATACATTTCCTTTGGAGTCTTCTTGGAGGCCACTTGGGGAATCAAGTGGTCTTTAATAGAATCAGCTATGATTCTCTTTGCCCTAATCAGATCCTTCCTGTGCTTTTCTTTGGCTTCATCTCCTTCTGGTTCTGCAACTTCTTCCTTGATATAATGAGCAAGATCATTCTCTTCAAGGATGAGACCAATTCTGTATTTCCAAGCCCGGAAATTTTCTATACCTTCTAGCTTGTCTTCAAGCTTAGTGTTTGGAGCCATCTTCTCTTGGGGGAGTCCAAGAGACAGAGCAGACTTACCTGAAAAGTTACTTTTCACTTTTCCGGAATCTGGAACAGAATTTTATTGCACTTTTGGTAGAATTAGGGTTTGACTTTCCCGGAGTTCTACTCAACCAAAAAGTTCGATCTAGGGCTCAAAAGAATGGTCTTGAGAAGGGCTATCCAACCATGTAATCATAAATAAAAAATGCAAACTTTTTTCTGAAACCAAATTCTGACTTATCGCACTTTTGGTAGAATTAGGGTTTGGATTTCCCAGAGTTCTACCCAATCAAAAAGTTCTATCTAGGGCTTAAAAGAATGGTATTGAAAAGGGCTATCTAGCCATGCAACCAAAATTCAATAATACCAACTTTGGGATGAAACCCTAACTTCACCGGAGAGAGAGAGAGGTATTCTTACCTTATGAAAGATGTCCTATTCAGTCTAGCTCTGATACCATGTTAAGTTTAAACCAAATAGACTAGCAAGATCACTGAAAGAAACATAATCACAAGATAGACACAGAATATACCCTGGGAAACCCTCATGGGGTAGAAAACCTAGCAAAGCTTTCCTCAATAAGATGATCAACCAAAATACAAGATGTGCTCCTTCCTTCTTCTACTCCTTAGCAGATCTCCCAGACAAGTGCGCACTCTTCCACAAGTGAGTGAGTGATCTAATGAGGAGTTCACCTCCTCTATTTATACTGACCCCCAACTGACTAAAAGACCTAATGGGGCCGACCTCTCCTGGAGAATTCTAATAACCCCAAAATTATAACTACAGGGCCGACCCCCACATGGTGGGTCTAATAACCCTAGTTAATACAAACCCCTGGAGGAATAAACATCTCCAGATACATGATAGGGTTACCTCGGAGGAATGAAACATCTCCGGAATAATAAAGTACAAATATAATATTCTTTGAGGTTACAATATTCAACAGAGCGCAACATCTTGATTGAATTTGGTGTTGGCAAGTTCACAATTATTGTGATCTTCGCAGGATCCACCATCAATCCCATAAGGAACACAATAAATACACTTCCTTAGATTTAAAGAGATCTGATGCTGTTGACACTTCTCAAGCATCATTCTGAGGTTCGCACAATGGTTCTTCAATAGACCAAACACAGTCCAATCATCAAAATAGGCTTCGAGAAACTTATGCATAAACTCTTTGAATGCTGCGATGGACACTCTGGAAAATATGGTAGGTGCGTTATTCAGGCCAAAGGGCACTATTGTGTACTGGAATGACCCCCATTCTGTAGCAAAAGTCATCTTATGCCTGTTTGCGGGATCAATCCTTATCTGATGATACCCCGAAAAACCATCAGTAAAAGAATAGGCCTCATTCCCTCCAACATTATCAAGCACTTCATCTCTGAAAGGAGTGGGGAATGGGTCGTGCATAGAAGAATCGTTCAGTTTTCTGAGATCCACATAGATCCTGATCTCACCCTTCGCTCTCTTGTCTTGAACGACCATGGGACTAATCCACTCTGATTCCTCGACAGGTTCAAGGATTCCTGCTTCAAGCATCTTATCCAACTCTGTGCGTACTCATTCTTTGTAGCGCGTATTTAATCTGTACGGTATCTGCTTCACGGGATTTGCGCCTGGCTTCAAAGGTATTTTCATGACTCCTAGGTCTCCCAGAATTCCTTTCATTTCTGTAAATTTTATCGAAAACAACTCCTGATACTCATGCAGAGTGTCTACGATCTCTGCAATAGTCTGATCATCCCAATAGTCTCCGATTGCTGTGAACTTCGGTTCTTCACTTGTGCCAATATTAACCTTCTGTGTCCTTACTGGTCCACTCATATCTGCGATTTCTAATGGAGGCCCTTCTACGTCGCACGCACCCTCCTATTCTGGTATGTTTATGTTGTGCGGATCATCATCATCATCTTCCTTGCTATCACCATCTTCTTCAGCTAGGTTATAACACTCTATGGGATGTTCTTCATGTTCCTTCCATTCCAAGTGTAGGTTCGTAGGAACGCTATCTGCCTCGAAGAATTCTTCCCATGCAGTATCTTCGCGAAGACAGTCTCCCTTGAATATGTGCTCCTTAATTAACTGCATGCCTCATGGATCAGTGGGTTCTCGTCCTCGAAGTTGAAGTCCCTCTGGAAGTTTGAAGTCAACATTTCCCAATCAGTGGTTTCCCTACGCAACTCCAGATCTAGGTACCATTTCTTTGGAATGCCCTCATCGAGCGTATGTACAAATAGATGCACCCATTCTTCATGTGGTTTTTCTAGCCATGTCTGCGAACAGACTTGAATGTGCTTACTAGGATCTGTTTGTCCATTAAACTTTTCAAAGGGTAAAGTAACTCGGTCAACAAACCGAATCTGCATGTTAATTCTGCATTGATCCCACTTGGTCAATGTATGCTTGTGTGCATTCCACCATTTTGCGGGTGTGTCGCACAGTGCCATATCCAATGCTGGTAATCTATGCTCATCTGCAATAGTTGCAATGTATTCTTGGATGAAAGTGTAAACATTAGCAGAACCATCATATGTGGGAATAGGACTTACCTCCTTTCCAATCCAGCGAAGTGATTTCGTAACCTGCATGCATCGTCTTGCTGATACTTCATGCATCCGGCTTTGCCAATTTTTCAGCCCTGCCTCTGAATCAGAGACGCAGGAGCTGTCACATCTCTAGCTGAATGTACCATCTGTAGTAGGATTAATGTAATCTTCCTGGTTTGTTGTGAGTTGGTATAGTCTGTCCAAGTCTTGAGCCTTGGATTCCTCCTGAATCGGCTCGCTGTATCTGTCACCATCTGCAGGATCCAATGGTGCGATGACCCTAAGATGATTCCCTTCAAATATCATCTTCTTTGTTTTTAAGTTAATGATAGCCAAGTTATCAATAACCCATTCAATTCCTAGCAGTGCAGGAAAAGGCTGACTATCATCCACAATCTCGATAACTTCAAAGTCTGCATGAATTTGGACTCCATTGATGTCGACTATCACGTCAGCTAACCGACCAAAAGGTATGACTTTCTCTTGGTTAGCCATCCTTAGCTGCATAGGTGACCATGACAACTTTGGTCGACCCATCTGCTGCCATGTCTGCTTAGTTAAGACATTTACTTCGGATCCCAGATCAAGGATGACTTCGTCCATTTCAAAATCTCTTATCTGCGTGGGAAGTCTCATTTCTTGGCCTGTTCTTTTATGCTGCCTTTTGTGATGTACTGCGCTATCAGAAGTCTCTGTTCTAGTCTACGGCTCATATTGGTTTATGAGCTTCTTCAGCTCTACTATGGCATTTTCACTTTTGAGTAGCTTCATGAAGCTTCGCAGGAATTGCGCAACGGAAGTGCTGACATCCGTCGCAGTGCTTGTTTTATCATAAGCCGCTGGCATGTCTTCAACATGCAGTGCTTCACTGTGCAACGGGATCCATTGTGACTCTATTGCTGGTTCTCTAAAGGTATCCCGTGCGTTGGTAAATACTTCCTTGTTCTTTCGTAGGTCGAGAGCCGGTATTTTTCCCGGTGCTTTCCTTATCCATATTGTCTCAAGAGGAGTCTGCCTTGTGTGAGCATCCCCTGACGTGGAAGCTTCTGCTCCCCTATTGTGACCTGTCTGAGTGCCACTACGCGTGAACACATTGGTGCTTGGGTCTACTAGTCTGCTTTCCATTGCAATCCATTGGATGTTCGTGTTTGTTGCATCCATCCGTCTTCTTTTCTGCATTTCAACCTCTAGTACTGGGCAATCTTCAATAACATGCTCAAATGATTTACAATAATTGCACATAGTGCATGGGTTAACACAATCTCTAGATACGTGACCTGGCTAGCCACAATTATAACAAATGACCTGGCCGCGGCCTCTTCCCTGTGCTGGGCAATCATTTCTTCCTCTGCCGCAGTATCTAGCACCACGACCTCTATATCCTCCTTGGTCATATTGTGCATTCTCTTGTTTCGGTTGGTTATCTTCTTGTACGCGGTACAAGCCAACACCTCTTATTGAGTCCATATCTCATTTTCTCTCATTCATTAGCTCATATGCATGGCAGTTGGATTCATCATGTCCAACTGATTTATAGAAAGTGCAGTATAAATTTTTAGGTGTTTTCACATACTTCTATATAAGATAGTAGTCTTTAGGTCTGTGTCCTGTGGTTCTACAAATTTCACACCATGGGGCCTGATTCTGATTTATTGGGTTGGGCGCACCACTATTAAGATAGTCATGGAATAAAGGGCAATGCTCCCGATCATGGCCTTCTCCTTTACAACTTGTACACTAGACCTCATGTCTAGGTTCATAACTTTGTTCTTTGTCATTCTTCATGCTTTGTAGCTCTAGTGTCAGGGTGGTCAGTTGGTTCTGGATCCGAGACATTCCAGAACTAGTCTCACCAATCGGCGAAGCCTCTAGCTTCATTGCGATCTCCAAGGCCTCTGCCTGCGACGTAACCTTCTGCTGCATCAATGGTAATCTAATATGGGGCAACAACGCAGCAATAAACCATTCCTTGTGATGTTCTGGAGCTATAACAAAGCTTACCTGGTCCAACAGGGTTTTGAACTTCTGATCAAACTCCCAAACCATTTTAGTTGTTTTCTACTTTATTTCTTTCAACTCGGTTATACACTGAGATTCAAATTTGGGTTTCTTAAACTTTTCCACAAGCGCAACTTTAATTTCTGTGAGGGTTCTAGGCTGTGTGTTAGAGTGCTTCATGAACCAATGTAAAGCTCTATCCCTGAAAGTGGTGATGAGTTGTGCTCTCTTCATGACATCATCTTGGATTTGTCTTACACTCCATATGGCTTTGCAAAGGAACTAATGCTGGCCAGGGTCTTCTAGGCCAGTTCCTTTGAATATCAGTAGCTTCATATTTGTGTTTTCCATTGTCCTATTAGGTAGTGGGGTGCCCGGATTAGTGCGTGGCTGCTGTAAAGGGCTCTGTACAGTGAAAACAAATGGGCTTATCAGGATATACGTATTGGGTTGAGTATTCTGTGGGGTGGGTTGCGTAGCGGGTGGGTTTTGAGATAAAGGTGGTGCAGTCTCTACAATCGGTGGGTTCTCAAGGGTAAATGGTGGTGTGGATTCATTGTCAAGGTCACAAGGAATCTCAGTATTGATATGGAGTCCAGGGCCTCCAAGATTCTTATTAAATTTATACCTCTTACCACTTCTAAGATTATGGGTATCTTCGTCAGAATCACTATATATACTGTTTACCATGACAAACTTAAGAATATTACTGCATTCTTAAAACACCTTTCTCAACCAATAGCATCTTAATGTATAGACTGAGATTGTTCAGCAACTTACCTTGGAATCCTTAAAAAAAGTATGCTTTTGCTTGGCTTTAGGATTTGAGTGTGTCTACAACAAATTCTGTTACAAAGCCTTCTAGCATATGATCGACCCAAAAATCAATTGCGCGTGTCAACAGGCTGTCTATTGCTTTGAGTTGCGCTATGAGCTCAGGAGTCCACTATGTAGGAACTCCTCCTTGAAAACATGTTTTCTTTTCTGTGAGCCGCGAGATCCACGCGTGCAGCTCGTTTGGAAATGATGCCTAGAAAATCTCGTGAATATCTTTCCACAAATATCTATCCGACCACTGTGTGTCACATAGATGCGGATGTCTATTCTCTTGCCTTGCAAAGTCTCTTATGGTCTTGTCCCACCAAGCTTGGATTTTTGTCTTTTTAGGATGCCAGTTGTCAGAGCCTTCCGGAAACTGGTATTCTTCGTTGCACATCATGATTGCAACTCATCACGGATTCTAGCGCGGCAATGGAACCATTTGTTGGCTATAATTGACCCACAGGTTTTCTATAAGACCCAGGTTCTTCGCGGTTTCCCTTTGACCAACAAAACCCCTTCGCACCGGCCCTTTCGGCAACAACCTGCGAGCAGGTTGAGGTCTCACCCGAGGTGTATCTATGGGGTACTGCGGAATCAGGTTTCCACAGTAAGTGACGAGTTGCGTGGACGGATGTACTGTGCAGCGCAACAAGGGGTAAGTGCTACGAGGTGATACTGCGCAGCGATGGGTAGTGCTGCAGTCCGCACCACTAAGTTCTTCCACTACGGGGCTTCTACTAAGACTACGAATGATGCAGTTCAACTTTATACTCGATTACCTTGAAATTGCTTAAGGTTCTGAATTGAGTATCACTCATCCACTCATTCATGTACTGAAAATACTATTACTCTAACATTCATTTATACACTTAGAATGTTTATGATTTAAGCATCTACCGCAGACGTAAATCACTTATCATTCATTCATCTGCTGCGCATAGGAAAGTACTTAAGTAATCTCTTAACACTTAACCAACTAACTGATTCACTATTCTCAAACACAAGCTAAATGTTCACCATTCATCTATCCATGTAGAACTTAACATATCATCTCCATACCTCTTTTGATGGCAAATGCATACAACAGTTCTCCCATAACAACATGCAAGGAAACATCTAGACATTCATTTACAGAAAACATAGATAAGCATTCATCCATAAAACATAATCGCACAACACAATATTTAACGTGGTTCACTCCCCCAGATGGGAAGCTACGTCCACAAGAACGGTTGGTAATATATATTTTTAAAAGGGATGGGGACAACCGTTATTAGTCTACGCACTCAGCTGCAGATTCTCCTTCCTCTCAAACAGGTCTCTGCGCACACAGCTGCAGAGCCTTTACAATCTTCTCAACTCAAGCAAAATTTTACAATACAACATCCAGAGCCCAAAAATGTAACAACAAAAAGTAACCCCATCCCATACAAAATTGTCTTCTTAAATAGACCATGCCCGAAGGTCATGTCTTTACAATGCCGAAGACCTAAACCCAACAACCCTTAGGGTTACAAAACTATGTCGGTTTCCCTAAACCGGCTTGCTGGCATCTGGAGCGTCTGCTTCATTGTGGCGGTTCTCCACATCTCCATTCTTTTGCTATCGGCCTTCCTATCGCACGTGTGCCAACAGGTCACTTTCATTGAATCGTTCATCTCTAACGGTCTCGCCCACTAGGCATGCCAAGCCATCGCCTTCCCTGAGCTGTCCTTTCCTTAACAAACTCGTGCATTGGCCGCCTTCCTGAATTGCTCGTGCCTGCCGCTCGATACTCCTGGAGCATCTTTCCAAAATTATACCACTACTGGTCCATACGGTACCTGTACCTGATCCTTGTCCAGCACTCCACTTTGCTGGCTCCACATGGCCTGACTGCTTCCTCGCCGCGCTGGTCTTCGTGGTACTTCCAAAATTCGGATGCTGCGCACAACTTCGCAGCATGGTCAAAACATGGATGTTGCGCACAACTTCGCAACACCCTCAACACTTAAACAAATTTACATATTTTTCTGAGCTACGCTCACCTTAGCTTTTCTTGCTTATCAAAAGTGTTACCAAAAATTTTGTCCCAACTTGGGCCCAACAGCTTCCTACAAATACAAATCCAGTAGTTACTGATCTAGGAATAAATAAACTAGGCTTACTTTTGCAAGAAGTTAAATCCTAAATATATCAAACTACAGTATCCAATCACAACTTGTCTAATTCAATTATCAACTACTGTAACTCAATCATAACATGTCTAATCTAATTATCTCTAAGAAAGATAAATAGCAGCAAAGAACTAGAATTAAACTTGAACCATAATTTGACTAAGTTGGAAATCCTAAGAAATATAAATGACTGAAAAGAATCTGAGCTGAGCTTGACTGTAAGAACTAACTAGCACACTTGCATAAAGGGAGCTAACCTACACAGTCGACTATCACACCACGCAGTTACAACTATTCAAAATGCAATAATAAACTACCAAAGGAAAATGCAATTATCAATTACCACTGTTGTAGCTTCTCAATAAAAGGCATCTACTGTAAATCCACACCACACAACATAAAATAAACTAATCTATCTACTTAACTCAGCAATCTTTGTGAGAAGGCAGGCCCTGGCCTTCCAACAGAGATGCCGTGAACTACCACAAATTAAAACACAAGGATATGAAGAACTCTGCTCGTTATATTAAAAATCGTAATTCACAGTACTCTGTTACATCTTGTACAATTGATAATCAACCAACCCCAGGCTCTAAAAGCCTTCCCATATTTATATAATGCAAAATACAATCCTGATCCACTAAATTCATGCAGCCATGAAGATCTTTGGTCTTCAGGCTGCTGAGTCGCAACATAACTGTTATAGCCATGAATAGACTTGAACGAAGTAGTTGGATGTGAAGGGCGTTGTTACTCTGGCTGTCAATGGATCAACGGACTAGCTGGCCGGGAGGTGCTCTGTCTGTTGCAATGAAGTATTGTCACAACTACCACGTGGAGAGATGATCGCGCTGCTTCTGTTAATGTATGGAATCAGAATCATGGAGTAACAACTGGCACCAATCGTGCCTTCCTTCCATATGCTTAGCGGGCTGCTACACCTGTGTCCCTCAATACTTTGAGCTTGTCTTAATAAAATCAACACAAGTCAACATAAATCAAAGGAAAGAATTCATAACCATAACAATATTATGCATTAATAAAGTAGGCAATAATAAATCATACCTATCAAGATTCATGCTCAAACTTGAGGAAAGACATATATCTGGTTTATGGAAATAAGGAAAAACATAGCAAAAAGAGGTAATAGGTGTGGTAAAAAAGGGACAATTACTGGACCCAACATATATTAGTTATGTATGTGCATTTGAATAATTGTTCATTGAATTTTGAAAGGTCATGACTCAAGGTAGAGTTCATATGTGTAAGATATTCTACTAGTGAAAAAATTATGCAAGCTCTTATAAGGATAAAGATACAACAGGAAAATGTTTGATGAAAATGGATAGTTGCATTACCTTGACAGTTGTAACATGGTATCTTCCAGCAACCAACCTAGGTCAATGGTACTACACTGTGAATTGGATCTCTTTTATGACACAACAATAGTATGTGGTTGTTCGAAATGTAAAGGGTTGAAGGAGAAACCTCAACGTGTCACATTGTCCCATTATATTGATGATCGACTACCCAAAGTTGACGGTCTAATACCTCCCACTACAGTCGAGCATCCAATAGGTGATATAGAAAAGACACATAGGAACACTTCCATATTCCCTTTTTTGAAAGGTTCGAAACCAAATCAACTAAGTTTCGTCCTAAACTGACCAATTCGTCTCCTTTTGTTGATTCAATGAAGAATTCCAGTGAGACAAAGTATGATGTCAATACTACACAAAACATCTTTACTAGGAGATCCAACAAGTTGTATGAGTTGAGAGAAAAAATTTCCAAGTACACACCAAGGTTGTTTCAATTGTTAGAATGTAGAGATGACTTCCCTCTTCCCATCTGTCTGCAAAGTAAATACAAATCCTATTACAACCACACTTTGTATGGTGCTTGGCCATTTTCCATGCCCGTGCCTGATGTTGGAACCAAATTATCTTTTTGTGGTAATAAATATATGATATCCAAGTCTAAAACAGATGTTGCAAATCTTGCGTTGTTTATCCTTTCACATGTATTTGTTCCTCCCAAACAATTAGTAGTCATTTATGCCATTTTGTGACCATTTTTATAGTCGATATGGTTACTTGAATATTGTTAAATACAAGCATAGCATTTCCATGTATAATATGTGCATGAATGATTATGCTGCTAGAAAATTTAATGGGAAAAATATGTTATATACCGATGGTCGTCCATGAACTCATGGGAACATTGTAGGTTTCATAAATAGTGTTGGAATCGATTTAAGAATGAGAGGGGGGGATGAATCAATATTAGCACAGTTATTAGAAGATTTTAACTTCTTTAAACGGATTAGTCCTTACTTAATATTTATATTCTGTTATGCATCAATAAATAAACATTCACACATATAAGCACCACACCATCACCACATAAGACACATGATTTTTACATGGAAACCGAAATGGGATAAAACCACATAATGCTTCTTTATAGTGAGAAGAAATACATTCAAGGAGGAACCAACTTCCTATGTTTACCAGAAACAATTGGAAGGAGGAACCAACCCCCTGTGTTTTCTCCAGTACCAACTGGAAGGAGGCATCGACCCCCTGTCGGTTTGTTTTACAGGAACCAACATGAAGGAAGATAAAAATCCCTGTATTCTTGTTATTTTACAGGAACCAACCTGAAGGAAGATCCAACTCTCTGTCTCCTTGCCCCATCCAACCGCCTTGATATCCAGTATATTTTACTGCCTTGCTGATCTTCAACTTTGCACACTTATTTAGGTCTTCTGATGATGATTTTGTTGTGGGATACCTTCGTATGCATACTGTATTCTGTCACTGCAATGCATACATAACTTGACTTATTATTCCTCTCAACTGACACTCATGTTGATGAATTACTTCTTGTATTATGTGCTCTACTGAATCTGCAGTCTGCACTTCTGATTTGCGTTCTCTTCTATGTGACTGCAAAGATCAACTGATACTATGCTTTCTATTGATAGTTTGTTGATCGAAGTGAAGCACCAATAATAGATGGAACTGCACACATTCTGATGTGTCTGTTATGATAAAGTGTTGCAGTTACTCATATAACCTATGACATACTATGCATCAAATAGTTGGTCCATTCAGTTTAACGCACTTGTCTCAGATCATCTACATCGTGATGCATCTGTCAAGTTCAATTGTTGTTGTTTTGTTGTTGCGCATTAGATGAAGTCTTCAACTTCTCACACTTTCACTTCTATTCTTATACATTAGATAGACATCTATACAATATCTGATAAACATCGGTTCTGTCTTTGCACTTCTGTCTTTACAACATCTATGACTATCGACATGCTGATTGCATAACCGTCCTTTGAGATATACAACACTTGCGCATTCTTTAGTATGTCTTCCTTTCGGTGTTTGCGCAATTGTCACAGATCTACAACATCATTCTGTGCACCATCCAAAAATCATTCTACTGCATGTGCACATTCAAATATTCACTAGATCATCTCTTCTGTCCATGATCCCCTTGATGCCCCAAAAAACAAATAGAAACTTTTATGCAAAAACCCTTGTGTTCTTGCTTCCAAGCTTACTTCAAATATTCAACTTGCATCTCTATTTATACATGTCCTACACAGATTGTATGTTAAAAAGTTGGTCCCGACATCCCTTCTTCCATACTTCACATATTGTGCATATGCCATGTTTCATCATCTGCGCTATTGATGTGTCATCTTAGATGTATCAAATGCCCTCAAGTTCCTTCATTACACTCTTGATGTACCATTTCCTTATGGTGTGTACACAATATTCTACTTTGTCTTGGTGTGATCATGACTTGTGTTATACCAACCCTTTTGGGTAATGCACCCTTGTGATATCAATACTTTATGTAATCTACACATTCTCCATGTTCTACTTAGTGAGATTATGACCCTGTTAGTTTTTACGGTATCTCAGGATGTCCTCTAGGATTCAGACGCCTTGCATGGAGGTACAACAACTGTATAGGCATCAGTGTGGAGTAGAGGGTGAGATACACTCTACTCAGTGGCATGATCCCTTTGGTGGTTGCATGTGGACCTTCCGGGGTGTTTTCCCCTTTGCATGCATGAGATTTGCATGACCTGTCAGTGATTAAAAGATGCATGCAAAAGTGACTTTTTGCATGCATCGATATTATGGTTTTGGTAAACCTAATTGATCGGTGAGATTATTTATAGATCCTGGGGGTACCCGGATGAGGTTTCTTAGTTGAATTATTAGAGAGTGATACATCAAGAGTGAGGAGGGAACATTCTCCCATGCAGAGAGACTTCTAAGAGAGAGGAGCTGCTGCAGGAGCTAGAGTGGTCAGATCTAAGCTGGATCAGAGACCATTAGCTCTAGAGGCACTTGGAACCCAATTATGTGGACTGATATAGTTCATTGAGGTGGTTTTTGCAGAGATATAGGAGGATGTGTTCCAAAGAGGAGGAGGGGCGCATTACTTGAGGAGAGAGGATCTCATTCAGAGTCCGATCGACTGATTGAGAGTCTGAGTTGTTCAGGGTAGCCTTGCCTCAGTGTTTGAGGAAGGTCTGTGATGATCAAAGCTCAGATATGTTGAGATCTGGACCAGTATGAGCATCAAACATCCAAAGGGGAGGACACACTTTTCCATGCAAAGGAAGGGCACATTCTTCAGTTGAGCAGTTGGCCTTCTTCTGTTGTAGAGCAGATCAAAGAAGAGGACTGAGAGAGGCAGTACAATCAGAGCTACTTGCAAGGTGTCTCAGATCCAAATTGATAGCTAGGGCAGTTTTCCTTAGTGCATGCATCAGCTGATGCATGCAGATCTAGGGCATTGACTTGTTCAAGGATTGAGTGTTACATTTGAGGTAACATTCTTGTATTTATTTCTTTCATATATTTATTTGGGCTCGAGAGAGAAGATAGCCCCACATGATTGTTGGTTTTCTCCATTTGGGGTTTTCAGGGTATATGCAGTGTCTTATATGTGAATGATTGTCTTTATGTTGTAAAGAGATCTAGTTGTTGAGTTTTATGTCTTTATGAGTTTATTGATATATGAGACTGAAACCGCTTGAGATCTCAGGGCTATTCAGAGGGAGTAGTGATGCATGGATTAAAATTTACATGGTATCAACGGCCTGGTAAGGGTCAGGGAGATCATTCACACTAAGATCAGTGAATATAGAGACCAAATCTACTAGAACTAAGGAACAAATCTCATATCTGAGGTTGTTGAGGTCAGATCTATCAGATCTGTGACTTTGGAGGATAGATCTCAGATAAATCTATCAGATCCGTGCGAGGGTAGGACATATATGTGATCAAGAGTGATTCTTGTATCACTTTGGGTTCTTGTATTTCAGCTCAGAGAATATGGACACTATCTTGAGAGTGGAGGACCGGTTGGATGGGGCCTCCAACTACAGTGCATGGAGGGCACGAATTGTACTCTTGCTGAAAGAGTGCGAACTGTGGGATGTTGTGAACAATACAGTCACAAATAGAATCACAGTTCCGTCAGATGCTACTGCCAAATCAATATATGATAAAAAGAATGTGAAATCTCAGAGGATCCTACTTGATGCTATCAAGGATCATATCATCGCACATGTCTCGACCAAAGACAATATATATGAGATGTGGGATGCATTGACTAGTTTTTACCAGAGTTCCAATGCCAAAAGGAAGATGTTTCTCGGAGAGAGACTAAGAAGCATCAATATGGGAAAGGATGAGAGCATGTTCACATACCTCACCAAGATCACTCAAGTGGGATGAGTTAGGATCTGTGGGTGAAAAGGTTGAGGATAATGAGTTGGTAAGACAAGTCCTGAATGGCGTGACTGTGCCATGGGAAGTATTTGTCCAGTCCATTAATGCTAAAGAGAACCTTCCCAATTAGGATCGTTTGTGGGATGACTTCACCCAGGAGGAGATCTGCACAGGTTATATTTAGGGATCAACTTCAACCATTCCAGAGGAGGAGGATGCGGCACTTGCAGAAAAAGGGAAACATAGGTTCAAATAGAAGAAGGATCTGAGCAAGATCAAGTGCTTTTCCTACAATGATTATGGACACTATGCGGGACAATGTCCGCATAAGAAGAAAGGTAAGCATAAAAAGGATGAGCAGTTAGCAACAAAAAAGGAGGTTGATGAGTTTACCTCTCAATTTGAGAGGGAGTTCTCATTAGCCTCATATCAGTTAGGGCATGACAATAGTCAGCCAAAGATTCAGTTTGATCAGAGATGGAGGGTTGACTGCATGCAGAGCAGTCACATGACAAGGATGCGAGATGCATTCCTCATCCTATAGCACACACCCATGCAGATGGTTTGGGATGTGCAGGGCACTGATTACTTGGTCACAGGAGTGGGTAGAGTTTGGTTTCTACTTGACCTTGGTGAGCTCCTGGAGGTATCATGACTGTTGTTCATTCTAGGACTGAGAGGGATTATTCTCTTAGTGGCAGCCTTGGGAGCTATTGGTTACCCAGTTTTGTTCCATCGGGATCTGATTTTCACCTATCCTAGAGGAGTAGATCCAGTATTGATGGGGAAAAGGATCGATGGTGAATACTTGATTCGGGGACATCCCACTTCTGGCACATCAGGTTGGCTGACTGCATCCTCTTCTGAGTCAGATGAGGATAGTGAGAAAGATGATCACAGCAGAGATGATGCTAGGAGGTGTGATTCCAGTTAGTAGATGGGTGAGTGAGATGCTCACCATGATGATGAGGATTAGAGGAGTGACTTTGGTTATGAGATGGATGAGCGAGATTCTCATGATGATGAGACTCAGGGGATTGAGCCATTGGATTCAGATCAGATGGATGAGCATGATGCTCATACATGCATCAGTACGAGGCTAATTTGGTACTAGATGGTATAGATGGACTTATCGCAGGAGAGAGCTAAGTCAACTCAGAGATAGAGGGAGCTCACTTACATACCAGTGGATCCACTTGACAATAGTCTTTGGGATTGGTTACAACAGAGATTCTGAATCAGATTACAGTGATAGAGTCAGTGGAATATCAGGGGGATTATTTGATGGATCTAGATGAGGGAACTTCAAGTCAAAGGGAAGCAGTGATAGATATGATAATTGGTTTAGTGTCAGCAACAGAGGACTTGTTGGATACAGGCATCAGTGGCAGGAATTCCCTCGTTAAGAGGGAGTGCTAGTTTTATGGTATCTCAGGATGTCCTCCATGATTCACATGCCTTGCATGGAGGTACATCAGCTGTATAGGCACAAGTGTGGAGTAGAGGGTGAGATACACTCTACTCAGTAGCATGAGCCCATTTGTGGTTGCATGTAGACCTTCCAGGGTGTTTTTCCCTTTGCATGCATGATATTTGCATGACCCTTTAGTGATTAAAAGATGCATGCAAAAGTGACTTTTTGCATGCACTGTGTTTATGCCAGAAATTGTTTCTAAGGCTAGAGAAATAAGCCAACACAATCTCAAGAGTAAAACTCAATAAATAAAACAAAGTTTAGGTTTTTTTGGTATGATTTAAATGGTTGTAAGCTTTGGGCACAGTCAGGGAATACATTCAAAAGAAAAATAATAACTAAATCATAAATAGAAATTGATAAAGATGCATAACATATCACATAAGATCCAACTGAAAGACTATGCTGAGGTTCATACATAAAGGATAAGCATTACCAGAAAATACATATTAACTAGCAATGAATTTATCATTTAAGAAGCTAAACAAGATTAATAACAAAGCCAACATAGACAAACTGAAGGGAAAAAAGTCATATATCTCATTATTTCATCAGCAAATGCTTATAAGAGTCACAGTACTTATCTCTGAACAAGTCTGAAGATACAACACAGTCTGCAGACCTCCTGATGCTCCCAAAAATCAAAACCTTCTCAATGACTTCCTAACATCTCTAAATAGTATCTCTCTTTTTTTTTTTTTAGGCTGCAAAGATTAAATTGGATCTTTCAAACCTTGATAGTTGTTGCAAAAATGAGAGAGGTTTTTGTAGATGGTTATCTTAGGAACAAAAACCTCCTTTGGTTTTCAAAAATTCCTCTCCATAACCTTGTGGTATGCATTTGACTTCAATCACTCAAAACAGGAAAAAATAGAGCAGAATTCTGTGCCAAATACCCTGTTGAAAAGCATTTTTCTCTTTCTCCAAGTATCAGCTGATGAAGTGTTGTGTAAGCTGTATCTTTGCAATTCTGGTGACTTGCAAGCATGCCAGTAATCTATCAAGTATTTTATCAAATCCACGTGCCAGAGATCTCTGCTGCACTAGGGATGCTGAAATTCTCATAATAACATTCCTGGATAAAACAGTAGAAGCAATTCCAAAGTCTGTAGTATGAGCCTTTAAGTTCAATCTCCCATGGTAAAATAGTAGCCTTTATCATTCCTATCAAAGGAAACTGTAACCCACTGTGACACCATATCTGAGTGAAACCATGGGGAGTTGAGCTCATCCATACACAGAGCAGCTTCATCCATGTCTCTCACACTGTAGCATTCCTTTATTGCCATATTAGACTTCTCCTGCAGCCGTTTCTCATCGTTGATAGCCATCACAAAGAACCATAAACTTGAAACTCTTTCCCCTTAGAATGATCTGAAAATTGCAGCTACTCTAGATAAAGAATAGATGCATATGCATATAATGAATATAAATGACGGTAAGAAATATGTGACTGAATCAATTCATTTTGTGAAATCGTGGATCTTCCTGGCTTAAGTCCACCTCACAATCTTATATCCTCCTTATCTGTGTCAAAATCCAGCTCCAGGATGCCATCATCAATAAGCCAAAAGTTGTAAACAATAACTTTTGTTCCATGAGGACCAATGTCCTCAAACTGTTTCAGAAGCTCTGTTTCTGTAACATAGGGAGACCAACGCTTGATTGTGTTCATGATGACCACGATTCCCTCACAATGTAGAAGCACCTGTTTTTATGATAATTCTTTAACCAACACGCAATAAACACTTCACAATAAATGATTAGTCATTCAACATTTAAGAAAATGCCGAATTTTTGCTTAAAAATCGGAAGAAGTGAAGGCCACAATATTCTTGTAGCGCGCCCTTTGTAATTTTTTGCTCCAACGCTACAAGAATATCTTTAGTGCTATTTTTTCGCTACTTTTTAGCTTTTTGACATTTTGTAGGAAAATTAAAAGTTGCTTGAGGGGTGATCATGCCTTGGTATGTTCATAATAAACATTTGTGAATTAATTCTTTGATAAAATGACTTTTTCTTTAACCCCATTAAAATGCAAAGGATCAAAAATTAAAACAAAAATATAAAAACCAAGTTCAAAAAAATTACCTAACAACCAAAATTTTCCTGAAGGAAGCAAATAATGAGACTTAAAACAAAAAGCTACTTCAAATGAAATGAAAATCAAACCAAAATTGGAGAAGTCAAACCAAAATTGAAGAAACAATTTACTGACTTAACACACCGATATTAGGGTTTTGGTAAACCTACTTGATCGGTGAGATTATTTATAGAGGAAGGTGTAAAGTTAGTCACAGCAGATCTAATGAACAAATAAATCAGTCACAACAGATGAACATAGAAGAAATGGTGCAAAACTGTGCAAAACATGCAGCAGTGCTCTCTATCCCAGAAAGGGTGAATGAATTACAATACAAACTGTTACAATCCAATGAGCAATTCGAATTGACTAAGTAGGCCATTCGAATCACTGAATAGAGTAGCTTGACTCTATCTAGGAGTCCTCATC
Source organism: Larix kaempferi (assembly GCA_027924585.1). Classification (NCBI taxonomy): domain Eukaryota; kingdom Viridiplantae; phylum Streptophyta; class Pinopsida; order Pinales; family Pinaceae; genus Larix; species Larix kaempferi. The sequence goes on along the minus strand of BSBM01000241.1, from coordinate 11,745,254 downwards.
AATCATCGGTGGTGCTCATCAATCACAATAACCAGTCATCCAGGTGTCAAACTGAGTCTAACTGAGTGTAATAAATGTAACTGAAGTGTGTAGCACTGATATAGGATCTGGAGGCTCAGTGGGGGCGCATGGGAGGCTAACTGAAGTCAGAACAAGTCACCTAATCAAACTGGAGGTCAAACGGAAGTGATACAGTCAGTCGGGAGTGAAACTAGCCTCAAATCAGGGAGAATCGGAGCTAACTGAATGTAACTGAAGTGGAACTGCAGTGGTAGGTGAACAAGTGCGCCCTTCTCTGGCAGTAGGTGAGAAGTGGGCGCCTTTCAGCTTAGGAGGGCTAAAACTCTGTGGTAGGTGGCTCCCGGGTGCTAGAAGAAGGTGGATAAGGTGCTGGAGGCATCAAACTGGTGACTGGGATGCATGCCTGTGCATGCAGAATCCTGAAATAGATCATATCCTGAAATAGGAATCCTGAAATAGATAATATCCTGAAATAGATCATGCAAGATCCTGAAATAGATGATGTATCCCGAAATAGATGATGTGGATATCCGAACAGAAGGGGGTCCTTGGATGAGGTTGATTAGTTGACTGTTGGAGGAGCCTAAGTCATTCTGTCAACTATGCTCTCCGCCTGACCATTTGTAATGTAAGTCGACAAGTTGTGTCGACCAGTCGGGCTATGTCGGTCGGTTGCACTGACAATACAGTTATATAACTGAATGTAAACATATACATATAAGCTGTTGATCCAATGTACTGGTTAACTAAGATCTATTCTATGTAGCGTTTTTCTCTTGCTGGTAATAAAGTCTTGTGTTTCTCTCCCTCCATTGGTCTCTTATCTCTTGTATCCGAATCACTGTGCATGATTGTTTATAATATATAATGTATCTCTGGTAACCACGTGACCCATAGGACAACAACATTGGTTTCGTTGCCGAGTGATGCATTCATAAATAACAACATGACATATGATTTCAGAGTAGGATATTAAGGATTGGTGGGAGAAGAAAATCGCAAACTACCTACAGAACTATGCACGACGGAACAAGCTGACGATTATTCAAGCGAGGGAAATATTCTTCTCAGAGACCCATGAAAAATTTGTAGAGTCTGTGCCGTTCACCCTGAAGAAGCTGTTAGATGAGAAGACTAGCCGATGAATAAGAGGGGAAGCTGTTATCGAAGTTGATCAATGGAGGACGTATAAATCTGTCGAAATGGTGTGAAAATATTGCGGACGACTTCTGTGAAGAGCAAGTGATTGAGGAGCGCGTCTCTGTGGACGAAGTCAGAAAAAAATTCTTCACTGAGCTAGCTGATCAATTCTTGTGTTCCCTGTCGACTTTATTGTTCAAATTATTGATCGAAAAAGGCGTTGCGCACATTGTCGAGACATGACCATTGCTTCTCCCGCCCCTTCCAAATTCTAACTGGGAGGAGAAAGAACGTTAGTGGGAAAGATTCATGAAAGAGCGTGAATGGGAGTTCTTCTTGAACAAATGACGACCTGCACTTCCCCAGTCGTCTATAAATATTTGGGCCAACATTGGGGGGGTGGAGAAACATATTTTGATGTATCAAAATTGATGAAAAACTATATAGGACAAGGCGAAATGACCAACAGTGGAGGACCTGATAGATCCGAAAAAGACAGAACCATGAGTCATAAAAGCACTCCGGACATCCAGAAAATTGAAAGAGAAAAAAGGAGACAACAACACGAAGAGCTAAGGGAGCAGGAAAGTGCGCTCCGGAAGAAGCGAGGATCAGGTGTCATGAGAGACGCAGAAGGAAATATGCTAGAGTTGAGTTGAGCCTACTGTTGGAGGGGCCTAGGTCAGCCTGTCGACTAGGCCCTCTGCCCGACCATTCTGAAGTATATGTCGAAAGGTCGTGTCAACTAGTATAGGTCGGGTCAGTCGGTTAGACCGACAGATGGTTATGTAACTGTATTAAAAGATATATATATATATATATATATATATATATATAGGCCGTTGAGACGATGTACTAGTTAGATTGGTTCTATGTAGTATTCTTCTCTTGCTGGTTAATATAAAGGCTTGTGCTTCTCTCTATCTGTCTCGTCTCTTGTATCTGTATCATTGTGTATGCTTGATTATAACATATAATTTATCTTTGGTAACCACATGAACGTCAAGACTAGAACATTTGGTTCCATTTCCGATTGATGCATTAAGAAATAATAACATGACATATGATTTCAGAGTAGGAGATTAAGGACTGGTGGGAGAAGAAAATCGTGAATTATCTGCAGAATTATGCGCGACGAAACAAGCTGACGATTATCCAAGCAAGGGAACGATTCTTCTCCGAGACCCATGAGAAATTCGTAGAGTCCATGCCGACTACCTTGAAGAAGCTTCTGGATGAAAAGACCAGTTGATGAAGCAGAGCAGAATCTGTTGTCGAAGTTGATCAACGGAGGACGCACGAAACTGTCAGAGTGGTGTGAAAATATTGCGGATGACTTCTGTGAAGAGCAAGCGATTGAGGACTGTGTCTCTATAGACGAAGTTAGAAAAATTTCTTTACCGAACTAGCTGATCAATTTCTGTGTTCTCTACCGACCTTATTTTGCAGGTTTTTGATCGACAAAGGTGTTGCACATATTGTCGAGACACGACCGTTGCTACTCCCGCCCCTTCCAAAATCTAAGTGGGAGGAGAAAGAATGACAGTGGGAAAGATTTGTAAAGGAGCGTGAATGGGAATTCTTTTTGAACAAATGACGGTTTGTACTTCCCCACTGCTCTAGAAGACTTCGGGCCGGCATTGGGGGGGCGGTGAAGCATGTTCTGATGTAGCGAGCTTGATGAAAAATGACATATGACAAGGCGACATGACCAGCAGTGGACGTAAATCCGACAAAGACAGACTTATGAGTCATAAAAGCACTCCAAGTATCCAGAAAACCGAAAGAGAGAAAAGGAGACAGCGGCGTGAAGAGCCGAGGGAGCAGGAAATTGCGCTCCAGAGGACACGAGGATCAAGTAGCACAACATATGCAGAAGAAAATATGCCAGATTCAAGTCGAGCCCATGATGATTGGGGCGTTGAGGAAAACCTGTCGTTGATGGATGAAGACTTGTGGATAGAGCGTGGTAGAGCTCTCCAAGTTCAGATACCTGAGACGGTAACACCTCCTTCTCCATTTCATTTAACACAAAGTGTTCGGGTGTAATAAATTGTTGAGGAAAACCTTGGTCTCCACGTTGGTTAGTCGGGAATCTAGAGTCATCGAAGTGAAGAAGGCGATGATATCAATAGATTATTAATTCATCGGCTGGAGGAAGGAAATTGGCTGTCCCTTCAACTCGAATTTTCGAATAGAAGCTTTCATCTTGTATACTCAGAACATGAAGAAGCACCCCCCTGCCAATACCAAATTTGTGTGACTCATCGAGTACGTCGGAGAACCCAAGATTTAGAGAAATCCCTTTCAAGCAAAACTTTAATTGGATTTCGACAGAAGTAGTAGAAGAAGACAGACCCAACGAAACAAAATAAGTTCTAGATACTGGTTTTGAAGACAAAGAACCCAGTCTTGATAGACAACTAGTTCAAACTAAAGAAGCACCAAGTTATGGCTGCGAAAATAATCCACCTACACCGCCATTTATTTATCAAATCTGTAATACCCCCAATTCGACCCTTAGGATATATTAGCCTTTAATGTAAATAATGTGTACATGTGATGTATGTTTTCCTAGCGTGGAGCTCAAGGCCAAGGCCCCGCTAGTAAAAGCCCGAATTTTATTTAAAGGGCAAGTATTTGATATTTTGATACCATGTGCTCTTAAGCCATGGAAATTGTAATAGGATGTAAATTAGACATCATGCAATATAAAATACCAAAGCTGGCTACGGAGGCAACGAATGAGAAGGGGCCACGTGTATCCACTAGGGAGTGGTGGGGGGGCTATGGGAGTGACCCATAGGTTTCCATTTGTCATTATGTGAACCCATTGACTTCCTTAGGTGACATTAATGCCAATTGTAAGGAAGTGGTTGAGATTTCAGCCCATGACTTTGATGGAGTATGGGCAGCCCTGAAATTCGTATGGGAAGGTATGGGCTCTTTTGACTTGTCCCACAAGTCACTCTACATCTTGGGGGTTGCTCCATCCTTATCCCCATTCCATTGTGGAAGTATGGGACATCATTCTCCATCCAAAAACGAGCTCCCAACAGTGAGAAAACCAGAAATCGCGACTGTGAGAGAACCCACGTTTTGGGAAGCCAAAAACGTCCCGATTTGGTATTGGACAGTGAAATCCAATGGGGGATCCATTGGTAGGAACCTTGGGGCGAATTTGGGAGCAATAGCTACCCCAAAATCCATGGGAAAGCCCAGTTTAAATTGCCCAGAAAATCGGTGACGGATTTGGGTTAATTGCTGAGCAAAGCTGTGAGAAATCCAAGTGTGGATGTTCGAATGGAGGCTGGGATCGTTTGAGTCTAGCTTGATGTGTACCTAGCTCTGGGATTGAGCTCAGTGGACTAGCATCCTCCTCCATCTCCTATTGCATGCTTGAAAAACCCAACTGTGTGTTGGCTTAGCATGGTTGTCTGAGTGAAACCCTGACTGTGAGTGAGCCATCTAGTTCCTCCTTAGTGGATACACAGCCCAGCTCGGGGGTGATCTCTCAGCTGAAAGAATACAGGCTGGACAGAGATCTATGGTTGGGTGGAACGTTGCTCTCACGTAGCCAGTTGTTTGGGCCATTATAATTCGAGATAAGTATTCTTGATGTTAATTCTATGCCCTGCAAGCATTTTAAATAATGATTGTTGTTTATATGGTGAATGCATGATAAAAATGTGTGCATATGTATTGTTAATTCCGCTGTGTTTATATTGAATTGAATCTGCATAGAGAAGTTTTAAAATGTTAGTTATTTATGTGCAAAAATATTGGGGCTAAGTTTACCAAAAGCCCGGTGGGTTGTTAATGTTTCCTTCCCTGTTGTTCTATGGAGAAGGGGACGTTACAAAATCGATACACCAGAAACATGTCACACTCAACAACACACCTTCCATTCTATGAAGGTGATGAAGATCCGATACGACATTGGTTTGTGTGCGAATCGATATGGACGACGAACCAACTCACCAGTGAAGAACGACAGATGGCTCAATTTGCTGGTTCGCTAAGAAAATGTGCACTGACATGTTACATGGGATACATTGCAAAGACACCGAATGCAACCAAGGCACAAATTAAACAAAGCTTTCTGTCCTTTTTCATGATAGAAGATGCAACATACCTGGCGGCCGAACGACTGAAGACAACAGTCTAGAAGCCAACAGAAACTGTTAAGGAGTATGATAAGAGGTTGAAAGACCTCCTGAGCAAACTGGACTATGAGATCGAAGAAAAGTTATTAATTAAATGGTTTATTTCCGCTCTCATAAGTAAAATCAAAGTACATGTACGTCGACAAAGTGATAATACTTATGCAGAAGCATTAAAAGCAGCGCTGGAGATTGAAATGGATGATGAATATCCTCTAGTCTCCATGGAAAGACATGTAGACGAACGCCTTGAAAGTATGGAGCAAGCAATCCAAAGTATGGATTTGAAAGGGCTAGAATTATGGTGTACTACATGTCGAACTGCAAGGCATACCAAAGAATCTTGTCGAATTGAGGATTGGCGACAAGAAGTTAAACTCATTCAAACCAGATGCTTTTGCGATTTGTGCAAAGAATATTACTCGCATACCAAAAATGATTGTCCATACAATTTGAAAAACAAGAAAGCAAAATGGTGTCAAATATGAGAAGTCAATACACATGCGATTGAAGAATGTCAACTGAATTTGAAAAATCAACAAAATTACCATGCAGTATACCAGACAAACTCTGTCGAGCAGCATCGCAACAGAAATACAGGAAATGACAGGTTTGAAAGAAATGAAGGAAGAAATAACCGGTACAATCAGAACAGGAATGACAGATGCTCGAGGTATAACGACAGTCGATATGATCGACGATATGACGGCTTCAATAGGCGCGTAGGATACCAGAGTCATGGTCGTGGCGGTGTTCGAACTAATCGACCTGGTTTATGTTTCACATGTCTTAGCGAGGATCATCAACATGCAGAATTCCCTTATAAGGAAAGAACTGATCTTAAATTTTGTACAAAGTGTGGGGTAGGCGATCACTTTTTAGAGGATTTCCCTACCATGATTGAGAAAATAAATAATAAAAAGAATGCTCATGTCTTATATTGTGTACCCAAATATGATGTGCTTCGTACTAAAAACTTGCAAATTGTAACTAGGAAAGGCACTCACATTGGTCAAGATAAGCCACAGACAAGTAAAATTGTAGATAAAGAGGATTACCCAAATCCTATGAAACAAAAATCTATGTACAAAAATGCATCCGATATATTTTGTGAATTGGTAGCCCATGAAGATATTGAAGAAAAATGACAGGAAGTTCTCAATGAATTGTTCAGATTAATTTCAAATGATGAAATTGTAGGAAAATTGATTGACATGTTGCATAAATTGAAGTATAAATATGTCGAGCAAAGAAAAACCAAAAACATTTGCTGACTAAATCAAAAAGAGAAAAATGATGCTGACCCATTGGTCGACCTCAACATAAATGGATATCATGTATGACAAGTGTTGGCTTCTTTTTGGACAGACCCGGGTTTTCAGAGAGGCGCAGCAACAAACACCCATTGGCGCACTGGCCCTTTCGGCAACGAGCTGCGCAAGCAGCCCGAGGTCTCACCCGAAGTGGCTATGGGGGGCTAAGGAATCAGGTTTCCTTAACGAGGGCAGTGTGGAATCCACACTCTTCTCTTCCCTCCTTCCGCAGTGACTTCTTAACGGAGCGTCTGATTCTTTCACAAGACATACAGTGCAACAACACGGGAGCTTACTCGCCTTAGCCTAGCTGCGCGACACCTTCGCACCTGCGCATGAGGCGTTTACCCGCTACGTCCGCGACATGCTATATTACTTCTGTGCTAATGCCACAGTGCACAACGAACTCCTTACGCACCCCAACAATAGTGCTCTTACTAACTCCTTCGATAGTGCGCGAATCTAACGTCCAAGGGAGCTTCGAGGACTTGCTTTATATACTCATTCATAAAGACAAAGGAACATTCATGTAAACACAGATAGTAAAACATAAACATGCATTCATACAACACAACATCATAACAACGAGAATTATATAGTTCACCTCCACGGGGAAATCACATTCACTGGAACTGTATCTTATATTATCTCAAGATGGGAATTACACAGTCCTGCTGCGCACACAGCTGCAGCCTTAGATCTTTCCAGGAAACTGCACGCACATAGCTGGGAGCCCTTCTCCTAGATCTACTCTCTTCTTCTACAGAGATTACAATGGCTCATACTTCAACTGAGATTGTCTGCAACTTAGTGAGTATCTCTACAACTATCACTCTCTAACTCATCCAACCTCTAACGTCTAAAACATCTAATGGCTAGCTAACTAACTAACGTCTAACCTTTACAATTACACATATATATAGGTGGCCCTGAGGGTCGCACCTTTACAAAACTGTGGGCCTTTCCCAGTAGTAATCCCCAAAAACCCTAACAACGGACATGGCTAGGTGTACTGTAGGCACCGCTTGCAGTCATGTTGCCGTTTCCTGCAGGTTCCGTGACTTCCGGCGCAGATTGCGGGTATGGGCGCTGCTTCATTATTCTCTTCTCCTTGTCCTTCGCCTTCAATGCTTTGGTCTGTTGCTCCTCCTTGGTCAGAGCAACCATAACTTCTATACTTAGCCTTGATGAGGGTAGCTGAGCCCTCTATTCCGTCGCTTCATTTATTGTGGTAGATGATCTTTCTACTCGGCCACATTCACTCTCCTTTGGCATGTACACGCAAGCTCCGCGATTTTCGGTCCGTAATCTGCGCTGAGCTCGTCCATCTGGCGCCGTACTGGGCACCATTTGCTTCTGCCCAAAATTGGTGCTTTTACTCAAAATTAGCACTTTCCCTTCAACACTTGTGCTTTTTCCTCAAAATTTGCAGCTTTACTATAGCTGCGGCCTAGGCTCCAACAGGCCCCTAACACTTACTTGTGGCTCATCCCCGAGTCACTCGCACTAGCGTGTGGTCGCTTTAGCTGCGCATCTACCTTTGCTTGGGTCGCAGCAAATGCTTGTTTCCACTGCGCAATAGCAGAGTCCATTTCATCGACGCACTCCACAACTGTCTGCACCATTTCTGCAGTGGCTTCTTCTTCAGTTATGCCATCAACCAACTGTTGAGATTCAACAAATTCTTTGATCTTTGCCTCGGCTTGGGAAGCAAGTTTAGCATACTCATCCATAAATGGCTGAATGTTGTTGGTGATATTAGCATCTTCATTTCTGAGCTTGTGCAGTTGTTGTTGTATTCTGCACACTTCGCTCATTTTCCTCATTTTTGCTAAGCCTTCTAAGGCCTTAGCTTCTTCACTCAGAACAGTTAGGGATTGTTCTGCTGCTTGTACTTGTTCCAAAAGGCAGAATTTGAAAGGGAGCTTCTCAAGCTCAACCCAAGCTTCCATAGCTTGCATCATCAGGTTCTCGGCTTCATCTACTATGGACTTCATTTGTGTGGAAGCTCTGCGTAGTGATTCAAATTGTTCCTGCCTATCATCTGTAGGATGCGCTGCAACACAAGCTTCCAACTCGACGATCTGCGTTCTATGGTCTTCAACCATATCAACTATTTCCTGCTCTAGGGCTTTCACCCTTCCACCAATAATTTGAACTTTCTCAACCAGAGGAAGGTCTGGTTGAATCTGGCAAGCCGGCACCTCCTGGGCAATTTCATCAACTACGTTTCTTATCCCAGTGTCTTGTGCCTCATAAAGTGCAAGCTTCTCAGAGATGTTCTTATAGCCTGCCTTCAGCTCTATTTCCTACGATTGCAGTCTTTGGTTTGCATGGAATGTGGAGAGCTCTCTAGCTCTCAGCTCAATAGAGACCTTCTCTTGCACTAACTGCAAGGTTTCTATGGGAATCAAAGACAAATTTATTTCAACGGGGCCAACTGCGCTTACCTGCAGTGCGGCCAAAGGATCCGGAAGTGTCATGCTTGTAGGCGGGATGTGCACGACAGTATGCCTCTCTACAAGTACTTCAACTCGCTCGGTACTTGTAGATGCATGCGGCGCCTGCGAACTGGATGCTGGCGCATGGGTCTGCGCAACTCTTCCTGCGAGACCTTTTAACTCGACGAACTGCAGGTCCAAAGCACTTCTGATCTGAGCATGCGAGGTCCGCAGCTCACGAAATTACTCCTTCAAGTACTAGTCGATCCCTGAGGCAATGGTCTTAGAGGGATGTGACACCTTCTGCTTCTTGGCTGTTGGTTCTGGTGAACCTTCATCACTTCTTTGCTCAGTTGCTTCCTTACCCTTATCTTTCTCTTGCACAGCAGGGGTGGCATCGTGGATGTGACTTCTGCAGCCTCCCTCCATTCATCCGGCCAAGACTTCACAGTTTCTTCAACATCTTCAGTAGTCATCCTGTAGAGGCCTACGACCCATTCTTCTTGAATGCCGCAAGGGCGGAGGTACATTTCGTGCAAGATGGTAGAGAAGACCAACTTGGTTCCATATATTTGTGCTGTCTCCTCACTCAGCCTCAGAATTTCCTGAATGGTATCTTTGAGGAGATGGTAATATTCACAGAATACGGTGCAGTTCATCTTGCGCTTCGCAGGATTGCTAGAATCCCAGAGGTTGACATAGTGCATTCCTACAACCTCTCCTGCGCGGCGCAGAAGGAACTGAGTGTTGGGGGGCTCCTTCCACCCGACAAAGGCGCATAAAATTAAAATCCAAGAAAAATGGAACAACTGACCGGCGGTGTCCTGAACGTTCCGGCAGTCTTCCAAGAAAGAATTGAGGAGGAAGAGAGAACAGTTGTACTGCTCTCCCTCCGCAGCTGCGATTGCGAGCTCCACGACAGCTCTAGTGACTTCTTTAGGTCTGCACTTCGTAAGAAGTCTTCCTGCAAGTAGACTGCTTGTAAATCTAAGTGCTTCATCCTCAACTATAGTGAGGTCATAAGCCCGACCTCCTCTTGTCAATTTGTATTTCTGCACCAACTGTGCAGCCAACTTTTTGTCCTTATCTTTACCAACAAAATGAGTATTGGGGTCCTTACCAACCTTAGATAGGCCGGTAATACGATGGATCAAGTCGACATTCAAATCAATTGGCCTCCCCAGCCAAAGATAACCACCATGAACGCAGGATAGCAGGGCCTTAACAACTGCATTGACTTCATTGCTACGCCTGAAGTGCGGTAGCTTCAACAGGTTCAACAGTCCAGGCCTCTCGAGATTTGCGGCAAATTCCTTCGGGACGAATTCATCAACCTTTCTAGTGGGATTATGAACTACCGTCAGATAACGATCTGGCGCAAACTGATGATATGTTCTGTAGTCTCCCAAGTTGAAGTCAGAAAACTTAACTAGTGGAAGGTGTCCAAGCAGGGACCCTTCTTGTCGCACGACTTCTGCCATTGGTGGCAGCGGAATCGGATACTTGGCATTCTTCGGAATATGCACCTCGGGTGCATCATCTGGATGCGAAGGAATGTAATTAACCATAGTGGCCAAGGACTCTGGAACGGGTTCGTCTGGCTACTGCGGCTAAGACGCCCTTGTGCCCGGAGATATTCTGGGATCAGTGCAACCAGGGTGCGTGTAAGCCGAGGTCGTCACCGAGGTAGTCATGCCAAAATCTAAGCCTCTGCGCTTAAATCGACGAATAAATTCTTCAGTAGACAGGTTCTCTGTCGTGAACCGGTATAGAAAACAAACACTTGAACAGACAAATGGTGGAACAGTGTAGGATATGAACATTGAAAACAAATGAATCAGTCTGCACAACACGGCTCTGAAAACAATAACTTAGATTCTCAAACAAGACACTACAACTCGAGGAAAGTAACCCGAAGACATACGAGTGCGGGGTATTTATAGGCAAAAGCGGTAGTAAATGCGGACAAGTGGGGCTAATAGATGTAGGCGCCTATGCATGAGTTGACAACCCCCCTACCCCCCGCGCCTCTGCAGTGCATTAATTGTGATGGACGGGCTCTGACAGCCTTCGGGGAGAAGCTAAAGCTTTTGGCGCATTCATTAAATGCGAATCTTAGGGAGATCAAGCCGAATATGTTAGAGAAAATACAATTAAATGGCGATCTTATCCTTCATTAATATTCAGATGCGGTTATAGAGCTACCGTATTTCAAGTTTTCGGTGGGTCACTTCAGCATAGATAACTGTGCACATGGAGGGCTCCACGGCAAGGAGAACTCCTCAAGCGGAAAATTGCCAACAGGGGACGCTGCAAGAGCGGCGGTTTGACAACCCCGGGAAAAACTTCGCAAGAGCGCAAAATAGAGTCGCTGAAAACAAACTTTATTGACATGCGTGGATGTTTCAAGGAACTGCGTGGGAAGTCGGAGACTGAGTGTCTCACGATTTCCATGTAGACTGTGACAATGCGATGCCTCTTTCAACTACACTGGACATCTGCACTTCTTTAGTAATTCATTAAGTCGACAGAGCGGAGTGGCCGTCGCGATAAAGCTTGAGCCGACTCCCGTTAATCATTATGGGCAACAATTCTCCATTCAGCGTCGCAAGATGGACTGCTCCTCCTTCTGTTATCTTTGTCACCTGAAAAGGGCCTAACCAATGTACACGAAGCTTGCCTGGGAACTTGATGAATTTACTATTATAGAGGAGTACCAAGTCTCCTTCTTGAAAAACTTTATTCTTAATATGCCTGTCATGCCAAGCTTTCTGTCTTGCCTTCTGCACTTGTTGATGGAATCCGGCTAAAAGTCTGTCTTCTTCTAAGGCAAGCAACTGGGAGAGTCTTTCACTCATAGTATCAGTATCTGCCATTTCTGTAATTTGCGCAATTATGAGACTGGGAACAATGTATTCCATGGGCATAACTGCTTCTTGTCCATACACCAAACTAAAAGGTGTGTGACCTGTTAGTTTCTTGCATGTGGTTCTGTAAGCCCATAACACAGCTGTGACTCTAAGGTCCCAATCATCTCTTTGTTGATTACAGATCTTTGTCAGGGCATTCTCCAGAATCTTGTTGAATGCCTCCACCGTACCATTAGCTTGAGGGTGGTAGGGTGTACTCTTATGGTGACTAGTGTGGAATTCTTCAGTAAGGGCCTCTATAGTCTCATTCAGGAAATGTGTGCCCTGATCACTCATTAGAATCAGTGGACACCCAAATCTAGTGATAATGTTCTAAAAAATGAACTGCGCGATAGTGGCAGCGTCGTAGTTCTTAACTGGCTTCGCCTCAGCCCATCTAGTGAGGTATTCAGTAGTTGTGATGATATATCTTGCGTCGGTTCTCTTTCCTAGTGGGTTGATAGGTCCCACAAAATCAATGGCCCACTTATCAAAAGCATGCAATGTTATCTGGGGTCTTAGCGGCATTTCATCTCTTCTTGAAGGTTTTCCTGTTCGCTGGCACACATCGCAACATTTGCAGAATTCTTTTGTATCCTTGTGCAATGTTGGCCACCAAAGACCCGCGGCTAAGATCTTTTGCGCAGTCGGCTTTCCTGCGAAATGGCCGCCTGCGGTTCCTGAGTGCGCTTCTGCGATGATGGAGTTCTTCTCATGCGGTAAAATGCATCTACGCAAGACTTCATCAGGACCCAACTTATAGAGATGGCCTGCTATCAAAGTGAAGTCTGCGGCTTTGACAACAAGTTGCTTCTTCTGTTGGATTGTAAACTCAACTGGCGCTTGCCCTGTAGTGAGAAACTTAAGAATATCGGAATAATATTCATCTGCTGCTTGAATAAAAAAGAGCTGCGCATCAGGCAGATTGTCCTCCAAATTTGTAGGTTCCTCCCCTGACTCTATCTTAGATAAATGGTCAGGTCCTGCATTCAATCTACTTGGCTTCACAATAACCTCAAAATCATACTCTTGGAAGAGTAGTAGCCATTTGCAAATTCATCCCCCTAACACTGGCTTATTGACCAAGTACTTCAAAGCAGAATGGTCAGTATACATTTTAAAATGAGCGCCCAATAGATAGTGTCTGAACTTCTGTAAGGCATACACCATAGCTAGTCCTTCTCTTTCTGTAGTGGTGTAGTTCTTCTCAGCTGTTGACAGTTTTCTGCTAGAATAAGCAATGGGGTGGTCGATACCTCCTTCTCCCGGTTGTGTCAGCACAACCCCCAATGCTATGGAAGAAGCATCTACATGAACGTGAAAGGGTTTTCTCCATTCTGGGAAAACTAGAATAGGAGCAGTGATCATCTTTTCTTTCAGTGTATCCAAGCTCTGTTGGCATTGTTCTGTCCATTGGAATTTTGAATCCTTTTTCAGCAATCTTTCCATAGGCGCAGTTATCTTTGCATAACCCTTGATAAATTTCCTGTAGTATCCTGTATGTCCCAATGTAGTGCACAATTTTTTGACCGAGTTGGGCACAGGTAAATTAGCAATGATGGCAACCTTGGCAGGATCCATCAGGAGTCCTTGTCTGCATACAATATGACCCAACAGAATACCAAAAGGAGCACAGAAAATACATTTTTTCATGTTAAGGGAAATTTGATACTGTCTGCATTTTTCTAACATCATCCGGAGATTCCCTATATGGTTCTTTAGTAAACCAAAGACAGTCCAGTCATCAAAATAGACTTCTAGAAACTTATGAATGAATTCTTTAAAAACAACAACAACGACTCTAGAGAAGATAGCAGGTGCGTTTTTAAGACCAAAGGGCATTACCGTATACTGGAATGAGCCCCATTCAGTCGCAAAAGTGGTCTTATGGCGATCTTCTGGGTGGATTCTGATCTGATGGTATCCCGAAAATCCATCAGTGAAGGAGTAAGCCTCTTGTCCTCCAACATTATCAAGCACTTCATCCGTAAAGGGAGTAGGAAATGGATCATGCGCTGATGCGTCTTTCAGCTTGCGTAAGTCCACGCAGATTCTTATTTCACCTTTTGCCTTTTTGTCTTGTACCACCATAGGACTAATCCAATCGCTTTCCTCTACTGGTTCAATGATACCTGCTGCGAGCATCTTATCAATTTCTTCTCTGACCTTTTCTTTATATCGCGGGTTTAACCTGTATGGGTGCTGCTTTACTGGTTTGGCATTCGCTTTCAAAGGTATGCACATAACTCCTAAATATCCTAGGATGCCTTTCATTTCGGTAAACTTGGTGGGAAAGATATCCTGGTAGTTATGTAGTAAATCTGCAATATTGCCAACAGTTTCATCATCCCAATAATCTCCTATAGAAGCAAACTTAGGTTCAGCTTCTGTACCAATGTTGATCTTCTTGAGCTTGATGTGTTCTGTAATGGCAGGGATATCAAGCTGAGGGCCTTCGACCTTGCGCGTCCCTTCTGATTCTAGAATATTGATGTTGCGAGGATCATCTTCCTCTTCACCAGTGGTGAAATTATAGCATTCCAGGGCATGTTCCATCTGGACAGCCCAATCTGGTTGAGAATATTCTGGTAACGAACATGGTTCAAATACCTTCTTTTTAATACATTTTAAAGCCGGATCAATGCTCGGATGTTCTGACTCAAAGATGGAAGTAAGTTGAAAACTTTCGATCATGAGAGGCCAAGTGATAGTGCCTCTGCACAATTCTGTTTCAGTGTACTAGTTCCTTGGAACTGTATCCAACGTGTGGATGAATAGGTGAACCCACTCATCCTCTAGAATACCTGACCATTGCTGAATACATGCTTCAACGTGTGACCTGGGGTCACTCTGTCCATCATATTTGCGCAATACTTCTGCTATAGGTTCCTGAAATATGCGCAGTATCAATCTGCGACAGTCTTGCCATGTGTGAATATTCTCTTTATGCGCACCCCACCATCTTGCGGGTGTAGCGCGCAGTGCTACATCCAATGCTTGTATGCGCTGCTCATTTGGGATTTGTTGTTCATAGGTACGTATGAATTCACTCACTCTCGTTAAAGCATCAAAGATTGGAGTGTTATTCAATTCTGTGCCAATCCATCGAATGGATTTAGTCATCATGGCGCAACGCCTTGCAGAAACCTCATGTAAGCGATTTTTCCAGTTTTCCAATCCTGCTTCTGAGTCTAATGTGCACGAGCTATCACATCACCAGCTGATATGGCCGTCTGCTGTGGGATTGACATAATCATTATGACTAGAAGTCATCTGGTACAAACTGTCCATATGGCGCGCTTGTTCTTTTGCTCGAATTGGTTCAATATACCGTGGTCCTTGAATGGGATCAAGCGGTGCAATGACCCTGATTTGCTCATCTTCAAAGGTCATCTGTCTTTTCTTCAAATTAATGACAGCCAAATTATCAAATGCCCAGTCTATGCCTAAAAGTGCTGGGTAAGGTCTACTGTCATCCAGAATTTTGATTACTTCAAAGTCTGCAGAACTTCTTACTCCCTCAATATCAATAGGTACATTGGGTAATCTGCCCAATGGAGAAACTCGTTGCTGATTCACAAGTCTTAGCTGGATAGGAGATCTTGTAAGATGAGGACTACCCATCTGTTCCCATGTCTACATGGTGAGAACATTAACTTCTGAGCCTAAATCCAAATGACCTCGTCCATTTCAAATGCTCCAATCTGCGCTGTGAGCCTCATCTCTTTTCCAGTTCTAGTATGACTCCCAATCTGGTGAACAACATGCTGCGGTGCATTCATCGAAGCCGATTGCTGACACTGATCCAACAGGTGTTGGAGTTCCATAGTTGCTTTTTCATTGCGCAACAACTTTAAGCAGTTCCTCAGGAGAGCATGAAAACTGCCTAGTGCATCCTCCTCATCAGGCCTTCCATATGTAGTGGCCTGCGCTTGTACCCAGTTCTCTTGATGTGGCACATGTGGTCAGATATCAGTATGCAGAATTGCTACAGAACTCGGAGCTCGCGGTTCTGAGAAGTACTCTTGAGCTTGCTTGAATGCTTCTTTCTGCTTCTGTAGGTCGAGCGGAGACGGTTTAATATTAGCGCGGCGCACCCATTGCGTCACTGGTTTTCTAGTTGCCAACTCTGGCGCACCAGTAGTTGCTCCACTGCGCGTCACTATATTAACTGTAGGATCTGGTTCCCTTTTTTCTGCTACAATCAACTGAATATTTTGGTTAACCTGTGGCGTCTTTGCTTGCATTTTAGCCAACAATTGAGGGCATTCTTCAATCACATGATCATATGATTTACATTATCTGCAGATGGTTGTGGGATTTTGGCAATCCCTTGCATAATGACCTTGAGCTCCGCAGTTATAACAAGTGATCTGTCCTCATCCTCGACCAAAGCCTGCTGCGCGTCCGCGGCCCCTGTAATTTCCTCCTCGGCCTTCGCAAGTTTGGTCGTACTGTGGACCTGCTGTGGGTCCTTGTGCCTCTGACTGTACTCTATAAACATCATGTTTTCTTTCCATCATAAGGTCATATGCTCTACAATTGTTCTCATCATGGCCTACTGATTTATAGAAATTGCAGTATAGGTTCTTTGGAGTTTGTACATATTTCTGCAACAAGTGACACTCTTGTGGTCTGTGACCTCTAGTTCTACAGATTTCACACCAAGGCCCCTGTGCATGTGGTAAAGGGTTAGGTGCTCTAGTTGCAATATACTCTATGAAAACGGGACAATGGTCCTTTGAATGACCTTGTGCTCTACATTTTGTACACCAGACTTCTTCTTTAACTTCCTTGCCCTTCTTAATATCATGCACTTGCAAGGTTAAGTTTGCTAACTGGTTCTGCAAATGCGCAACATCGTTGCTTGTTCCAGCAATTGGTGAAGATTCTAGTTTCATAGCCATCTCTAGAGCTTGTTCTTGTGTAGTGAGATTCTGTTGCATCAAAGGAAGTCTAATGTGAGGAAGCAACGCAACAATGAACCATTCCTTATGTTGCTGCGGTGCAAACTCAAAGCTTACTTGATCTATCAAGGCTTTGAACTTCTGGTCAAAGTCCCATACTGACTCAGTGGGTAACTGTTTTATGTCTTTGAGCTCGGTTATGCATTGTGATTCTGATTTAGGTTTCTTGAATTCTCTAATCATAGCATTTCTGACATAAGCAAGCCATTTCTGACATAAGCAAGCGTCCTATTCTGTGCTGTTGAGTATTTCATGAACCAGGTTAAGGCTCTTTCTCTTAGTGTGGTTGCTAACTGAACCAGCTTAACAACATCATCATTAATTTGCTTAATCGTCCAAATGGATTCACATAGGAACCAATGCTGCTCAGGGTCTTCTAGCCCTGTTCCTCTAAAAGTTGGTAGCTTCATGTCATCACCCATTGTTCTTGCGCTAGGTTGATGTGGAGGTGTTGTAGCACTGCCTCCGGGATGGTTAAACAAAGGTGGATCTGAGGTACTAGAAGTACCGTGCGGGCTACTAGAAGGTGTTAGTGCGGGGTTATATTGAGCCCCATCTGGCTTTTGCGGTGTAAAAGGGTGATAAGGGATATGAGCACTCCCTTGTCTCTCTATATGGCTCGCTCTAGGAGCTCGAATATTTTCTGGGCTAGACTCAAAAGAATGCTGGTCAAGGCCTACTTTATACCATTTTCCACTATGAGTACAACCAATAGCTTCAATATCACTATCAGAATCTGCGGACATTACTTGTCTATGCTATTCATCGAAAGCTATGCATAGTTTTGCTTTTTCATACAGAAGCATTTTAATCGACAGGTTCAGAGAATTTAAGAACTTACCCCTGTATGCTTTGAAGAAGTTCCTCTCAGCTTCACTGAAGCTCCTTCCGGTATCTACTGCAAACTCGGTAATGAAACCTTCCAGCAGACTATTCAACCAAAAGTCTACTGCGCGGGACACAGGATTATCTACCCGCTTCAAATTGCTAACTAGCTCAGGCGTCCAAACGACGGGTTGATCAACATGCATAGTGGGTCTAGCATCTGCTAACTTGGCTATCCACGCATACAACTCAAGTGCAAATGTTATGAAGAAAATTTTGTGAAGGTCAGTATAAATATGCTTCTGCAACCAGTCTTCTGTCTGAAGCCTAGAGCTTCTATTTTCTCGTTCAGCGAACTCTCGAGCCTTTGAATCAAACCACTTTTGAATTTCTTTAGCTGTAGGATTCCAGCACTGCATTGCCTTCAAAATAATAGGGTTGAAGCCGACGACGAAATAATTTGTTGGCTGAGCAAGTCTCAAGGAAACAAGACGCAAGGCAACATAACCATTTGTTTGCTCGCTCTTTCTCTTGGTTGTGCAACAATCTCGCACGTCGTCGGAATAACAAGTCTCAAAGCAACAAGTCACAAGGAAACAGAACCATTTGTTGGCTGCTTTTTGGATAGACCCGGGTTTTCAGAGAGGCGCAGCAACAAACACCCATTGGCACACTGGCCCTTTCGGCAACGAGCTGCGCAAGCAGCCTGAGGTCTCACCTGAAGTGGCTATGGGGGGCTAAGGAATCAGGTTTCCTTAACCAGGACAGTGTGGAATCCACAGTCTTCTATTCCCTCCTTCCGCAGTAACTTCTTAACGGAGCGTCTGATTCTTTCACAAGACATACAGCGCAACAGCACAGGAGCTTACTCGCCTTAGCCTAGCTGCGCGGCACCTCCGCACCTGCGCACGATGCGTTTACCCGCTACGTCCGTGACACGCTGTATTACTTCTGCGCTAATGCCACAGTGCACAATGAACTCCTTACGCACCCCAACAATAGTGCTCTTACTGACTCCTTCGATAGTGCATGAATCTAACATCCAAGGGAGCTTCGAGGACTTGCTTTATATACTCATTCATAAAGACAATGAAACATTCATGTAAACACATATAGTAAAACATAAACATGCATTCATACAACACAGCATCATAACAACGAGAATTATATAGTTCACCTCCACGGGGAAATCACATTCACTGGAACTGTATCTTATATTATCTCAAGATGGGAATTACACAGTCCTGCTTTGCACACAGCTGCAACCTTAGATCTTTTCAGGAAACTCCACGCACACAGTTGGGAGCCCTTCTCCTAGATCTACTCTCTTCTTCTACAGAGATTACAATGGCTCAGACTTCAACTGAGATTGTCTGCAACTTAGTGACTAGCTCTACAGCTATCACTCTCTAACTCATCCAACCTCTAACATCTAAAACATCTAATGGCTAGCTAACTAACTAACGTCTAACCTTTACAATTACACATATATATAGGTGGCCTTGAGGGTCGCACCTTTACAAAACGGTGGGCATTTCCCAGCAGTAATCCCCAAAAACCCTAACCACGGACATGGCTAGGTGTACTGTAGGCGCCGCTTGCAGTCATGTCACCCTTTCCTGCAGGTTGCGTGACTTCTGGCGGAGATTGCGGGTATGGGCACCGCTTCATTATTCTTTTCTCCTTGTCCTTCGCCTTCAATGCCTTGGTCCGTTGCTCCTCCTTGGTCAGAGAAACCATAACTTCTGTACTTAGCCTTGATGAGGATAGCTGAGCCCTCTATTCCGTCGCTTCATTTATTGTGGTAGTTGAACTTTCTACTCGGCCACATTCACTCTCCTTTGGCGTGTACGCACAAGCTCCGTGATTTCCAGTCCGTAATCTGCGCTGAGATCGTTCGTCTGGCGCCGTACTGCGCACCGTTCGCTTATGCCCAAAATTGGTGCTTTTACTCAAAATTAGCACTTTCCCTTCAACACTTGTGCTTTTTCCTCAAAATTTGTAGCTTTACTATAGCTGCGGCCTAGGCTCCAACAACAAGTCATACTAGAGTTTGGTTCCCAAGTAAATATCATGACTTGTGATACCCGAGACCAACTCGGTCGACCACAGTTGTAGCAATCGGGCATTTATCTAAAGCTCACAGATCAAGGATTAATTGAGTCGATTGGAGTATGTAAAGGAGTCAAAACTTCCATCAACGGCATCTCAACAAACATTGATTTTGAAATCATTAATCCCAAAGAATATGCAATTTCTTTCCCAGCCTTGGTCGTTCAACCTTGGGGGCGAAAGATGAAGGCTTCAATTTCCTTAGACAAAAGTCGCATCAAACTAAAAGGCAACGGGCAGAAGGTTATTGTACCAATATTCCCATCTCAAGGAGAACCATGGTCAGAACCTGTAGAAGTAAATAATGATATTCGACAGCTTTAACGAATAGACAATAATTAAGATCGCATTGAACCAAATTCCCAAGGAGAACTTCACCTTGGAGATCCTGTTTCACTTGGATATAATTCTGATGCAGAGCTTTATGACTGGAAGATAGAGAATTATGATCTTCACGTGAAAGAATGCTGGACGGTGGAAGCCATATCAAAGAAGCAAATGAAGAAGTGTCTCTCAATATCATATACACCAAAGATATTTGAACGGAAGATGCGAGCATATCCGACTCTTGTTCCAGACAGAAATTCACAAACATGTAATCCGACATTGAGGTACAAGGAACGTGGTTCCCCTACTGTACATGTATCTAAACTCATCGGAGAGCAAGGACGACTACAAAGTCTGGTTGAGACATTTACTGGTCAAGCCACGAGATGGTGGGACACCCATGAGTCGAAACTACAAACTTGGAATACCGCATCGACATTTTTCATAGAGAGGTTTGGAGGAAAGAAGCTGACGACTCAGGCCGACATCCCTATGTTTACACAGGGACAAAATCCTGAAGTCCACATTAACTGTTGTGAAAGAGAATGGATAAAATTGGGCTATAACGATGAAAGGGCATGGTCTCACCTCTTCCCCATAACACTTGATGATTTACCTAATAAATGGTATAATATGGAAGAGGCGAGAGGGGAAACTTTTACTTGGAAAGAATTGGAAGAAAATTTCATCAAAGATTTCCAGTTTTATCCACAGGAGAAGAAGTTGGTCAAAGTAAGTAAAACTATCAAAGAATTTTTGCAGGCGACAGAAAATTCAGTACTTGCAAAATAACAGCAGATTACTTGCCGACCTACTACCTGCTATAGCATAATGTCGATAGAAAGCCAGCATTAGACAAGATTAATCCTAGAAAATGAGAAATCAGTCTGGAAGAGTTTTCAATGGAGACAGGAGCACCCCAACATGTCGAAGCATGTAAAAACAATATTTAGCACAATGATTGTCGAGAAGGACGAACCCAAAAGGTTGTCGAAAAAAGACTTTCCACCAGCATTCACACAAATCAAAGAAGGTGAAATACCGATAAGTGCTAGTTGTGCTCTAGAATGGATGGATGCCAAAATCAAAATAAAAGAAGTAGATATTTGAAATGATGACCAACAGAAAATGGCAAAAATTGGCGATTACTGGAATGAAGAAAAAATGGCTGAAATCACCAGTCTCCTCAATGAATTTCAAGATGTATTTGCTCAGGATTACAAAGACTTGAAAGGACTTGTGTAAGAGATGGGAGAAATGAAAATTGATACCAAGCCGGATGCCAGAGAAGTAAAGAAAAGACCCTACAAGCTTTCTCACAAGTACATGGACATTGTTAAAAAGGAGATTGATAGCATGCTCGAAGAAGGAATTATATATCCTATCGACCATTCAAAGTGGGAAAGCCCGATGGTTGTTCAATCGAAGAAACAAGATCCGACATGACTGAGAATCTGTGTCGACTTTCACGAATTGAACAAGGTAACACTCACAGACCCGTTTCCAACTCCTTTTACAAATGAGATTATTAATGAAGTTGCAGGGCATGAGTGTTATTCTTTCATGGATGGATTCTCTGGGTACAATCAAGTACCTATTGCAAAAGAAGATCAGAAAAAGACGACATTCGTGTGCAAGTTCGGGTCATTCGAGTACAAAGTCACGCCCTTCGGTCTGAAGAACGCACCAGCGGTCTTTTCCTGGATTGTCATAAAGTCATTTCAAGAATATATCTACAAAACCATGGATGTCTACTTTGACGACTGGGAAATCTACAAAATGCTAAGGGATCATTGCAAATGGCTTCGAATGATGTTGGAACGTTGTTGGCAAATACAGTTGTCGCTGAACATTAAAAAGTGCATTTTAGCGACACCTATCGGCATATTGTTGGGCCATGTAGTATGAAAAGAAGGAATCAAGGTCGATTATGAAAAGATCAAAATTATTCTCGACCTAAAGCCTCCAGTCAATCCGAAGCAATTGCGGATCCTCTTGGGTCATACGGGGTATTACAGGAAGTTCATCAGACATTACTCCAATATGACTTATCCTCTTGAAGAGCTGTTAAAAGATGATCAAGATTACATGTGGACGAAGGAATGTGACATTTTGTTCAACACTTTGAAGAGAAAAATGGTCGAAGCACCTATCCTCTGATTTCCGAACTACTCGGTAAAATTTCATGTGCATATTGATGCGTCTGGAATAGTAGTCGGCGGTATTTTAACACAACTAGGAGAAGATGGAATGGATTATCCTAATGAATTCAGCAGTCGGAAGTTGAACAAGGATGAAATAAATTACTATACGATGGAAAGAAAAGCATTAGGTAGGGTATTTTCAATTCAGAAATACCGTCATTATTTATTGGCTAATCCTTTTGTATTTTATACAGATCATCAAGATTTAAAATACTTAGTCAATAAGCCATTGCACCATGGGAGGTTGTGTCGCTAGCTTATACTATTTCAGGAGTTTGAATACGAGGTAATTATATGACCTGGAAAGGCTAATGTCAGGCCAGACCACCTATCGAGAGTCGACACTAGAGAGGAGCCGACAGGAATCGAAGATGATTTTCTGGATGCACATTTGTTTCGTATTGAAGCAATCCCTTCAGAACTTCCATAAATTGCACAATTTCTCAAGGATGGACAAGTTCCTGAAGGAATGACTGAGAAAAAGAGTAATATCCTTGCTATGAAAGAAACACCTTACACTTTGATCAATGGATTCCTCTATAAACTTGGCTTGGATGATATATTACGTTGATGTGCATTTGAGCATGAATGACAGAATATACTTTCAGAAGCTCATTTTGGACTAGTTGGAGGACATTATCATGCAGACATAATAGCATGGAAGATTCTGCAAGCTGGACTTTGGTGGCCGACAGTTCATAAATACTGTCGAGATTTTGTATCTAAGTGTGATAGATGTCAGCATATGGGTCGACCGCTGCCGAGAACAAAAATTCCATTGTTTTTGATTAATCCTAGCCGGACATTTGAAATTTGGGTGATTGATTTTATTGGACCATTTCCAGTAGTTAGTAGACAGACATGTGCACGATATCTTATCACTGCTGTGGAATATGTCACCAAGTGGGCAGAAGTAAAACTGGTCGAAACATGTTCAAGCGAAGTCGCTTCCAAGTTTATCTATGAAAATATCATAACACGTTTCAGATGCCCCTTAACATTGATAAGCAACCAAGGTACGCATTTTGTTTGCAAAACCATTGAAGCGCTAACTAAAGAATTTGCAGTTGATCACAGAATAAGCACAACATACCATCCTCAATCTAATGGCGCCGTAGAATCATTCAATAAAACACTCACAAGAGGACTGACAAAAATATGCAACACGGAGAAGGACGATTGGGATGACAAAGTATCTTCTTTTCTTTGGGCATATAGAACAACATACAAAAGAACGACAAGTTAGACACCTTTCTCACTTGTCTATGGGCAAGAAGTAGCCGTTCCATTGCATTTTCGACGACAAGCACCGACTATTGCAGTTGTTTTACACATTGATGTCGAAGATGCATGACAAGAACGACTATTACAAATGTTGAAACTGGATGAAAGTCGACAGATGGCAATAGAACATCAACAAGTCCAAAAACAACAACAAAAT
The DNA here is from genome assembly GCA_027924585.1 of Larix kaempferi. Classification (NCBI taxonomy): domain Eukaryota; kingdom Viridiplantae; phylum Streptophyta; class Pinopsida; order Pinales; family Pinaceae; genus Larix; species Larix kaempferi. Next base: position 11,721,391 of record BSBM01000241.1, on the reverse strand, counting down.
GCGTGGCACGACAGAAATATCAAACAGAAGAATCTGTCAGTTGGAGACTTGGCACTACTCTATAATAGCCGTGTAAAAGGGAAACCAAAGAAGTTGCATACAGAGTGGATGGAGTCTTATATTGTCGAAATGATAAATCCCAATGGATCAGTTCGACTGAAAACGTTACAAGGTAGTGTTTTCCAGAAAGTGGTAAATGGCAACCAACTTAAACGGTACAATTGATGAATATTCTCTAAAAGAAAAAAAATGGTTAGAAATCACTGAATGAGAGAAAGTACTATAAGCAATCAAGCAAACAAAAAGGCATGACAAAAGCAGAATGATGAGAGAATGGTAGAATAAGGATGGAAAAATCAAAGAAAAAATCCTGACGCATAATCGTCGGTATTATAGACATCGACAAGAACGTCGACGAGTTGCTGAGGAAAACTAGACACGATAGAAACAATGGAGCACAAACCGACAAAACCCACCTAGAGAAGTCCACTGACATGACACATCAAGCGAGGTGTCGTGGCATCATGATGACAAATAAGTAAAGGATAAAAGTAGTCGCGAATCCAGAAGTAATGCACCTAACAGGGCGCCGATATCATGTCATCTCAATTTAATACCTCTGTCAAATCAGCCATCAATACAAGCCTCTATGTCTCGTTCACCCGTGCCGAGCAGCTCCACCATAACTCCCGAGCTTAAGGATTCTTGGGCACTCTTTTTCCAAGAAATTGAACTCCAATACACAGAGCTCCCTGACCTTGTTGAAGCAAATTTTGCATTCTCAAACCCTGAATCCACTATGGCTCCAAGGAAAACCTTAACGGCAACCAGGGCCGCTGCGACAATGGTCAGAGAGCTAGAAAAAGAGCAACCGCCTTTAGAAACGAGATTGCAAATGATTCAGAACGCGAAGGCTTTGGAAACAAGTTGGAAGAGGGATTTGAAGGATATTGAAGAGTGGGGGAAGGAATCATACGATCATTGGAGGGAGAAAGCACAGCGGTTGCAAACTGCTACAATCTTGCATTATATGAAGGCACCCCTTCTGGAAAGTTTCGGAGGTCTCAAAGAAATTATTATACAGTTCATTGTTAGCAGGTATCACAATAGCAAGTTCTACTTTGATGTTCCAGTCAAAATTGATGGAGCACTTATCCACAAAATAACTAGTCTGTCACACAAAGGAGATGCTATATTGACAAGTTCAGGTGCAGACTTGGTCGACGAATTTGTAACTACTGTTGTTGGAAAGAACTCACGAGGCATAGCCGTGAGCCAGATCAGATATGGCAATTACAAAACGGCTGCTAAAATTGTGTCGCATGCACTATCACGAATAGGAAGAGGATCAGAATTGAAAACCGACATGCTGGAAGCTGTTAAAAATATGACAATGCGCAGTAAATTCTATAAGTGGGCTGATTTCTTGGCCGAAATAATAAAACACACATGCTATAAATGCCAAGAGGAAGGGACCAGCATCCGATATCCATCTATAATTATATGTATTTCCATGACCCACATCCACCCACAAGGAAATAACAATTTTGCTCAAGAGCAAAATGTCCTTATGGAGAATTTCCACTGCTTCTCATCAGGAATGAAACGACATGGACCTTCGACAGTTAAACTCTAGTTAGAAGCATGGTTTATAGATTTCAAAACAAATGCAACAAGATGGAGAGTACCTCAGAACATTCGACGAAGTTTACGTCCGACAGCAGAAATCCAGCTTTATTTGGATGATACAGGGGTCAAGTATCTGCAAGGAGCAGCAGGTAAAGAAAAGCGCCTCGACTACTATCCATCAGTAGATGAAATTTTCATAGAGTAAGGTCGAAAATCAAACAAAATATTGGTCATTCCGCCTCAAGCAAGAAAATTCAAATTCACTTATGTCGAGCCGTTGACAGACGCAGAATAGGAAGAAGCATATGAAAGTTGGCTATATGTGAACACTTTCACTTATCATCCTGAACCTATACCTGACCCCAATGTACTGGCACTCACACTTACTTCACATGAAGATTCAGAAGAACCCACAGAGCATTCAAACAACAATACAGAGTCCGACAATCCAGAGGATCTCTTGACAGACGGAAATATCCAAAGGGTAGCGGGTGAACTGCTTATAGCTCGATAGAACAAGGTGGTACCAACACAAGGGAAAGGAAAAAGAAAAGTAACTTTTCAGGAGACTACGGAGGAAGATGAAATCGAGTTGTATGATACTACCACTCAGATTCTCGAAGACGCAGCCAAGAATAAGTTTCCAGTAGAGGAGAAATTCAAGAAATTTGTAGAAATAGATAAGCACAAGACACCCAGAATTCTTGTCAAGAAACCAAAGATTCTGGTTGAACCCCATGTCGACCTGACCATTACTACTTCCCCTTCTTCCCCGACCTTAGTATAGGAAGAAAATACCCCTTTAGCATTACTTGCCTCTGTTAACCCAGCAGATGTTGCACTGAGTCAGTTCATCGCCAACCTTCCAGTGCTATGTCCCAACTGGCATGAGATGGTCACTCAACAACCAATCTTTGCAACCATACCAATCGTTCCACTCAATTTGGCTCCCCCCGACACTATTAGAACCAACACTTTACCTTTACCATCTACAGTAGCAGAAGTTGTCGGTCAGAAAAAGACCCATCATATCAGAAACCTTGACCCATTAGGTCTAATCTATTCACTAGAAACAATTTTTTTTACACCTCTTCCAATCACACCACTGAAACAACAATTGAGTCCACCTCAACCCGTAGTCGGCCATAGTGAAAATTCCCCACAAGTCATTACTTCTCAAGTCGAGTCTACAGTTCAAGAAATTGAGTCAAGTATAGTTGGTCCGGGTCCGTTCGGCAGTACCACTTCATTGAGTCCAGTTACGACATCAGTCAACCCTCCATCCATTCCGACAAGTCAGTCAAGTCTCTCTGCCAACGGATCCAAGTCCAGTCCGGTGATATAGTAGCAAAATAAAGAAGCAATTGAATCCACTATAGTTCAAGCTAGTGAAACAGCCGCAGTTCAAGATATTGAAGCTAACACGACAGAAGCACCTGAACAAACCAGCATACAAGACACTAGTACAATCAATGTCGACACATCCAGCATACCAGTAGATATTCAAGTAAGTGCCCAAACTATTGAGCATGAATTCCCACTTACCACAGAAGCATAGCAAAGCATACAGGTCTAGATAGAACAAGTTGTTGCTATCATACAAGAAGCTGTAGAAATTCATCCAGCAACAGCCGACGAAGAAAAGGGGCCAGAGCAGCCAATCATAAATAAAGAAAAATAAAAAGAGAAAAGTAGCCGGAAGAAGCACAAAGAGAGAGAACTTCAGCAGCAAATACAGAGGCAGCAAGCGCAACAAATTCAATAAGGAAGCCACCTCTCAGTATAATTAGACCAATTTGGGCCTATCTCTAATTATCAGCCACAGTTAGCCTCTAAATCAGAGCTTGATTTACTTAGTGATGCAATCTTCAAAGAACAGAGACATCGCCAATAGGAGACATAAGATTGGATCTAGCAGCTACAGGAAGAAAGAAATGCATTTTTAGCTAAGTGTTAAGACTTATCCCTACAAGTCATATCACTTCCTCCTAGTACCAACACGACAACACCCCTTGATAGAGCATATCGGTTATTTGAATCTGCCATGTCGACCCTACAATCTGAGCTTCTAAAGAAACAACAGGACCAGGCTGTCGAAGTATTGTCCCTAATGGAAAGCCAGTTTACAGCCTTTACAGAAGCTCTCAGCCTACTCGAGAAATACGACAATCAAGCAGAAAAACTTGCTGAAGTTTTGAATAATTGGTATATACATTACGGCGAGGTGTACAAAGAACTCCAAAAGACGCAAACATTTTTGAGAATACTGCATCGTCAGCATTTGACCGTGGAGGAAGCACTTACTAAAAGCATCGACAACCAAATCATTATGGAAAATAGAAAGATGGACAAACTAGAAAAACAGGAAGCACAATGGATCTCTCAAGCACGATGCGGCCTCTCTAAACTTGAAGAAATCCAACCCAGGCTCCGACATCTACTTGTTGCTGCCCAAGAAACAATTACTCTATTTGGAATTGACATGATTCACTTGCAGAATACATCTACTCAAGACAAGATGGAAAACCTATCGAAGCTCATGACATTGACTGTGGATATCCAAAATTTGTTGTGTACATGGGAATAATCTCAACACCACCTCTCTATCTCTGCCGAAGTCATTATTGAGGTCTGTTTACAACTACCTGATGCTACCAGCTCTAGCCTGCCATTGTCATAACCGTCTAAATAATTCTTTTTGTTGTTTAGATCTCTCCATTTCTTTGGGATGAAGAAATATTTTGAGGTGGGGTAGATGTTGGAGGGGCCTAGGTCGGCCTGTCGACTAGGAACTCTGCCCGACCATTCTGAAGTATATGTCGAAAGGTCGCGTCGACTAGTATAGGTCGTGTCGGTCGGTTAGACTGACAGACGGTTATGTAACTGTATTAAAATATATATATATAGGTTGTTGAGATGATGTACTAGTTAGATTGGTTCTATGTAGTATTTTGCTCTTGCTGGTTAATAAAAAGGCTTGTGATTCTCTCTATCTATCTCGTCTCTTGTATTTGTATCATTGTGTATGCTTGCTTAGAACATATAATGTATCTCTGGTAACCACATGAACTTGAGGACTACAACACTTGCAATGATCAGGGCGTCGATTGAAACCTAGAGACTCATGCCAACTCAAGTTGGGAAGAGATTCCAAAGAACGCCACTTGTTAACCAATTCCTAGTCTCCCACTTCCACCAAATCACATCTGGAAGCATCTTAGCTGCCCTAAATCCCTTGAGCACCCTCTTGGAGGCTATGTTTATCCCTGACATGTCATATATGTCATATTTCATCCTTCAGGTCCGATTTGTGTCATAGGTGTCATAGCATCTTCATCATTGTTGTCATAGAGCTAGGGAATCTAGCCCAAGTGTCTCACTAGCTCCAAATTGCCTCTTCCTCTTCCTCTATATTTCGACCTTGGATGATTCATACAATGAATAATACCTTTTGAAATCCCCCAATTATGTTACCATTCACCTTGAATTCGAATTGCTAAGAGAATGATGCCAAGTGTAGTGGGGAAATCTAGCCATATGTGGGTCCCCCTTCCTCCATGTGTCTTCATGATCAAATGCCACTTTGCTTTTCACTTGTATATATTTATTTAGCTCCTTTATTAAATATTTATTCCATTCTAATGTTCAAACATCATTTATTATTCCCCTTATTCCAAATCCAAAAGCTTCCACCCCAAACCTAGGAAACTAGTAATTTTCCTCCTTGGCAATTATTTGACCTTAGCATCAATTTGACAAACTCTAATGAATATGTCCAATGTGCTTAGGCCATTGTGACCCAATGCCAATTTGGGACATGACAAATCCTCCCTTCCCAATATTGCTTGTCCTCAAGCAATTTCAAACATGGGTGTTGAAGAACCTGCTTTCTGTATAATTGTTTGAAGTTGCCATTGAATTGCCAAACCTTGAGTCTTTGAGATTCCATGAAGATTTTAGAGAGGAACCACCATGCTTTATGCTACACTACTAGGATAAAAATCACTTTATTAAGTGGGAAATACAACTCCCATACTGCTTGTTTCCCCAAAAATTTGGAACCAATGAGACAAAAATTATTCCAGGGTCCCATTGCTTGTACTGCACCCCAACAATTAGGAGTGCTCTCGAACCCATACCATCAGAGAAGAGGATTCCTGGATCCCATTTTCTTGTATGAATTCTTCCAAACATCATGAGTACAAAATATATATCATCAAAGTACATAACAACATAATGAAAATGTACATCAAGGAGGTGCTTCATCAAAGAATCATGAAAGTGCGTATACCTCCAAGCAAGTAGACCACCATTTTCCAAGTGCATACAAGCTTCAAGTGACCAATCAAATCTGCTCCAATGACATAGGTGAGGATCCCATGTCCTATAATGATGCTCCAAAAGGATGTGATATGCATCAAAATATTCAACCATGTATTCTTTCATCCAAGAAGTGAATGAAGAATCTCCACTAAAATCTGAACCAAATAATGAGCAGAAAAAACAAGGAGACTTCAAATGACTCAAAGAAGTCTCACCCATACATCCCTGAATGTGAGAATCATAAAGATATAACAAAGTATGTGGCTTCCAACAAAAATGTTTTCCAATCATAAATCTATTCACCCAAGTGTTGGATGAAGTCCCTCCAACATCAAATGAATGAAGTGTTGAGCAAGAAAAACCATGAGTCTTCAAGTGACTCAAATGCATATCATAGGTGCATCCATGTAGATGTGCATCATCATAAAGTAACAAAGGATGCTTTTGAAAATGTGAATAAGAATTTTCTCCAACCATATCATCATAAAAAGTAAATCTAGGAGTTCCATACTCCTCATGTGGCACCATAAAAAAGAACCCTTTGACCCATTATTCATCGAGACTAATGCTGCAAAACATGGAATTGTAGGATGTTGGAGAATTAACTAACTTACCCAAATGATCAAAAAGTGAAAAAGTTTCATCATGGGAAGGATCCATATGGGTAGTATCATGCAGCTCCTTCAAAAGTGTGAAACCTTTGTCATAGATTGGTTCTAATGTAGAGGAATCGTGCTCTTATTTAAAAATTGCATAACCTTCATCAAGAGACAATTCAAGTTCCTCTTCCACCACATCAAGTGTTTGGATCTCTTCAAGTTCATCTTCAAACACATTAAGCACATTCAATTTTCCACATTTCTCATGATCCATCATGTCATGAGAATCCTCCAAGCAATCTACCACTTGACAATCTAAAACATAGGAGGAAAAACAAGTATCTTGCAACTTTTCAAGAAGTTGATCATTTGAAACTGTGAGAGTATGACTATCCTGATTATTCTTCAAGTATGCATCATGTAACTATTCATTAAGCTCAAACAAATGGTTTCTCTCAAAAATCAAAGACATGAAATTACCTTTGATGTGGCACATTGCTCTTTGAATCTTCTCCATGTCTTCAAGGAAGGCTGTTTCCTCCAATGAAGTAGCTCTCCAACAAGAATTTGACACCAATGCTTGAGTGTCATGGAGAATGCTGAGGGACTCTTGGATCTTCTTTTCATTCATTTTTAAGGACCCTTCAAGAAAATGAGGATCTTGCAAATGAAACTCCTTATATTCTTCCTTCTTGCTTGGGCCAACTTCATGAAGCTAGAGTGGTGATGGGGAAGTTGATCTTATTTCTTCTTCAAATGCTACAAGGTCTTCATTTTCATGTTTAATGGAAGTTTGGCTTGCAACAACACTTTCAAAAGTGATCACCAACATAGAGGTGTGAGCACCCATCAGTAGGTACTCTTTCATAGTTCAAGCATCCATCAATAGATGCTCCTTGATTCATGTCCAAGGTAGAATGTGTCTCGAATTCATCTTCAATACTCTCAATAGAATCTTCTTCATGCTCTTGTGATGTCTCTTCATATTTTTCAGAGTCACTTGGGAGTGACTTTCGATCCTCTTCATGTACTGCTTCTTCTACTTCACCTATTTCAGAACTAGGTGGTTAATGGGTCTCCTCATTTTTCTCCTTCAAGCAAGATAATGCATTTTTCCCCTTGGTTTTATTAAGATCAATATATTTTCTCTCAGGTTGGATAGCCAAAAATTCGAATCCTTTCATAAACTGCTTGGTCATCTCTTCAATGATTTTTGTATGGTCCTCACCATCATTCACACACACATGATTTTATCTCCAAATGTTTTTACAAGAAGGGCATAAAACTTTCCTCACTAACTACACATCTTCATTCTTGGGCCCATTTTCAAACACCACATCAGCATAGTCTTCAAAAGTCATGGCCTTTTGTATATGTTTACTCAAAGCAAGATATTCTAGATATGATTGATATTCTTGGGGCACGGTTATATATTTTGCTCTCCATCTTTGTAAATCATTCATAGCATTATCCTTTGGTGGTGTGACATACTCATATTTATCATACATAGGGTCATAATCATAATCTTCATTCCTCCTAAAATTATAAGAAGTGTTGCATGATGGCACCTCTTCCTCGTACCATTCACATTCTGCTTCATATGGCTCATAAGCATCTTCATATTCCTCATAAGAATTGTACTCATAGGGTTCATCATAATAGTAAGACATGGCTGCAAATTATTCTTCAATGTATGATATTATTTCACAGGTGCAAGGACCATGCTCTGATAGCACTGTAATGACCCTTTTTTAAAATTTTATTAAAAGGACCAAATTTTCACTTTTTCCCCAAATTCGACCTTTGACTAGTTTTGATGCCTAGGTCTCCAATTTGCCCCAAATGCTCCCAAATATTCTGAGAAGGTATATGGATGATGTTAGAACATAAATATGTGTTTCATGGATGATTTTGGACCTTTAAAATACTTCTGAAAATCCTCTTTCAATTCTGGCCAATGTAGGGAACTTTACTAGTAATTTCCCTTTGACTAGTATTGGTCTCTAGGTCTCCAATTGAATCCAAATGCCTCTAAATATTCAGTGAAGGTGTATGAATGATATTTGTACTTGATTATGATTTTCATAGATTATTTATGACCATCAAAATACTTCTGAAAACTTGTTTAATATTCTGGACAAAGTATGGAATTTAACTAGCAATTTGGGGTTCAAATCCCCCCAGGGTAAGTACTGAAAATGACTCTCCAAATGCCTCCAAAATCACTCAAAATTATGAAAATAGGTAGGGGATGTTTGAGGTACATTATTTAGGTCTCATGTGCACCATTAATAAATTATTAAGTCTGTTCTAACCTTCTCCCAAACAATAGCAAAAACCACTAATTCGACCTTGGGGGAAATAGCATGAAATCTTCTTCAAATAAAATAAAACTGAGCAATGTGGCTCCAAATGATTAAGTGTTGAACATGAAAATTGTAATACTCATCAATGGAAGTCCATATATAATAAATATATCAGATAAATATTCTTCCATTCGAAATCATCATCAATACATTGGCATACATCAATCTAGTGGGGGAATGGTCACTGTTTTCTCATTAATAATCCATTTTACACATAACCACTTGGTATTTCGACCTGAAAATTTATGGAGATGAATAATATAGTATATTAATCATATTAAAACATAAATATATCATGATAAGTTCTCCCAAAGAGTACAAGAGCTCACCAAAAACACCCTCCCTCAAGGGTCAAGAATATGCCATCAAAACTAGAAATGGTTGAGAGAGTGTGCTGCACTAGAAGAAACCATGAGATTCCCTATAGCTTACACCTAAAAATAAACACTCCATTAAATCTCCAAATGAAAGTTATAAATGGCCTTTCCAATTACCAACTTGGATGGGAATCTTTCACCCTTGAAATTGGCTAAGGCAAGAAACTAGTCATCCACTAGCTCTCCCGCTTCACAAATGCAATTGAAAATTTCTCAAATGATAAAAATATGGTTTCATTATTTGTTATTGACATTTATAAACTTCTAATGTACTCCATGGGTCGAATTCCTTCCAAGAGACTCATGCCAACTCAAGTTGGGAAGAGATTCCAAAGAACGCCACTTGTACAACAATTCCTAGTCTCTCACTTCCACCAAATCACATGTGGAAGCATCTTAGATGCCCTAACTCCCTTGAGTGCCCTATTGGAGGCTATTTTTAGCCCTGACATGTCATATATGTCATATGTGATCCTTCAGGTCTGATTTGTGCCATAAGTGTCATAGCATCTTCATCATTGTTGTCATAGAGCTAGGGAATCTAGCCCAAGTGTCTCACTAGCTCCAAATTGCCTTTTCCTCTTCCATGGGAGTTACTCTTCCTCTATATTTCAACCTTGGATGAGTCATGAAATGAATAATACCTTTTGAAATCCGACAAGTATGTTACCATTCACCTTGAATTCGAATTGGTTGGAGAATGATGCCAAGTGTAGTGGGGAAATCTAGCCATATGTGGGTCCCCCTTCCTTCATGTGTCTTCATGATCAAATGCCACTTTGATTTTCACTTGTATATATTTATTTATCTCTTTTATTAAATATTTATGCCATTCTAATGTTCAAACATCATTTATTATTCCCCTTACTCTAAATCCCAAAGCTTCCACCCCAAACCTAGGAAACTAGTAATTTTCCTCCTTGGCAATTATTTGACTCTTAGCATGAATTTGACAAACTCTAATGAATATGTCTAGTGTGATTATACCATTGTGACCCAATGACAATTTGGGACATGACATTCGTGTGCAAATCGACATGGACAACCAACCAACTCACCAGCGAAGAATGTTAGTTGGCCCAGTTTGCTGGCTCTTTGAGAAAAAGAGCATTAGCTTGGTACATGGGATACATTGCTAAAAAACCAAATGCATCAAAAGAAAAAATCATGAAAAATTTCTTATCCTTTTTTAAGACAAAGGATGCAAAATATCTAGCTGCGGAGAAATTGAAGACGATGGTCCAGAGATCGACAGAAATTGTCAAAGAGTATGATAAGAAGTTTAAATACCTCTTGAGCTAGATCGACTACGAAATTGAAGACAAAGTCCTCATCAAGTGGTTCATCGTTGGCCTTATAAGCAAAATAAAATTACATGGTCGACGAAAAAAATGTTACTTCATATGAGGGTGCCTTAACAAGAGATCTGGAGATTGAAATGGACGATGATTACCCTTTGGTTTCCATTGATAGACATGTTAATGAACGCCTCGACAGTATGGAGTAGGCCATCCAAAGCATGAATTTGAAAGTACCAGAGTTATGGTGTACAACGTGTTCGACTGCAGGGCATACTAAATATTCTTGTCGAAATGAGGATCGATGACAAGATGTCAGACTTACTCAAACTAGATGCTTTTGTGTGATCTATGTAAATAATATGACTTACATTCAAAAAAATGATTGCCCATACAATCTAAAGAATAAGAAAGCGAAATGGTTCTAGATATGTCAAGTCAACACTCATTTGATGGACGAATGCCATCTGAATTTGAAGAATAGACACAATTACCATGCAGTGTACCAAACAAATTATGCCGAGCAGCATAACGACAGAAACATAAGAAATGACAGATTTGACAGAAATGATGGAAGAAATGACTGGTATAACCATAATAGAAACGACAGATATCCTAGATATGATGACCGCAGATATGATCGACGATATGATGACTATAACAGGCATGGCGGATACCAAGGTCGAGGTCGTGGCGGTGGTGGTCGCGGTTCCCGACCTAATCGACCTGGTCTATGTTATACATGTCTTAGTGAAGATCATCGGCATGCAAAATTCCCATACAAATAAAGAACCGATCTAGAGTTTTGTACAAAATGTGGGGTAGGCGATCACTTTTTAGAGGATTTCCCTACCATGATTGAAAAAATCAATAATAAAAAGAATGTTCATGTCTTGTCTTGTGTACCTAAATATGACGTGCTTCGAAAAAAAAATTTGCAAATTGCTACTCGACAAGGTACCCATATTGGTCCAGATAGACCTCCGATAAGTAAAATAGTAACCAAAGAAGATAATCCAAATCCGGCTAAGAAAAAATATGTGTTTAAAAATGCATCCGATATATTTTCTGAATTGGCATCCCATGAAGACACTGAAGAAAACCAACAAGAAGAACTAATTAATTAATTGTTCAATCTAATTACAAATGATGAGGCTGTAGGAAATTTAATCAACCTGTTGCATAAAGTCAAGCATAAAAATGTCGTGCAAAGACAACCAAAACATTTGCCGACTTAATCAAAAAGAAAAAAATGATGCTGACCCTCTTGTCGACCTCGACATAAATGGCTACCATGTACGCCAAGTCGTACTGGATTTTTGGTTCCCAAGTCAATATCATGACTCGTGATACTTGGGACCAACTTGGTCGACCACAGTTGCAGGAATCAGGTATTTATCTGAAGCTCGCAAATCAAGGACTCATTGAGCCTATCGGAGTTTGGAAGGGAGTTGAAACATCTACCAAAGGCATCACAACAAAAGTTGATTTTGAAATCATTAACCCTAAAGATGATGCAAGTTCTTTCCCAGCCTTGGTCGGTCGACCTTGGGGGCGAAAGATGAAGGCTTCGATTTTATTAGATAAAGGTCGTATCAAGCTAAAAGGCAACGGTCAAAAGGATATTGTACCAATCTTCCCATCTCAAAGAGAACCTTGGTCAGAACCTATATAAGAAGATAATGATATTCGATAGCTCTATTGAATAGATAATAACGGAGATCATGTTGAACCAAATTCTCAAGGAGAGCTTCACTTTGGAGATCCGATTTCAATCGGATATAATTCTGACGCAGAACTTTACAACTGGAAGGTGGAGAATTATGATATTCATGCAAAAGAATGCTGGATGGTGGAAGCCATCTCAAAAAATCAAGTAAATAAATGTCTCTCAATCTCGACTGCTCCAAGAATATTTGAGCGAAAAATTTGAGAATACCCAACTCTTACACCAGCCAAAAATGCACAAACATATAATCCAGCGCTGAGATACAAGGAACATGACTCCCTAGCAGCACATGTTGAACAAGTTTCAAAACATGTCGAAGAGCAAGTTATATTACATAGTTTGGTTGAGACATTTATTGCTCAAGCCGCGAGATGGTGGGATACCCACCATTCGAGACTCCAATCTTGGACTAGCGCATCGACATTTTTTGTAGAAATATTTGGAGGAAATAAACTGATGGGTCAGGCAGACATCCCTATGTTCACATAGGGACAAAATACTGAAGTCCATATTGATCGATGTGAAAAAGAATGGCGAAAACTAGGTTACAAAGATGAAAGGGCATGGCCACACCTCTTCCCCAACACACTCGATGATTTACCTAATAAATGGTACAATATGGAAGAGGATAGAGGAGAAACATTCACATGGAAATATTTGAAAGAAAACTTCATCAATGATTTCCAGTTTTCCACAAAGGAGGAGCAGTTGGTCGAGGCAAGCAATCATATCAAATAATTTCTGCAGCCGACAGAAAATATAACACCTATAGAAAAGAAGCAAAATGCTCGACGATCAGCTGCCTGTCATAACATAACGTTGAAGGAAATCCAACATTCCACACGACTAAGCTTAGAAATAGAGAAGTCAGTTGGGAAAAATTTTCAATGGAGACAAGATCACCCTGTCATGTTGAAGCCTGTCAAAACAGTCTTTGTCATGGAGATTATCGAGAAAGATGAACCAGAGAGATTAACAGAAAAAGACCTTCCACCTGCATTCACACAAATAAAAGGCGATGAAAGACTGATAAATGACAACCGTGCTCTAGAGTGGATGGATGCAAAGATCAAAACAAAAGAAGTGGATATCTCAAATGAAGGCCGACCAAAGATGGCGAGAATTGGTGACTACTAAAATGAAGAACAGACTGCAGAAATCACCACCCTCCTCAAGGAATTTCAGGATGTATTTTCCCGTGATTACAAAGACCTGAAAGGACTTATGCAGGAGATGGGTGAAATGAAAATTGACATCAAACCAGACGCCAAACCAGTGAAGAAAAGGACCTATAAGCTCGCACACAAGTATAAATATATTGTCAGAAAAGAGATTGATAGTATGCTCGAAGCTGGAATTATATATCCTATCGACCAATCAGAGTGGGCGAGCCTGATGGTTGTTCACCCAAAGAAGCATGACCCGACATGACTGGGGATTTGTGTCAAATTCCGTGAACTGAACAAGGTAACACTTACAAACCCTTTTCCAACACCTTTCACAGATGATATTATCAACGAAGTTGCAGGGCATGAGTGTTATTCATTTACGGATGGATTCTCTGGGTATAATCAAGTACCTATTGCGAAAGAAGATCAGAAAAAGACTACATTTGTGTGTGAATTTGGGTCGTTCGCATATAAAGTCATTCCTTTCGGTCTGAAGAATGCACCAGCGGTCTTTTCCCGTATTGTCGTCAAGGATTTTTAGGAGTATATCTACAAAACCATGGCTGTCTACTTCGAAGACTAGACAATCTATTCAATGTTAAGATATCATTGTAAATGGATTCGATTGATGCTGGAACATTGTTAGCATATTCAATTGTCGCTGAACATAAAAAAAGTGCATATTTGCGACTCCTATTGGTTGTTGGGCCACGGAGTATGTAAAGAAGGAATCAAGGTTGATTATGCAAAAATAAAAATTATTCTCAACCTAAAACCTCCAGTCAACCCGAAGCAAGTGTGAATCCTTTTGGGTCATACGGGGTATTACAGGAAATTCATCAGACACTACTCTAACATGACATATCCTCTCGAAGAGTTGTTGAAAGAAAATCAGGACTACAAGTGGATGGAGGAATGCAATACTTCATTCTACATACTGAAGAGAAAACTGGTCGAAGCACCTATCCTCCGTTTTCCAAATTGGTTGGTGAAATTTCATGTTCATATCGATGCATCTGGAATAGTAGTCGGTGTTATTTTGACACAACCCAAAGAAGATGGAATGAACTATCCTAATGCTTTCAGTAGTCGGAAGTTGAACAAGGCCGAAAGAAATTACTCTACCACAGAAAGGGAAGCATTAGGTATGGTATTTGCACTATAAAAATACCTACATTAATTATTGGCTAATCCTTTTATATTCTACACATATCACCAAGCTTTGAAGTATCTAGTCAATAAACCATTTCACCACGGGAGGTTGTGTCGATGGATCTTACTCTTCTAGGAGTTTGAATTTGAGGTAATAATCTGACCAGGAAAGGCTAATGTCGGGCCAAACCACTTGTCAAGAGTCGACACCGTAGAGAAACCGACAGGTATTGAAGATGATTTTCCAGATGCACATTTCTTTCAAATTGAAGCTATTCCCTCGAAACTTGCAGAAATTGCATAATTTCTTGAGGATGGACAAGCTCCTGAAGGAATTCTTGAGAAGAAGAGGAAGATTCTTTCTATGAAAGCTGCACCTTATACTCTCATCAATGGGTTCCTCTACAAACTTGGCCTAGATGATGTATTACGTCGGTGTGCACTAGAGCATGAGCGACAGAGCATCATATCAGAAGCACACTATGGACCGACAAGAGGACATTATCACACAGATATAACAACAAGGAAGATTCTGCAAGCTGGACTTTGGTGGCTGACAGTTCATAAAGACTGTCAAGAATTTGTAACTAAATGTGATATATGCCAATGTATGGGATGACCTTTGCCTAGCATAGAAATGCCTTTGGTTCCAATTAATCCAAGCCGAAAATTCGAAATCTGGAAAATCGATTTTATTGGACCATTTCTAGTAATTGGCAGACAAACAGGTGCACGTTATCTTATCATTGTTGTAGAATATGTCACCAAATGGGAAGAAGCAGAACCGATCGAGACATTTTCTAGCGAAGTCACTGCCAAATTCATCTATGAAAACATCATTACACGTTTCGGATGCCCGCTAACTTTACTTAGAGATCAAGGTACGCATTTTCTCTGCAAAACTATTGAGGCATTAACAAAAGATTTTGCAATTGATCACAGAATAAGCACTACATATCATCCACAATCTAATGGAATCGTGGAATCATTTAACAAAACACTCACAAGAGGACTGATGAAAGTGTGCAACATGGAGAAGGACGAATGGGATGATAAAGTACCTTCTATTCTTTGGGCATACAGAATAACGTACAAAAGAACGACGGGTCAAACACCTTTTTCACTTATCTATGGGAAAGATGCACGACAAGAGCACCTATTACAACTGTCGAAACTAGATAAAAGTCGAAAGATAGCAATAGAACACCAACAAATCCAGAAACATCAATAGAAAGCATGGCATGATAGGAACATCAAATGGAAGAATTTGTCAGTTGGTGACTTCACATTGCTTTATAATAGCCACGTAAAAGGGAAACCAAAAAAGTTGCACATGGAGTGGATGGGGACCTATATTGTCAAAATGATAAACCCCAATGGTTCAGTCCAACTGAAAAAATTACAAGGTAGTGTTTTCAAGAAACTTGTACATGGTGCCCGACTAAAACGGTACAAGTCATGAGCATCGCTCTCAAAAAAATAAAAGCGGTTACAAATAACTGAAAGAGAGAAGAATTATAAGAAATCCCCATAAACAACAATTCAAATCACATTCATAATGACAAAGGACTGGACGAGTAAAGCCAATAAGAACAAGGATTGACATGAAATAAGACCTATGCATGATTGCCGACCTGATAGGCGCCATGAGTATAGAGATAGTCGAAAGCGAGTAGCTGATCGTATTCCTTAGTCCCACCAGGTTATTCATACCCATCATGATTAGACAAAAGATCCACGACGACAACCCCCTGACATAAATACAACAACAAAAAGTAGTTGGGATGATCGACCAATAAATGAGCAAAACTGACATGCACTTGATGAGGCACAGATAGCATGTCATTCCAAATTAAATTCCTCGTCAAATCAGTCTTTAATGCAGCCATCTACTTCACAGTCACACGTGCCAAATTTGTCTTCTATAAATCCTGAGCTTGAGGATTCCTAGTTACTCTTTTGCCAAGAACTTGAAAACCAGACTTCAAAACTCTTGGAAAACCTTCGTGAACCTGAGAGCTTTACAGAAGCCATGGCGCCCAAGAAAGCTCAGGAGACAACTCGCTCAGCTGCAGCCAAAGCCTGTGAGTTAGAGAAGGCCCAATCCATGTTGGAGACCCGCTTGCAGCTGGTTCGAAATGCTAAGGTACCAGAGTCACATTGGATATGGACTTGGAAAGACATTCTCAATTGGGGAAAGGATGCAGATCGCCATTGGAGAGATGAAGCCCAAAGACTGTGGACTACCACAATTCTGCAATACATATAGGCACCTCTGGTCGAACCGTTTAGCGAACTTAAGGATATTATTGCCCAATTCATAGTTAGCAGATATCATAATGGGAAATTTTATTTTGATATTCCGGACGAAATAAATGGTGCGCTTACCAATAGGATTACAGGATTGTCAAATAAAGGTGCAGATGTGCTCGTTTGAAAGAAGCTAGAATTGATTAAAGAATTCACAGATCACCCAACTGGAAAAAAATATTGAGGGTTAATGGTAAATCAGATCAAGTTTGAAAATTATAAGATAGCCGCTTGAATTGTTTCGACCGCATTGTCAAGTTCCGGGCGCAGCTCGGACCTAAAAATTGAAATGCTAGAGGAATTTATGAATATGGAAGCAAATGGAAAAACTTACAATTGGGATGACTATCTAGCAGACATTATCGGGACCATATGTTTCAAGTGTCAAGAATACAGAGCGGCCATTCGATACCCATCTTTAATCATATGGATTGCCATGAGTCATATAAGGCCGGCATGAAATAAAGTCTTTGTTCAAGACTAACCTGTGCTAATGCAAAACATCGATTGCTTTATGCATGGAGGCAGTCGACTTGGTTCGACAACAGTGAAGATTTGGCTAGAACTCTGGTTCCAAAACCTAAAAACTTAGTCAACGAGATGGTGAGTACCCCAGAATGTTCAACGAAGTTTTCCTCCGTCGGCCCACATTCAGCTTGCGCTAGATCACACATTGGTCTGGCACTTGCAAGGCGTAGCCGGTGCCACACAAGCTCTCAACTATTACCCTTCGACCGACGAAATCTTCAACGAGCTCAACAGACAATCCAGCACAAAACTCATAATTCCTGCTAAGGCACGAGAGGTCGGCGTTCCCATAGTCAAACCTTTAACAGATGCAGAAAAAGAGGAAGAGTATGGAAGTTGTCTATATATGAACAATTTTACATTTCAAGCTGAGCCCGTATTCGAGCCACAACCTCTAGCACTTACTCTTACACCTCACCAAGAGCCATCGGATACAGCTGAGCATTCAGATGAAGAGATCCAGTCCGACAATCCAGAGTACGCTTTGAAAAGTGACAACATCCAACCGGTGGCCAATGAGTTATCACGAGCTCAAAAATCAAGGGATGTACAAATACATGGGAAGGGAAAAATAAAAATGATTATCCAAGAATCGACAGAGGAATACAAAGCAGAACTGTTCGACAACGTAGCACAAATTTTGGAAGATGCAGCTAAGAACAAAGTGTTGTTCGATGAGAAGTTCAAGAAATTTTTGGAAGCTGAGCAACCTCGTATCCAACCACAACCCAAAAATAAAGTTAATCTTATGATAGAGCATCCTATTGACTTGACCATAAGTTCACCTCCACTGTCTCTGACTATTGTGACGGAGGACACTGTTTTCTCTACACCTTTGGTAAGTACTCCACTTGCACCTTCAGCAACACCTCAAATTTCAAATCTTGTACAATCCCTTCCTCTTCCCCTTAGACAAACATTTCAAACTAATCATGACTTTACTCACTTCAATAATGAACTCTCCAATATCTTTCCATAATGGCGAGATTTAGTGACCAAGAAACTTGTCTTCCTCGACACTAGCTCACCGACTAATTCTGCCCCTCCCAGTGCTAAATCAACTTAACTATTGAACCCCCCGGCACCACAAGAAATTGGTAGGCTTCATACTCATATCCAGCGTAATCCTAACCCAAATGGTCTGATTATTTCTCAAGAAACCTCATCTTTCATCCCTTTTCTAGTCAACCCGTTGGTGGAAGCCCATTCACCTCCTCGACCTATCATCAACCCACCGGAGCAATAACCGGACCTTGAAATTTTGGATTCAATCGAACCATTAATACCAGAAGTCTTGTCTCCTATAGTCAGTATGGAACCATCCAGCAGTCCCATTACAAACCCCCCTCCCCCAGTCAACGAAACAACTATGTCACCAACTGGTGAAGTCGTTACTAGTGTGTTATCGCCTATCCCTGCCGATGGGACCACTACAAAATTCGAAGCAATTCAAAATCAGGAACAAGAAACACCAATTCAAGAAGCCTCATAAGCAACAGTCGAACCAACAACACAAACCATTGAAGCAGTAGTTGAGCTAGCAGAACAAGCCAATCAAGTAGTAGCCAAGGAAGAACTCCCTAAAAACACAACAGCGGTACTAAGCATCTCAATACAAGCAGAACAAACCATTGCAGAAGCACAAGTAGAAGCAGAACATCCATCAGAAGAAGTCGAGACACAAAAAGACTTAGAACGACAAGCAGAGGCCCCAAAATCTCAAGGAAATTCCAAGAAGAAGCAGCGTAAAGACAAAGACCTTCAGCAATAGCAACAGCATCTGGACCATATATCTCAATTGGGTGGATTATCTATACATCTCGACCAATTCTATCCCATCTCGACATACAATCTGCAACAGGAAATGCAGGCAGAGCTCGACTTACTTGCTGATGCAATTTATCGAGAACAATGATATAGACGACTAGCAGCCGAAGATCGCATTCACCAGTTAGAGGAGGAGCAAACTGTATTTTTGGCTAAGTGTCAAGACTTAGCACAACAAGTCATCCCACTTCCAGTCAGCTCTGACATGACTAGCACACTTTGTAAAGTTAGTCACAACAGATCTATTGAACAAGAATATCAATCACAATGATGTAAAACAAATTGGAGTAAAAATTGTGCAAGAGAGATGCATCAGTGCTCTATAATCCAGAATAGTAGAATTACAATACGATACTGTCACACTGAGTGAGCAATTCCAATTATACATGGAGGTCATTCGAATATACTGCATGGCATAGCTTGGCTCCAACTAGGAGTCCATCTCATCAATCAGTGGTGGTCATCAATGCACAAGTAACTGTCAGCTAGGTGTCAAACTGAGTCTAACCGAGTGTAATAAGTGTAATTGATGGTAAGTGGAACTAAAATAGGGATGGAGGCTCAGTGGAGGGCACATGAGGGCTTAACTGCACTTAGAACTGTCAGTCATGTCTCATCGGAGGTCAATCGGAGTGATAACATCAGTTATGGATCAATCAGAGGTAAATCAGAGTGATAACTAAAGTGTAACTGGATTGGTAGGTGAGAAAGTCACCCTTCTTCAGTGGAAGGTGAGAATTGGGTGCATGACAGGCTAGGAGGGCTTAAACTGAGTGGAAAGTAGCTCCCGAGTGCTGGGAGACTAAGGACTGGGTGCTGGAGCTACCATACTGATGATTGGGAAGCATGCATGCAAAGTACATAAGTGAATTATGAGATATCCTAACACCCCCCCCTCAAGCTATAATACGATGTACAAAATAAAATGTTGGTCCCTGGTTACTGAGACCAAAGGTCACCCCAATACTATAATCCAAAAAATGCTGAAAATAAGCTAAGTGAGGAAAGAGGGAAAACCCAGTGGGAAGAAATCCCCCCCTCAAGCTAAACATAAAAATGGATCTAATCTGTCTCCACCATGATGGAACTCACCCCCACGAGTTAACAGAGGTCATAGAACTTATTCTCAGTGAAGCTCTTGGTGAAGATGTCTGCAATTTTCTCATCGGTAGGGCAATATTGCAGAATGATGGTGCGATAATGCACCAACTCTCAAATGTAGTGTATATGAATCTCAATGTGTTTGGTCCTCTGCCGCTGAAGTGTATCGGTGGAGATCTTAATATCACTTTGATTATCACAAAATAGGACAGTCGAATTAGTGCTACCAAAATCAAACTCGGAAAGAATGCCCTGCAACCAAACTGCCTGAATGCAGGCATTGACGTCCCCTCGATACTCTGCCTCTGCTGAAGAAAGTGCAATGGTTTCCTGCTTTTTGCTTGACCATCAAATAGGGGCATGAACAATCATGAAAACATATCTGGAAGTGGACTTCCGATCTATTCTATCACCCACCCAATCTGAATCAGTAAAACCAATGAAATCTAGCTTAGAATCTGCAGCATAATGTATGCCAAAATGTTTCGTACCTTGCACATACTACAATCTCCGCTTGGCTGTCCGCCAATGAATCTCATGGGGCTGCTGCATATACCTTGATACAGCACTCACAGCATAAGATATATCAGGCCTTGTGTGTGTCAAGTAGAGTAGTGAACCAATCAACTGTCGATACATAGTGCAATTTGCAAGTGGTGTAGTATTTCCCTCTTCAAGACTTATTCCTGAGAGGAATGGGAATGGAGCAGCCTTACATTCTGCCATATTAAACTTTAATAGAATGTCTTTAGCATACGTTTTCTGAGATAATGTTATCCCATCAAAATTTTGAGCTGTCTCCAAGCCCAAAAATTGCTTAAGCAAGCCCAAATCGCTCATATCAAAAGCTAGATTTAAAGCGGTTTTCAGCTTGTTAATTGTAAAGAGAGTGCTACCAATAATGAGAATATCATCAACATATAAAACCACAATCAAAAAATTACCTTTAACTTGCTGTAGGTACACATTAGTATCAGATTTTCATCTTTTGAAATTCTGAGAAAGAAGGAAGGATTCCATCTTTGTGTACCAAGTTCTTGGGGCCTGTTTCAATCCATACAAATATTTCTTCAATCTGCAAACTAATGATGGATCTGATATGCATCCTTTTGGTTGTTTCATATATACCTCCTCATCAATGTCTCCATGTAGAAAAGAACTCTTCACATCCATGTGGTGCACTTCCCAGTGCTTGGATGCGGAAATGGCCAAAACTAGGTGGATGGAATCCATCTTTGCAACCAGTGCAAAGGTCTCAGTGTAGTCCACACCTTGGACTTGGGAGAAACCTTTTTCCACCAGACTAGATATGTATTTTCTTATAGTACCATCAGCATCAACCTTCATGCGGTAGATCCACTTGCATTGAACTAATTTTCTTCCGGGTGGAAGAGAAACTAGCTCCCATGTATTGTTCTTTTGAAGAGAACTGTACTCTTTATCCATGGCGGTTTTCCATCGTGGATCTCGGTGGGAATGATAGTATGATTTGGGATTTGAACCAATCATCAAATAAAATTTCTTAGATAATAATGGATCAGCAAAATAAAGAGCCATACCTTCTCTTTGAAAGTCTGCTCTTGTTCTCCTTGGATCAGCAGGATTTCCAATGTTTGGAGTAGCAGATTGTAGAGTGTTTTGAGCCCACTTTGGTAACTAAGGAGGATCATTATGTTTTGATTCTGAACCTGATATTTCATGGCCATAAAACTTTGATATAATATCAGATATATTAGATCCAATGCTTTCTTCATATTCACTCGAATCTTCTTCTTGTGGAGGGTGCAGATCGGTAGTGTTTTCCTCAACTAGTTTTAGATCTGGCAACGGTTCTTCAAACTTCACACTTCGCTCTATGAATACCTTTTTGGATCTGATATTCATGAGTTTATATGATTTGATTCTTCCCCATATCCTATCAGGATACATTCAATACTTTTGGATCCAAAGCTTTCCTCTTATCAGAAGGAATTCTAGCCCATGCAGTGGAGCCAAAAACCCTCAAATTGGACACATTTGGTTTGCGACCAAAGAATGCTTCGAAAGGAGTTTTACCTTTCATGGATGAATGTGGAACTTGGTTCTGAATATATTCAGAAACATTAATGGATTCATCCCAAATATTTGGAGCCAAACCTTTTGACTCAAGCATGCAGGTAGCCATCTCTTTCAGTGACCGATTCTTCCTTTCTGCTACACCGTTCTGCTGGGGTGTGTAGGGAACTGTATGTTGGATTTGAATTCTGCTTTTGGCACAAAGTTTCAGCAACTCAGTCTTGATATATTCTCCACCATTATCATATCTATGAGCTTTGATCTTGCTCTCAGTGGTTGTCTCAATAGAATCCTTAAAATCCTTGAATTTTCCAAGCACTTCTGACTTGTTTTTGAGAAAAAATAACCAAGTAAAGCGGGAGAAGTCGTCGATGAATGTAAAAACATACCTTGAACCATTCATGGACATATTTGGAAGTGGACTACTGATATCAGAATGTGTGAGGCCCAAAATGGTGGAATCTTTGCTAGCTATGCCGTGGTCGAACCTGTGCTTGGGGTGCTTCCCAACAATGCAACCGGGGCAAATTCCCTTCGAGGAACGGAGTTGCGGAAGACCATGTACCATGGATTTATGTTGTAGAAGCAGAAAATACTTGTAATTAAGGTGTCCAAACCTTTCATGACAAAGGATACTAACCTCATTGCCATGAGTGAGGAGAGCAGTGGGCTTTTCAAGCGGCACAAAGTGAGAAAACTCATAGTATTTTGCAGTGTGGTTTTCCTTTCTGACTGCAATAAGTCTTCCACTTTTGATATCAGAAATTTTGACATTTTTAGGGCTGAAAGTAACTTGCTTCGGTTCACCAGTGTGTGTCATTTTATACATAGAAAGTAGATTTGAAGCCAAGGAAGGCACATAGAGAACATTCTAGAATCTTCCATGCTCTACATGGATGGTACCTTTGCCCTTCGAAGAAATTTTTGAGTCATCTCCCAAATGGATGGGGATGGATCTGCTTGGATTGAATGAAGAGAAGGAGTCAATGTTTGCAGCAATATGATTCAAGGCACTGAAATCTATCGGTAGAGTGGTGAGTTTCAAAACAATTTCCATGAGTGCTTGACCTCTTTCATGATCATCATTTCTATCCTTCTTCCGTGCACCGTCGAGAAGACATATGTTATTCTTTTCCGAAAGGAGGGCCATTTGATCTATTGTTTTATTCATGCATGAACTTTTAGGATGAAAGCCATGGTTGCAATAAGAACACTTAGATTTTTCCTTACCCTCTTTACCCTTCTTCTTTTTCCTTGAACCGGACGGTGCATCCGATTGCTTGCCTTTCTATCTTTGCTTGGATGGTTTGAATTTGGGCTTCTCTTTCTTTTGCTTCCCTTTGCCATTCAAATTCTTATATCCTTGAACAAATAGGGCTGAATATTTGGAGCTTATGGACCCCATTTGAATCAACTTGTCATGCTCTTTGGTAACGGATTCAATGAAGGCATTCAAGGTACGCATCTTCCAATTCGGGGTAGTTAGCTGACCAGAATTGAAAGTGGAGACAAATACCGATAAATATTTACCAAGTTTGAAAAGAATGGAGAGGATCAATTGCTTATCCTCTTTCACAACACCACTGTTCTTCAACTGTAATGAAAAATGCTTGAAGCTTGTGAAAAAATCATTAATGGTCTCAAAATTCTCAGGATTCAAGGAGATCAATTCATTAACTACTTGAAGAGACCGCATGTCATCTTGTTTCCCAAAAATCTTTTCTAGTTTCTCCCATACTGCCTTTGGAGTAGTCAATCCACTGATGTGAAAGAGAAGATCCTTGGAAATATTGAGTCAAAGAAGACCATATGCTTCATCCAACTTGTTGAAGTGCTTTGATTTTTCAATGAGTGTATTGGGCTCAACTTCAAGGCCCATGGTGACTCTGTAGTACCCTCTTGAGCGCAACATAATTTCCATGTCATTCTTGCATTCAAAATAATTGAAGGGAGTGAGTAGCTTAGAAGAAGAAGACTCCATCTCAATGAGAGCGAATGCACTTGATGGAGAAGAACTTGTAATTCACAAGATAGCGAATGCACTTGATGGAGATTGTTAACATGCAAATCACAATCAAAATAGAACAATAAGGTTGAACAATCCACCCTTTTAGAGTTGCATCACACCTGGGATTGGAGATCAAGCAATGTTGAATGGGTCCAATGTATCAAATCCAGGAATTATGTGGAAAACTCAAGCTTCTGGAGTGGGATTGGAGAGAAAAATTCAGCATTAGCGAATGCATAAGCAGTTTTGCATGCCAAATCTTCAATATTTTTGAGCAAATTCACTCAATTTTTCTTGTAGAACACCTGTAGAAGAGAGATCTTGTCCCTGCAATGGATCTGATACCAGGTAAAGTTAGTCATAGCAGATCTATTGAACAAGAATATCAATCACAATGATGTAAAACAAATTGGAGTAAAAACTGTGCAAGAGAGATGCATCAGTGCTCTATAGTCCAAAATAGTAGAATTACAATACAATATTGTCACACTGAGTGAGAAATTCGAATTAGCCAAGGAGGTGATTCGAATATACTGCATGGCATAGCTTAGCTCAAACTAGGAGTCCATCTCATCAATCAGTGGTGGTCATCTGTAATGTACCCACCCTTGGACCAAAGGCAAGGGAGGGAACATGAAGCCAATTTATGGGGCTTTTTAAGCAAACTCAGCCATTCATTGTAATTTATACAATTAAAAACCCATGTATGCAGATGTAAATTCAACAAATGTGCACAACGGAGATAACTCATCCAGACACACAATCTCATATGCATTCAATATGTCAATAACAACCATTTAACTTAACACATTGTAGAATTAAATACAAGCAGAGAATATACTTATCTCAATGTAATGTTGTCCCCAACAACTAGCTATGTCGCTGCAACGTTCCTCCCAACCGTAGGTCTTTTCCTAGCCTGTATTATTTCAGCACGCAGAGACCACCCCCGAGCTGGGCATGATACTTTCAAGGGAAAAAGGAGATTTCAAACTCATACACAGCCAAATAATCATTTAGATCTAAGCCAAGCCAAACCACTGCTGGGCTTATCAGGCTAAGTCTGAACCCTCTTCATTTGTGGATGGTTCCACTCAAGCTCAAGCCAAAACAATGGAGACCCATTTCAACCCCAACAATATCCTACACACAGAAAACTCATAAACTGGGCATGGGTACACATAATAGCAAAACCCCAAGTGTTGGGTATGGATGGAAAATGTGGGCAACCCAAAAACAAAGTGAGAAATGGGGAAAACAACCCTAGGAAGGAAATTTCATTTTCAGAAAACGTCCATGGGCATTCAAAGAGCAGCACTGGTCTTTACAAACCCCCAAATCGTGCTCTCTCCTTCCCAATAGGTGTGTAATACAAAACGAGTTCCCAACAATGCCAAAAGGAAGGAAAACACTGGAAATCAGTGGAGAAAAATGCCCATACAGCTCCTAACTGGTTTGCAACACAAAAACGCCCTCTTCCCAGTTAGAAGACCCAGGGAAACCAGAAAAACGTGGCTGGAAAATGCCCAGCAAGTTCCAAGAATGCCCAACAAGCTCCAAAAACGCCCCACAAGTTCCAAAAACGTGAGAGAGTGAAGTTTGACCCTGAATAATGGCTTGGGAAGGAAATTCGTGGGTGTTTTCTTGCCCAAGAAGAAAAAACACGATTTTCCATGAGGGTGGCTTGCCCATACTTGAATTTGGATAGCCATACCCCCCCAATCCCCAAGACATTAACTACTTCACCCAACTCTTGGGAGAAATCAATGATTGGGCACCAAAGTCAATATGGGTAGTTGATGGTTGATGGGTTCTCTCATTGACACTTGGCTTGACTTCATTGGCTCAAGGGTTTGAACATTTCCCTCCCAATTCCTTGTAATATCATGCCCCCATCTCTTATTGCATTGCATAGCTATTTGGGGGTATTTATATTAAAATTCATATTTACAATCCCCATGGTTCACTAGCACATGGGTAGCATAATATTCAATACTTGCCTCTTCAAGTTCTAGCATTCACTAGCGGAGCCTTGGCCTTGAGATCCACGCTAGGAATCACACATAATATGCATACATTATTTACATTATAGACCAAAGAATTACAAGGGTCAAAATGGGGACATTACATCATCAATGCACAAGTAACTGTCAGCTAGGTGTCAAACTGAGTCTAACTAAGTGTAATTGAGTGTAATAAGTGTAACTGATGGTAAGTGGCACTAAAATATGGATGGAGGCTCAGTGGAGGGTGCATGGGAGCTTAACTGCACTTAGAATTATCAGTCATGTCTCATCGGAGGTCAATCAGAGTGATAACATCAGTTATGGGTCAATCGGAGGTAAATCGAAGTCATAACTGAAGTGTAACTGGACTGGTAGGTGAGAAAGGCGCCCTTCTTCAGTGGAAGGTGAGAACTAGGTGCATGACAGGCTAGGAGGGCTTAAACTGAGTGGAAAGTAGCTCTCGAGTGCTGAGAGACTAAGGATTGGGTGCTGGAGGTGCCATACATATGATTGGGCAACATGCGGATGCATGCAGAATGAATGCAAAGTACATAAGTGAATGATGAGATATCCTAACACACTTGATAAAGTTATTCAATTGTTCCAATCTTTCGTGTCGACTTTACACAAGGAGATCACCAGGGACCGATAGGAACATGCCACAGAAACAACATCTCGGATGTCTGAACAATATGAAGCATTCACTTCAGCGCATGATCATCTTATCCAGTACAATGACTAGGCAGCTACAGTCACCATTTTGGAATAATTAAGCCTTCCTACCATTCATTTATTTACATAATATGCCTTAATTAATCTTGTATTAATTAATTCTATGTAATAAATAAGGAAATTGCCATTGTGTGGACCACAAGGCAATATGAGAGGCTAAAATACATCCATGGTGTGATCTACAAGCCACCTAGGCCACTTGGGCACTTTCCTAAAGATTTCTGGATAAGGTTTGAGGAAGAAAGGCGCACTTGTGGAAAACTGCTGCTTTTTACTGCTTTTTCCCCCATAGGGAAAAGCTAGTCAACCTAGGAAAGTGTTTTTTACACCAAAAAAATTCCTTAATGTTAATTCCACCCAAAATTCATATTTGGCATTTTTTTATTATCTATATTTCACTTTCAGCTCACTAAATTAGCAATTTGTGAGCTTTTGGGCTGATTTGGAAAGTCAACTTGCCACCTAGGGGGGATGGGCATATTTAGCAAGTCTGATGATTAGGAGATTTGTTTGGCATCTTTAGCCATTCAATTTTATGCTGTAATGTTATTTAATGATAGCCTATTACATTCATATGTTGGCTAAAGTAACTCTATTCATGAGAAGTTAATACATAAATCTACTCTTGTGCATAATTTTTGTGCTTTTGACTAGTTGTGTGAGATTTTTCTTATGAGAGAGTGTAATTTATTGATTAGTTCTTGGATGTGATCTTATTTTCACATGGTATTAGATCCATCAAGCTATTCCTTTCATCTATTTATTGTCTTGCAGGATCCAACAGTCTCAGGAAGGGCACATTGATCAATTCACCAAGTGAATTCTATTCTCTGCAGGGCGCATTTTGGAATCCAGAAGTGTTCTAAAATCAGTCCATGAGTTTATATCAGTTGCAGCAATGGATCATACACAGCATATCATCCTCACTCCTTTCAATTACTTTGATTGGAAAGCATAGATGGAGATTCTACTGAGGAGCAAAGGGCTCTACAGGGTGACCATGGCAACAGAAGCTGAGCCAAACTCAGCAGTGGAGAAATATAAATGGCATAATCAAAGGGATGAAGCCTATGGGCTGTTATTTCTCACTACATCCAGAGAACTCTTATGTCATCTTGATGGCCTCACTTCACCCAATGAAAAATGGCTGAAACTTCAAGAACTGTTCGGTAAAACCGATGAATTGAGAGGCCACCAATTGGATAACGAGCTAGTCTCTTTGAGTCCGCAAAATTTTGATAATCTACAAGACTTCTTCTCCAAATTCAAGTCTCTTGTATTGCAGCTGAAGCAATGTGGAATAGACAAGAAAGATGAGCAATTAGTTTTGGCCATTCTCTCCAAGCTTGGCCCCGACTATTCAACCTTTGTTTCCACCTTCCATTCCACCCGGAAAGCAATTAAAAATTGGAAGAGCCTGTCACTTTCAGAATTCATGGAGTCATTAACACAAGAAAAAGACAAGCTGGTATTAATGGGAGCCATTAAAAATCCATCCAAAGACCATTGTCTAAATGTTGGAGACTCAAAGAATTCGAAAGGCAACTTCAAGAATCCCACCGGTGAGCGGAAAGACAAGCAGAATTTTAATGGAGAGCCATCAAACTTCAAGAAGAATCCGAACAAAAAGAATGAGAGGAAAAAGTGCAATTATTGTAGAAAGGGCTTTCATCCTGAAAGCTCTTGCATGAAGAAGACCATCGACCAATTAACTCAACTATTGGAGAAATCCAATATCCCTCTTCCAAAGAGCGCAAGGAGGAAGGATGGATGATCAAATTCCGATGACAAAGAGAGAGTTCATGCATTGATGGCCAACACTTCCCAATCTTCATCATTCATCATTGATTTCGTTGCTTCAAGACACATGGTGTCTGCAAGTAAGTATTTTACTTCACTTGACTCTTCCAGTGGTCCGAACATTATATTGGGAGACAATTCTAAAACTTCTAGCAAAGGCAAAGGTAGCATAGATCTCAAGTTTGGGTCATTTAATAATGTTTTATATGTCCCTGGATTTGTTGCAAACCTACTGTTAGTCTATCAGATGACCCATACAGGGCTTCCCAAGAGAGTAACCTTTACCCACAATGATGTTGAGATAGCAGAAATTTAAACAGGAAAATTATTGCATTTGGTACTGCTGATCATTGTTCTAGAATTTACAATTTTTCTCATTTTGTGCCAAACTCCTCACCTTCTGCTCTATTAACCCATGCCAATGAGTCCAGCAAGCTATGGTATGAAATATTTATCCACCTAAACTACAAATACCTTTCCCAACTTCATGAGAAAAAAATGGTTATAGGGCTTCCCAATATCAAATTTTCCAAAGGTGTCTATCAATCTTGCATCCTAGGAAAACATCCTGAGCATTCCAAAGGTGTCTATCAATCTTGCATCCTAGGAAAACATCCTGAGCATAAGTATGGGAGATCTAAAACTGAGAGAACCATTGCACCATTGGAACTTATACACTCTGATATATCAGGTCCATTTCCTCATGATTCATTGAATTCAGCAAACATATTCTCACATTCATAGATGATTTCAGCAGGTATTGTTGGATTTATTTCATCAAGCTTAAATCAAAAGTTTTTGGGTTATTCAAGTTATTCAAAGACTCAGTTGAGAATCAGTCTGGTAGGCATATAAAAGTGTTAATATCAAATAATGGTGGTGAGTATGTGAAATTAGAGTTTCAGCAATTTTGTGCTTCATTGGGCATATAGATGCAACATACAGTTCCATATACACCTTAGCAAAATGGGGTTGCTAAGAGGAAGAATAGATCTCTTAAGGAGATGGCCACATGCATGCTTGAGGCAAAAGATTTGGCTCCTAAGTTATGGGATGAAGCAATAAATTGTGCCACCTATATTTATAATAGAGTGCCACGCAAAGCTCTCAAAGGTATCACTCCTTTCGAGGCTTGGACAGGTCACAAACTTGACATCTCTCATTTCAAGATTTTTGGCTCAAAGGCTTGGGCTAGGATTCCGATTGAAAAGAGGAGGGCTATGCAGCCCCAAAGCCAACCATGTTTGTTTGTTGGATATTAAGAGGAATCCAAAGCTTATAAGCTGCTAAACATGACCACTCATAAAGCATTCATCAAAATAAGTGTGCAGTTTGAGGAAGAGCCCTCTCAGAGCGCAGAAATTGGAGATTCATCTTCACCATCGACTGAAGAAGAAGTAAGTGATGTTCTTGATATTTTTTATTCTGATATTTCTGATGATGAGGATCAATTTATTGCAAATGCTAAATCACCTATAAGGCCTAAGTGGGCTGCAAAAAATTTTGTTGGGCTGGGCCCAAGTGGGTTGGAAAAATATATAAGTATGGAAAAGCGCGCGTAGCACGCTGCAGCAAGAAGAAAAGGCAATTTTGATAATTGCGCATTGCGCGTTGCGGCAGGAAGAGAAAGCAATTTTGGTGAAAGCGCATTGCGTGCGGCGGCAGGTGATGAACAATTTTGAGGTTTTGCGCATGTTGCGCGATGGAAATGACTAAGGCACGATCGTGCAATAGGACGATGTGCATGGTAGCGCATAAGCTATTTTTGGGTAGAACATGGGTAAAGGTCAAATGAGGATATCAGCTATTTTGGGTAAAGAACGAAGGGAAGGTCGAAGCAGATAAAGCGA
Organism: Larix kaempferi; assembly: GCA_027924585.1. Lineage (NCBI taxonomy): Eukaryota > Viridiplantae > Streptophyta > Pinopsida > Pinales > Pinaceae > Larix > Larix kaempferi. The sequence continues at coordinate 11,690,532 of BSBM01000241.1, read as the reverse complement.
CCTGTCTTGGGACACATAGGGATGGAAGAAAGGACCTGTCATAGAGAGTGGTGGAAAGCAGTTGAGAATCTAGGCCACAACGTCGACAGTGACAGGCAGGCGGAAGCAGCAAAAAGGGACAGGACATGATGCAGTATAACCGTTTGGAGGACTGCGACTGTCAGAAGAGCGCGTGAGCCACGAGTGTCCCAGCTGGAGCAGGCTGTCGATGACGATAGCTAGGGTGGAAGTTAGCCACGCCGATTTTGGAAACCTTAGGGTTTCGGCCTAATGATTATAAAGACATGACCTACGGGCATGATCTATAAATAAGGCACAATATTGTAAGGGAAGGGTTAGACTCTTCATTTTGTTAAGTATTGATTATTGTAGAATCTTAAGCTTAGAAAAGCCATTGTAAAGGCTCTGCAGCTGAGTGCGCAGAGACCTATCTAAGAGAGAGAAGAGAGTCTGCAGCTGAGTGCGCAGACTAAGAACAGTTGTACCCTTCCCATTAAGAGCAATATTAACAACCGTTCTTGTGGACGTAGCCTCCATCCGGGGGGTGAACCACGTTAAATTTTGTGTTGTGTGACCAATGTGTGTTTATGATTGTTTAATTGCTTGGTATGAATGTTTAGTGCTGGAAACTTCTGCTATGTGATTGCTTTTATATGTATTCGCCGTAGTGAATGGGAATGATATGTTAAGTAACGCATGCACAGAGGAATGTTAAGTATTCAACATGTATGAATCTGTCGATTGGAATGTATGAATCTATCTATTGGTCAAGTAGTGAACACTGAGTTTTAGCACAACATTGGAGCGCGCAATAACGTATGTTATTAAACGAAATAAAGGGATAAAGAATGCTAAGTAGAGTGGTTAGAATTGGACACTGTGGCAAGGACGTGCAGTCTCATTGATGCACTGAGTCATTGAAGGTTGTTGTGAGGTAAGCTCTTGGAAGCTTACTGTCATAATGCAGAGGTATCCTATATCGCACAGTCATTGGAGGTGCAAGCGCAGTTGAGCGCTGAAGTATCTGACGCGAAACAGAAGGTTCGCGCAGTTATCTATCCGCGCAACCCGCAAGGCGTTGCGCTGCTTATTAGCTTTCCCCCCATCGCATCACCCGGTGTGGAAACTTGATTCTGCAACCACCCCGTCAGCTTCACCTCGGGTGAGACCTCAGGCTGCGCGCATCCTGTTTCCGAAAGGGCTGGTGAATTGGGGTTTTGTTGGTTCCTTGAACCATGAAGTACCTGGGTCTACACTGGAAACCTCGAGAAGGTGATCTACAGCAACAAATGGTTATGTTGCCGCGCTAAGAATCCATGATGAGTTCAAGACCGTGTCTGCAGAATGAGATCGGAATGAGTTCCATGCAAATAGGTTGCATAGAATCAACATACGATGAAGAGACCTTCAACCCAAAGGAACTCCTCCTGTTGAGGAGGGAAGTAATATCAATAAATCAGTTCCTCACTGATACCATCGACTTGCTTGAGCTTGGCGATAACGTGGATTAAACGATAGTTGTGGATGTACTCAACATAGCCTTGAGTGATGATACTGTCTACATTCACACTCAATACCTCAACGCCATGATAGTAATTGAAGATCTCAATCAGCACCATCAACAGGACCTTTTTGCTCTCTTTAACATTATACTTCCATATGTTTACGCAGATTTTGATGATTTTGTTAACATTGCAGGAGCTAGAGTATTGAAACTACACCATAGCCTTTACAAGAAGGAGGAGTCTGAGATCCACGCTCCCAGATATAACTGGTTCAAAGTTCAGCACCGGTGGAAAAGGAAAGAGACGACGCGCGGTTCCCAACCTCGCTATATTGCCACGTAGGCCGGAACATAGCGAGTAGCGCGGTGCTAGACAGAGACATTGTTCGCAAAGGAGACCAAATGCGCAACACAAGGAATATGAGGGAACGTTGTTCCGCACAGAAAATTGCCAGTTCAACTACTAAGTGTTGAATGGAGTATGGTCAGCCGGACGATGAGACCTTATCCGAAATACCAGCATTGACAAAGTTAATCATTACAAGGCCATCTGGTCCACTCGAGTATATTGGATCATGACAATGACTGAGACCCTGACGGTGGAAGCTGCAGTTTTGGTCGGCGTTGCATCACACATCCAGATGACGTGAAGTGAATCCCATCACATTCAAAAATGATTATATGGCTACCCACCCAGCAGGTCACTACATTGACACTTGGCGCCATAAAAGCAACATGATTATCACTGATCACATGCCATGGGGGATAGCGCCAGCTAATCATCCTAAATGAATGTAAACATGGCTATCCCAGTCAGAGCACGTGAATCACGTGAAGCCCATACTCCCCGGAGATTCTAAAAATACAAGGACATGAGCGAAGCTAGCTATATATACTGAACCTTAGAAGCATTGGGCAAAGAATTGTTAGTCATAATATTTGCTTAGGGTAGTGACTGAATCCAGGATATATCCTATTTTTTTGTTGTTGAAGAGAGAGGCTGAGAAGTCCTTGGAAGAGAGAACTGATCAGGTGCCATGGTGAACCTCATCTCCAGTGGAAGCACCATTGGTGCGCTAAGATCAAGGACGACGAGCATCCATGAGAAATCCACAGAAGCATCTGTTGTAGCTCTCAGGAGACATCACCCTAGGGTTTCATCCGAGATGTCTACAGAGTGCCTAATCGTTAAGAGTAATGTGGCACTCAGTAGGCTTAACCATCGAGTTTCATCAGAGATGTCTACGCGATTACTGATCATTAAAGGAACCACGGTCTCCCTGCATATAGAATTAACAGGAGCAAAGGCAGATAGAGCTCAGCAGGAGACAACCCGAGCCACGAAATAGATGTGCCAGAACAACTGGCCTATTTCCCAACTTGGTGATGTGGAAGAACTTCTGTGCCAGCCCGAAAATCGATGGACCACTCAGAAAGGCGCATAAGAGGTAGATGATCAAGGTTCTGTGGGAATGACAGTCGTTGGCAAGAAGTACATGACAGCGAGTCGTGACCCATTAGTCTGTCACAAGAAATACATGACCGCGATACTGATCTTTCAGAGGGATACTGTTGCGACGTTCAACACCACATATCGGGGCTCTCCGCTAAGACTCACTCCGCGAGACGTGGACAAGCTCAGTCAAGAGGAGGATGCGACACCAGATTCGACAAGTACAAGTGGCTCAGGATGAGCCATAGGTGATTGTTAGGGGCCTATTGGGTTGGGCCCAAGTGGGTTGGAAAAATATGTAAGTATGGAAAAGCGTGCGTAGCGCGCTGTAGCAGGAAGAAAAGGAAATTTTGATAATTGCGCATTATGTGCTGCGGCAAGAAGAGAAAGCAGTTTTGGTGAAAGCGCATTGTGCGCGGTGGCAGGCGACGAACAATTTTGAGGTTTTGGGCGTGTCGCGCGATGGAAATGACTAAGGCATGGTCCGCAGTAGGACGATGTGCATGGTAGCGCATAAGCTATTTTTGGGCAGAACATGGGTAAAGGTCAGACGAGGATATCAGCTATTTTGGGTAAAGAACGAAGAGAAGTTCGGAGCAGAGAAAGTGACTTGTCTTGGGACACATAGGGATGGAAGAAAGGACCTGTCAAAGAGAGTGGTGGAAAGCAGTTGAGAAGCTAGGCCACAACGTCGATGGTGACAGGCAGGCGGAAGTAGCAGAAAGGTATAGGCCATGATGTATTATAACCATTTGGAGGACTGCAACTGTCAAAAGAGCATGTGAGCCACGAGTGGCTCAACTGGAGCAGGCGGAGCAGGCTGTCGATGGCGATAGCTAGGGTGGCAGTTAGCCACACCAGTTTTGGAAACCTTAGGGTTTCGGACTAATGATTGTAAATACATGACCTACGGGAATGATCTATCAATAAGTCACAATATTGTAAGGGAAGGGTTAGACTCTTCATTTTGTTAAGTATTGATTATTGTAGCATCTTAAGCTTAGAAAAGCCATTGTAAAGGTTCGGCAGCTGAGTGCGCAAAGACCTATCTAAGAGAGAGAAGAGAGTCTGCAGTTGAGTGCGCAGACTAAGAATGGTTGTACCCTTCCCATTAAGAGCAATATTAACAACCGTTCTTGTGGACGTAGCCTCCATCCAGGGGGTGAACCACGTTAAATTCTATGTTGTGTGACCAATGTGTGTTTATGATTGTTTAATTGCTTGGTATGAATGTTTAGTGCTGGAAACTTCTGCTATGTGATTGCTTTTATATGTATTCGCCGCAGTGAATGGGAATAATATGTTAAGTAATGCATGCGTAGAGGAATGTTAAGTATTCAACATGTATGAATATGTCGATTGGAATGTATGAATCTATCTATTGGTCAAGTAGTGAACACTGAGTTTAAGCACAGCGTTGGAGCGCACAGTAACGTATGTTATTAAACCATCCACAATTTACTGATAAGAACTTGAACGAAATAAAGGGATAAAGAATGCTAAGTAGAGTGGTTAGAATTGTACACCGTGGCAAGGACGCGCAGTCTAATTGATGCGTCGAGTCATTGAAGGTTGCTGCAAGGTAAGCTCTTGATAGCTTACTATCGTAACACAGAGATATCCTATATCGCACATTCATTGGAGGTGCGAGTGCAGTTGCGCGCTAAAGTATCCGCCAGGGAATAGAAGGTTCGCACAGTTATCTATCCGTACAACACGCAAGGTGTTGCGCTACTTATTAGCTTCCCCCCCATCGCATCACCACGTTGTGGAATCTTGATTCTGCAACCACCCCCTTAGCTTCGCCTCGGGTGAGACCTCAAGCTGCGTGCAACCTGTTGCCGAAAGGGCCGGTGAATTGGGGTTTTGTTGGTTCCTTGAACCACGATGTACCTGGGTCTACACTGGAAACCTCAAGAAGGTGATCTACAGCCAACAACTTTGCAAGCAGTAGGTGAACTAGCAGGAAACCCTCAGGACCAAAGAAGGACTAGATCACAATTTGAGACTGCTCTCAATGTGAATGATCCTTATCTTTCTGAGAAGTGCTATATGATGATATATTTTGATCCACGAACATATGAGGATGCCTCACATGATCCTAGATGGCAGATTGCTTTGGATGAGGAGTTTCAGTCATTGCAGAAGAATGAAACTTGGGAGCTAGTCAAGCTCCCCGCAGGCAGAAAGTTGGTAAGATGCAAATGGATTTATAAGACTAAATGTGCAGCGGATGGTACAAACATTAAGTACAAAGCAAGGCTGGTAGAAAATGGGTACTCTCAGGTCCAAGGACTTGATTATAATGAAACATTTGCACTGGTAGCTCAGAAAGACTCCATTAGACTAGTTTTGGCAATGGCAGCTTCCAAGCAGTGGGAAGTACATCACATGGATGTGAAAAGTGATTTCCTCCATGGGGAGCTTGAAGAAGAAATATATATGCAGCAGCCACAGGGGTACACATCAGATCCAAACCTTGTTTGCAGGTTGCAAAAATCTTTGTATGGACTCAAGCAAGCCCCCAGGGCTTGGTATGCAAAGATGGACAGTTTTATGCTGTCACAATCCTATGTTCGATGTAAATTTGACCCAAATGTCTATATGAAGTTTGATGATGATTTTATTATGTTAATAGTGTTGTATGTTGATGATTTACTGATCACAAGTGATAGCACTGAACAAATAGCATCACTAAAGACTGCAATGCACCAAGCATTCTCCATAAGTGACTTGGGAATTCTTAAGCAATTTTTGGGGCTTGAGATTTCTCAAACAAAAGAAGGAACCAAGGTATGTCAGTCAAAGTATGCTTCTGATCTGTTAAAGAAGTTTAAGATGGCTGATTGCAAGCCTTCTAAGACTCCATTCCTTTCTAGATTTAGAATGAAAGAAGCAGAATCTACACCACTTTTTGATAGTACTCTATACAGATAGTTGATTGGCAGCTTGCTCTACTTGACACACACTCGACCAAATCTTGCATATGCTGTGAGTGTGGCATCTAGATATATGGAGCAGCCACATGAGTTACATTGGAGGGCTGCAAAAAGAATCCTTCATTATGTGCAGGGCACAAAGAGTGATGGGATTCACTATGTGGAATATTCGAGCTTAGATCTCTTGGGTTTCACAGATTCTGATTGGGCTGGTGATAGCCTTGATAGGAAATCCACATCAGGATTTGTATTCATGCTTGGAGGTGGCCTTGTTTGCTGGTCCATCAAGAAACATAATGCCATATCACTATCTTCAGCAGAGGCAGAGTAGAGAGGAGCAGTGAATGCTACTACACGATGTGTCTGGTTGCAGGGGATTTTGTCTGAGTTTGAGATTTCTTTCAATACTCCTACTGTCATTTATTGTGACAACCAGAGTGCCATTAGAGTTTCATGTGATCCAGTATAGAGGCAGAGGACCAAGCACATAGAGATTCATATGCACTACATCAGAGGCCTAGTGCATGATCAGATCATAGATTTGCAGTATTGCCCCATAGGTGAGCAAACTGCAGATATCTTCACCAAGGTTTCACAGAGAATACATTTAGCTATCTTAGATCACTTCTTGGGATGGTTGAACATGTGTTGGAGTGAAGGTTTGATCAACAACCTTTCAATTTTGATATGTCCATGTTTTGAGGGAAGGTTTTTCTCATGAGTTTTTTTTTCTATCCTTGTTTTGTGGACCGACAGTATTTTGTACAGGGTGACCAAGTCTTGTTACTGGGCCCTTAGTATTTTATTTTATGATATTTAGATCATTTTAAGTCATACTTAAGAGGGGGCATTGGAATAATTAATCCTTCCCACCATTCATTTATTTACATAAGATGCCTTAATTAATCTTGTATTAATTAATTACATGTAATAAATAAGGAAATTGCCATTGTGTGGACCACAAGGCAATATGAGAGGCTAAAATACATCCATGGTATGATATACAAGCCACCTAGGCCACTTGGGTGCTTTCCTAAAGATTTCTGGATAAGGTTTGAGGAAGAAAGGTGCACTTGTAGAAAACTGCTGCTTTTTACTGCTTTTTCCCCCATAGGGAAAAGCTAGTCAACCTAGGAAAGTGTTTTTTACACCAAAAAATTTCCTTAATCTTATTTCCACCCAAAATTCATATTTGGCATTTTTTTTATCTATATTTCACCTTCATCTCACTAAATTAGCAATTCGTGAGCTTTTGGGCTGATTTGGAAAGTCAACTTGCCACCTAGGGGGGATGGGCATATTTAGCAAGTCTGATGATTAGGAGATTTGTTTGGGATCTTTAGCCATTCGATTTTATGCTATAATTTTATTTAATGATAGGCTATTACATTCATATGTTGGCTGATGTAATTCTATTCATGAGAAGTTAATACAGAAATCTACTCTTGTGCATATTTTTTGTGCTTTTGACTAGTTGTGTGAGATTTTTCTTATGAGAGAGTGTAATTTCTTGATCAGTTCTTGGATGTGATCTTATTTTCACACATCGATGTTCTCCGCAATTGGTACACAAATTATGCCAATGTATTCATAGAAATGCGGGAGACACGCAAATTAATTGATAATCTTCAACAGCAACGCCGAGTAGCTGATGACACCATGGGCCGAACTATTGAAGAACAAATTGTGATAGAAAATAGGAAATTGGAGAAGTTAGAAAAAAGTGAGGAGCAGTGGCTGAGCTAGGCCCGAAATAACATTTTCAAGGTGGAACAACTCTCACCACATCTCCAAACCCTGCTTACAGCTGCCAATAAGAAAATTTTGCTATTTGGTCCCGACTTAATTCATTTATAGGGAAAACACAAGAAAAGATGGTCATCTTATCAATCCCGAAAACACTTACCATTGACATCCAAAACTCATTGCACCATTGGGAGGATTTTCACCACCACCTATCTGTCTTAGCTGAAGCAATTGTTAAGTTATGTGTACAACAACAAGCAACGACTAGTTCTAGTAATGAATAACAGTAATAGCTACATCTATCAATTTTGCACAGTCATCCATATTTTGTTCAGTTATTTTACATCTCCTCATTTCTTCAGGATGAAGAAATATTTTGAGGTGGGGGAGATGTTGGAGGAGCCTAAGTCAGCCTGTCGACTAGACTCTCCGCCTGACCATTTGTAATGTAAGTCGATAAGTTGTGTCTACCAGTCAGGCTATGTCGGTCGGTTGCACCGAAAATAGAGTTATATAACTGAATGTAAACATATATATATAGGCTGTTGAGCCAATGTACTGGTTAACTAAGATCTTTTCTATGTAGCGTTCTACTCTTGCTGGTAATAAAGGCTTGTGTTTCTCTCCCTCCATTAGTCTCTTATCTCTTATATATGAATCACTGTGCATGCTTGTTTATAATATATAATGTATCTCTGGTAACCACATGACCCACGGGACTACAACATTGACTTATCAGAGAGTGATAGATCAGGAGTGAGGAGGGTGCATTAGTGCATGCATGGAGACTTTCTGAGAGAGAGGAGATGTTGTAGGATCTAGAGTGGTCATATCTGAGCTAGATCGGAGACCATTAGCTCCAGAGGCACTTGGCACCTAGTTTTGTGGACTGATATAGTGTACTGAGGTGTTTTCTGCAGAGATAGAGGAGGACATGTTCCTGAGAGGAGGAGGGGCGCATTACCTAAGGAGAGAGAAGACCCGTTCAGGGATTGAGTGTTACATCTAAGGTAACATTGTTGTATTTATTTCTTTCATATATTTCTCTGGGATCGAGAGAGAATATATCCCCACATGATTTTTGGTTTTCCCCGTTTGGGGTTTCCAGGTTTTATGCAGTGTCTTATGTGTGAATGATTGTCTTTATGTTGTAAAGATATCTAGCTGTTGATTTTTATGTCTTTATGAGTTTATTGATATACGAGACTCAAAACGCTTGAGATATCAGGGATATCTATAGGGAGTAGTGATCTATGGATTAAAATTTACAGATCCGTGCTTCATCATTACATTTGGGTGATGCACCCTTGGTGTATAGATAGTTTACAAAACTTGTGCATACTCCGAATTCTATTTGGTAGGACATAGAATTTTTCCTTGTCATCACTTGTGGTACTTGTTCTTTTGTTTTTTATTGGTTTTGTAATTTCCACATATATTAACTTCGACTGTTGTACCATTATAGGATTTCGTGCACGTTCCAATTAGTGAAAGCATTGTCTATGCTTGCACACTTTCAGGATTGTCTAACCATCTATTGTTCCTTTATTCCTATGCACTCCCAACCATCAACCAATCCATGCTTAGGCTTGCTTGCATACTTGCACCATTTTTTCAACCAACTTCTTGGTTTTTTGAGCGTATGTACCATGGTCCAACCAAATCCTTAAATTTGATGGCATGAGAGAGTATGATTTTGTGGAATTGATTTCTGTGCAAGGGCCACATGATGTAGGATCCATTACTTGTGTTTCTTCTTAAACTGGATCTTCATGAAGTATCTTCTAGACTTGCATGATGTATCATTTTATGTACTTCTTCAAACTTGACCTGCAAGATTTATCCTTGATGCACTCTTAGATATAATCCAAAGTTTCTTGAGTGTTTCATCCTTAATATACATATCCGTCACCTTCATCATTTGTGCATATAATTATGGTGTTCATGCTTTCTTTATCATGCGCATAGACTATCTCAAAGTGGCTTCTTCATAATTTTGCTAGAAAGCTCTATCCACTTTGACTTAGGCTGACATCAATGACTCATAATGAATTAGTTGACATCCTCTTTTCCATAGGATGATAGTCAAACACTTGAAATATTCTTTAGTTGACATTAATGACAACCAATGCTCAAAAATCTCCCCACACTTGACATCAATGACAACCAATGCTCAACAATATCCCCCTTCGGCATTGATGCACCTTATGAAGATGTGCCTGATATTCTTGAGTTGTATGCTTCATCTGTGTTTGGTTGCATTGCTCCCCCCAAGTTCTTTGGTATTTTGGCTCTTGCGCTCTGTTAGGAACCCATATCTTTACTTTGTTAGTATGTTGTTGTTGGACGCATATGATTTGTAAGTCATCCCGTAGTATTTGTGATCAATAGTTTGTGTTATTGTTGTTGGCGCATATGCTTTGTAAGTCGCCCGTAGTATTGTTGATCCATAGTTTGTAACGGCCCATGGTTTCGACCCATAGTATTGGCGCCTAGAATTAGTATATAAGTGTGTGTTGAGACCTATGAAGGCACCGTGAAGTTATTTGTATTGAGCTTGCTCAAAGGAGGTTGCCCCCTCGAAGTGGCCCGTGATCAATACAAAAGTGATTCTGAGTTCTGTCATTTCTGCTATTTCACGCATTCTTGTTAATTAATTGTTGCAGGTGCCTCACATCTGGTATCAGAGCACTTTCTTGGGCTCGCTGGGTGAAATTTCTGCCAAAATTTTTTTTTCACATCTGTTGCAGGTTCGGATTTGGGAATAATCCCTATCTGCTTAACTGTGGGAAGTACTTGGGCATAAGCCCTAAAACTCATTGTGAGGAGTACCACAGGAACCCTGAAGTAGCTGGCCCATTGAGAGGACCTGCCGGCGAAAAGGGCAACGACCCCTACCTAATTGACTAGTTCCCACCCGTGAGGTAAACCAAGAGCTGTCGTTTGTGGCAAAGCGGTTATCAGTTTTACCTGAGCCGTGGAGTGAGGGGTACTGCCCCAATACGCAAGCCGTCAGACAGCATTGGTGGCCGAGTGAAAACCCTGAACTGTTAAGAAGCCGCACATACCTGGGGTCCATATCTACTTTCAGCTGAACTATTGTCGATCACTGCTGCGCCGTTTCAGATTCATTTTTCAAACCATTCCAGATCCAGCCGTCGACGTTGTTCTAGAATCCTTCGAACCGGAAATCCCATTCTGCAAGCAGAGTCGTAGCCGCTCCAGTCTGTAACAAAAAAAAAAAAAAAAATTCCGTTTTTTCTCCATATCTCCCTTGTTTTACCTCTGTTTTCCTTGAAAATTTCAGGGAACCCCTATCATTCCATTCTGCATATTTCATCCCTGAGGACCCTATCCTCACTTCCCTTTTCTACAGCCCGAAATCCCACATTTGTCTATTTTTATGGTTTGCCATAACTTCCTCAGATTTCACCCAATCACCTTCAATTTTTACCACAGAGTTCCTTTCTGAATTCTGCTTCTTTGTTCCCTTCTGCCAAATTTTCCCATCCTTTCACCCCGCTGCTGAAATCCTCATTTTTGCTTCCTTGTCTATCCAACAGTGTCCAAAAAACGAGTCAAACCCCAATTACCCTTCTGATTTTTTTCCAAATCCAAATTTTCCTTTACTGAAGTAGTTCCTGTTTTTGTTTTCCTACCCAATCAAAAAAATAAAAAAATAAAAAAAAATCCCTGGTTATGGTTGTCACCCGTGCAGGAGCAAAAACCATGGAGGAAGCCCTTGCAGCCATCCAAGCCAAACTCTAGGATCTGGATGAAAAATTTCTTGTTCTCCATCTTGAACATTCAGCTATGAACAACAAACGGCAGTCCGAGTCTTCGGTAGACAATGGGTTCTCTTCTTCCAGCAATTTCCGTGGTCCGAAGCTTGATTTTCCTCACTTCAATGGTACCGATCCAACTGGATGGATCTATCGTGCAGAACAATATTTTAGTCTGCATAATGCATTTGATGTCAACAAAGTTCCGTTGGCATCCTTTCATTTGGAACAGGAAGCTCTTCAATGGTACCGTTGGTACATCAAGGCTCATCCAGAGCCCAACTGGCCAAACTTTTGCCAGCTCCTTCTGCAACGATTTGGTCCTAGTGCTTTTGATGACTTCACAGGAGCCCTCACTAAACTTCGCCAAATTGGCACTGTGAGAGAGTATCAAACCGAATTTGAGAATCTAGCCAACCACACCGAAGGATTGTCTGATGAATTTTACCGGAGTTGTTTTATCAGTGGTCTAAAGGATGCCATCCGCTCCGAGGTCAAAATGTTCTGCCCCAACACAATGATGGAAGCACTCGGGTTGGCTAAATTGGCAGAAGACAAGATTGCAGCCCAACAACGCTCCAAGCCCACTTTTGTTCCCTTCAGAAATATGGGGTCTCAGCGACCTCCTATACCGCAGGCTCCTCGACCGACTCCTATCAAGCGTTTGTCGGAAACAGAGATGCAAGCACGCAGAGAAAAGGGTCTTTGCTATAATTGTGATGAGAAATTCACTCGGGGGCATAGATGTGTTCAGCAAAAACTCTATCTCCTGGATGTGGAGTCTCCACCTGCCTCTGAAATGGGTGATGAAGATCCAGAAACACTAGATGCTCCGGTCGACATTCAGGAACCACCTATTGACCCTCCGTCTCAGGATGACCAGCCAGAGATATCACTCCATGCTTTAGCTGGAGTCACCACCCCCCAACAATGCGGGTCAGGGTTTACTTCAAGAAGCTTCCTCTTACAATCCTCATTGATTCTGGTAGCACTCATAATTTCATTGACCCTCAGATTGCCAAACAAGCTGATTGTTTTATCCATCCTTGCTCCAACTTTGAAGTCATGGTTGCCAATGGGGGTACCTTACCTTGCAAAGGGAAGTGTCGAAATGTGCGTATCTCTATGGGAGATTATACCTTACGCTCTGACATGTTTGCCTTGCCCTTAGGCGGATGTGATGTGGTTTTGGGCGCTCAATGGCTACGCACACTCGGCCCTATCTTATGGGATTTTGCCGAACTTTGGATGCAGTTTTCCCTCAATGGACACAAACACACATTGACAGTATTACAACCAGGTTCTCTCAGCATCATCAGTTCACATCGCATGGAAAAACTCCTCAAGAAGAATTCACATGGTGTCATCGCTCAGATCCATTCCATCCAGATGCAACCATCAGCGGTCTCCACTACTCCTTGGGATCTACAACAAATTCTGGATCGATATACAGGTGTCTTTGCTGAACCAGTGGTATTACCACCTTCCAGACCAGAAGACCATCGTATTCATCTCCTTCCTGGCAGCGCTCCTCCCAACATCCGGCCCTATCGCTACCCATTCCACCAAAAAACGGAGATTGAAATGCTCGTTCGGGACTTATTGAAGCAAGGTATTATTCGCCCAAGCACTAGTTCCTTTTCTTCTCCAGTTATTCTCGTCCGCAAAAAAGATGGGTCATGGTGCCTCTGCATTGACTTCCGAGCACTTAATCACCTCACCATCAAGGATAAGTTTCCAATTCTTGTTGTTGATGAACTTCTTGACGAGCTTCATGGGGCTCACTTTTTCTCCAAGTTGGATCTTCGTTCTGGGTATCATCAAATTCGGGTTCATGAGGATGATATTCCTAAAATAGCTTTCCGCACACATGATGGCCATTATGAGTTTTTGGTCATGCCCTTTGGCCTCACTAATGCTCCTTCCACATTCCAGGCCTTAATGAATAAAATATTTCGACCCTACTTGCGGAAATTCATTCTGGTATTCTTTGATGATATCCTCATCTATATTAAAACATGGGATGAACATCTCCAGCATTTGGATCTTGTCATGCAACTTTTCTCTGACCATCATCTCCATGCCAAGCAGTCTAAATGTGTTTTTGGACAAAAGGAAGTTGAGTATCTCGGGCACATTATCTCAGCATAAGGGGTTCGCGTGGATCCTGCCAAAATCGACGCCATGAACAATTGGCCATGTCCTCAGACACTCAAGAGCCTTCGTGGTTTTTTGGGGTTGACTGGCTACTACCGCAAGTTTGTCAAGGATTATGGGAAGATTGCAGCTCCATTAACCGCTCTGTTGAAAAAGGATGCTTTTACATGGACACCTGCTGCTCAGTGTGCATTTGACAAACTCAAACAAGCTATGTGCACTACACCTGTGCTAGCTATGCCCGATTTTTCCAAGCCCTTCACTATTGAGAGTGATGCTTGCGGCAATGGACTTGGTGCTGTTCTCCTTCAAGATGAACACCCCATTGCGTTCACCAGCAAAGCCCTTTCAGGTAAGAATTTAGAAGCCTCTACCTATGAGAAGGAAATGATGGCTATTTTGCATGCAGTACAGAAGTGGCGTCCATACCTATTAGGGAATCATTTCTGCATCAAGACTGATCACCAGAGTCTGAAATATTTCTTGGACCAGCATGTCTCCTCCCCGGCACAACAGAAATGGGTTAGCAAACTCATGGGTTATGACTATGAGATCACTTACAAGAAGGGTAAAGACAATATCGTGGCAGATGCTCTTTCTCGCACATTTGGTGCCCAAGGTTCTCTTTCAGCTATTTCTATGCCTGTTCCAAATTGGTTGCAATCTGTTCAACAGGGTTATGTCAATGACTCTTCCTTATCTCAGATCATCCAACGCTTGACCAACAACCCTTCTGCTGTACCACATTACTCTTGGGATGGTGCTTCTCTGCGATACAAGGGTCATCTGGTGCTTCCCCAGAGCACAGATCTTCAACAAGCTGTCTTCTATGAACTCCATGCTTCTCCATCGGCCGGGCACTCTGGGTTCCTCAAAACATATGAACGAGCACGACGTAACTTCTTTTGGCAGGGCATGAAAAGGACAATTCAACAGATGGTGGCCGAATGTGATACCTGCCAGCGCAATAAGGGGGAAACAACACTCGTTCCAGGATTGCTTGAACCCCTACCCATACCTACATGGATTTGGACAGATATTTCTATGGATTTCATTGAAGGGCTCCCTAAACCTGGCAGGAAGACAGTGATTCTCGTTGTGGTTGATCGCCTCTCCAAATATAGTCATTTTTGTGCTCTCAGTCATCCCTATACAGCCTCCTCAGTTGCTCAAATTTTTATGGACCAGATCTTTCGTCTTCATGGCATCCCTTCTTCCATTGTCTCGGATCGTGATGCGACTTTCACTAGTCATTTTTGGACAGAACTATTTCGCCACACTGGCACCAAACTGAAGATGAGTTCAGGGTATCACCCACAAACAGATGGTCAGACTGAAATTGTCAATAAATGCTTGGAAACTTATCTTCGTTGATTCACCTCAGAACAACAACATCAGTGGGCAAAGTGGCTCCCTCTTGCTGAATGGTGGTACAATACCTCTTACCACACTGCCTCTAAAATGACCCCATATGAAGCAGTCTATGGTCAAGCACCTCCAGCTCTTCTTCCATACACCCCCACCAGTTCACCAGTTCAGGAAGTTGACACGGTCCTTCGCAACTGCGATCAGATTCTTCACATTTTGCGGGACAATCTTCACATGGCAAGAAATCGCATGAAGCAAAAAGCGGATCAGCACCGTTCAGAGCGCACTTTTCAAGTCGGCGATATGGTTTTTCTTCGTCTCCAGCCGTACAAACAATCCTCCTTGAAACTCAAAGGGCGTCATAAGCTTGCTCCAAAGTTCTATGGGCCATATCGGATTCTTCAGAAGATTGGGTCCGTTGCTTATAAATTGGAACTTCCTCCTTCTTCCTGCATTCATCCAGTCTTTCATGTCTCTTGTTTGAAGAAAGTTCTTGGCACCAACATCAACGGCCAAACGATTTTACCCGAACTGGATAATGAAGGATCCATCCTTTTGGAGCCAGAGGCCATCCTCAATTGGCGCACACGTCAGCTTCGCTCTCGCTCTATCATAGAGGTCTTAATTCAGTGGCACGACATGCAACCAGAGGATGCTACATGGGAACCACTCCTTCAGATTCAACAACAATTTCCACATCTGAAGCTTTGAGGACAAAGCGTTTTTTAAGGGGGAGGGGATGTTAGGAACCCATATCTTTACTTTGTTAGTATGTTGTTGTTGGACGCATATGCTTTGTAAGTCGTCCCGTAGTATTTGTGATCAATAGTTTGTGTTATTGTTGTTGGCGCATATGCTTTGTAAGTCGCCCGTAGTATTGTTGATCCATAGTTTGTAACGGCCCATGGTTTCGACCCATAGTATTGGTGCCTAGAATTAGTATATAAGTGTGTGTTGAGACCTATGAAGGCACCGTGAAGTTATTTGTATTGAGCTTGCTCAAAGGAGGTTGCCCCCTCGAAGTGGCCCGTGATCAATACAAAAGTGATTCTGAGTTCTGTCATTTCTGCTATTTCGCGCATTCTTGTTAATTAATTGTTGTAGGTGCCTCACACGCTCTTTTTCAGTACTTCTATCATCTTTGCTTGAACTGTGATGTTTCATGTCATATATGTGCATACCCTATCTTCAAGTGTTCTTCTTCACACTCTTTCATGACTGCTATCGTTTCATACTAATCCTCTGATGTCTGCAATTCTTCCCTTTTCGTGTGTTCCTACTAACTTCATTCATATTCCATGCCTTAGCTTCATGTGTTTCTTGGCTTTAGATGCCTTTGATATCTTCAGCTTCATGTATCTCTCCTCAACTTCATCAGCTTCATGCATCTCTCCCCCTTTGACATCAATGCCAAAGAGGTCCATTGCGTAATGTAAATTATTTCCTTTAAGTTTTGTGAATGAACTTGTCCTAACTACTTCCTGGGATAACTCCCCCTGTCTTTATACTTCATGTGTTTTTATGTTCCTATATGATAGATTTAATCTTTTTAATATTTGATGTTATAGTTGCAACATTTTCTTTTAACTCTTCTTCTTTTCCCACAATAGTGATTTATGCCTTTTCATGGTGAACTGATTTTGTTGTTTCACAACATTCATCAATTGCCTCCTTAATTTCAATTTGCGGAAGAGAACGTGATTCTGTAATAATGAAGGAATCCTCCTGTAAGGGTCCAATTTTTTCAATAAAATTTGTTTGTTCTTCATGCAACCTGTTCACTTCCTACTGCAGCTTATTACGATATCCCATTTTACTTTTCAAATCTGTTATTGGAATACTGGTCAGACTAGTGATAATTTTTTGCTCTTGGTCTTGTGCCATTTGTAGCTTCTCATTCACTTCTTTCATTTTTTTGTTCTCAACCATATTTGTCCATATTTGAATGCTTTCTTCATGTAGTTCTATGTATCTGTCTCTCATAGTTTTGAGATCCTCTATTGCATTTTTTATTCTTTTTTATTCCTTTTCCATTTCTGGAGGTTTTTTCTGATGGTTGATTTTTGACTTTGTTTTGTAGTTCATGACTGGCTTCTCCTATTACTTGTAGCTTTATTTCTAAGGAGATATCTTCATTCTTGTGAATTTCTGGAATTATGTTGTATACTTACTCCACTTCCTTTTGTAAACTACTAGCATCCTGTTGTTCCTTTTCCAGTTCGTGCTTTAGCAGACTACCTTGTGTCACTGATTCATCGACTTCCTTTTCTAATTGTTATGTCTTTTGTGCAGTCAGCTCCATTTTAATCCTCAGTTGTACACAATCTTCTTGTAGGACCTTCTTCTCCTTTTGACATGCATTCAATTTATCTACATATGTTTTATGTCTTCTTCTAATTTATTGTGCAACAGATACATGTAGTTCATGTAATTCATCTGAGGTTAGCTGTGAAAAAATTAACTCTACATGACTTACCTCTTTCTGCATTTGAGTAGAAAGCATCATTTCTATAGATGAGATCTTCACCTTTCGGTGTAACTCTACCTTTTTTAGTGACTTGGTGGAAATAAATGTTAGACTCCTTTGAGTTGACTCATCCATTCTCTGTTCTTCCCAACCCTTCTTTACCAGTTGCTTTAATATTCCATATTTTTCATCAACCTTCGTAAGTGTTTCTCTTTGTTGTGTAGAAAGATTTTTAATCTCATCCTTTGTGATGACATTTTTTATTGTCTCTTTTATTTCATTCCTGATTTATGTGCTGATTCGATCAAGTTATTCTAATGTCAGTGGTTGGTCCAAGTCAGGTTCAGATATCTTTGTTTTCTTCTTTGAGGATCCTTCACCTTGAGCCATTTTAGTTCTCTTCTTATTCTGCTGCACCAACTCGGTAGATCCTTCTGGATTATTTGTCTCTTTTGTTGTTTTGGTTGGTTGTTTATGTTGCTCCGCTTCTTCCTATTCAGTTAGTGGAACCCTCCATTATGCATCCCAATCTTGAATAATTTTTGCAATGTCTTCTTCAAAGCAGACGAATCTAGTGGGCCACTATCGTTTGCTTGAATCCATTTTTGCTTGTACATAGGTGTGATGCATTCCGATATTGAAACACATGATTCCTTTGTAGTTTTCGACAATATGAGGAGAAATCCGTGGAGAATTATTTTAGGAGAAACCTGATTTCATCACAGTACAAGAGGAAATCAATGTTGTTGTCTTTTTGCATTTCCTTATCTTTAGAGACCCACGTGTTTGCAAGCCTTGCATCTTGAAAGGTTTTTCTATTTCTAATGAAGAATTGAATTCCCTTTGGTTCCTTCCAACCATTGATAGAAACACAAATTAACAACTAGGTATAGTGAAAGGGATTACCTTTTTCTTGAGCTTCCATACAATCTTCAAGAAATTCGTTCAACAGGAAGATTGACCAATTCATCTAGATGCCTTCGACACATTTTTCTACTGCTATAATTATTATTGCTGAAACCTGATCCTAACGACTCTTTCAAAACAACTTGCATGCCAGTAGTTGTGAAATAAACCTTACATATTCATCCTTTATCTGTGCAACTGAGAATCCTCCGCTTGCTCGCTGGGTTCCATATTTTTCAGCTATTTTCTTAACCAAATCCTTTTCTTGGATTCTGCTCATTAGATGAATTACATCCTCTCCAAATGAGGGTAATACAATAATTTATTCGATAACCTTAACATTGATTGGGATAGGTTTTCTTATCCATAAGAAGCCATCATGCACCTGTTATAGAAACAACTCGGTGCACATCTTTACTTGTGAATATTTTCCAAAATGAGGTACCTCAAATAGATTTAGTACACCAATTTTTGAAAGTTCGTATTCCTATTATTTGAGCACCATCATAATCAGAATCCTAGGATTTGAGATTTCCTTCGTTTCCATATACTTATCCAGGGATAACCCAAGAAAAAATTCTTCATTAGTAACATCATGATGTACAAATGTAAACTTATGTAATGAGCCATGCATATTCCCTTCAACAAGAACACTTTCATATCTCATTCGATCCTGCAATTGAGTGTCTTCTACTTCTAGCAAGGTCGCATTTGGTGCATTAGGTTTCCAGACTGAGATATAATCACATTCGGATTTTTCAGTCTCCTCAGAGTCTTTTGGATTCCTCACGAATGGGTTCTTGGTTCTGCATTTGATTCTAGGTGCCATGATATTCAATGGTTTCTTCAACAATTACTGTTAAATCAATACCTTTTTTTCTCAATAGATGCAGTGGTTTGGAATGAGCCTTTTCTCAATTTATAATCACCCTCATTAATGATATCCATTTGTTGCAAGCTTTTCAGGGATAGGTTATTTCGAAAACCAGAAATCATCAATTTGAATTGGTATTTTGTTCAAATTCATGTAACTGCTTCTAACATTAATGACGTTCGTGCCACTTCTCCACTAACTCATTAATATTTCTCCCCATTGTCGCAGTTTATGATGTTGCATGATTTCCTTACTGCGATGGGTCCTACTGACGATGAGTTAGTTCTGTGCTGAGATGGAGACATATGTGTCTCCTAAGTCCTTTCTTTTTGGTGTAGAATCCTCTTTCTTTCTCCAGACCCTTTTACAATAGTGAATTTTTCTTTGAATTTCATTGATTTTGACTTCAATTTTTTACTCAGACGCTTTGTCGGTCTTCTTTATCCATCGTTTCACAGTCTTCCCTGAATTTTCATAGTCCAATGCCTTGTGACCAATTTTTTTGCACTTATAACAAACCACATTGCTGCAATATTTTCCAATATGTCCAGTCATTGTGCATTTCCAACATAAGAGGTTTTGCGTAGATTCATTCCTTTTTTTTGCAGTATATGGGTTCATCCTTCTTAATTGCATAGGTTCCTATGTGGTCTTTTCATGGTTGTCTTTGAAGCCTATGCCAGCTTTACTATGAGAGTATATTTTCTTAATGAGAATCTCATTTATTACCTCAGTGCTTGTTAAATTTTGAGTATTAATTCACAATACTCTAGGATCTTTACTGAGAGAATAACATATACAGTATATCAATGCATGACAATCACAATAAGTATGACAAGCATCACAAGAATAAAAAACATAAGAGATAAGAGACATAGAGTTTCCGTGGGGAAAACCCTAAGGTGAAAAACCCCATAACTTCCTCATAGATAGAGAGAGCAATGGCTCAACCAAAGTACAACCAAAATACACTAAGATAGTCTCCTAGTAGCAGACGATCCTCCTCCTCACTAGTGCACCACTTTTTGAGTGAGAGAGATGTACTTTTTTGAATGATCTAAATAGAGATCACCTGATCTCTATTTATACTAACCTGTTTTCCCAATGACCTTATGGGGCCGACTTGTCTAGCTAGGTACATCCACATTATAATATATCTTTCAGGGCCAACCCCACACATGGTGGTCTAATAACCCATCGACAAGTACACACACTTGCGACACTTGTCAATCCACATGACGACACTTCCTTATAGAGGAATGACACATCTCTTATAAGGGTACAATAAATATATATAAAATACACAAATGAAATACATTCCGAAGTTACATATACATCAACACTCCCTCTTAACTAGGAAGGTATTTCTTGACACAGATCTGCTAGACAAGTCTTCTTCTCGGGATCATCATCATCATCATCATCACTGCTGCTGCTATCTCAACCAATCTCTAAATCTACTCGTCATAGGAAGTTCTACAGAGCCAGTCCTTTTTCATACTGGATGTAGGCCCACCACCTGCAGGTCTTCATCATCACTGGCCATACTGTGGAATTATCAGGACTTATTACGTGCATCAAAAAACCTAGCTGCAGCATCCCAGGCTATTACGAGCACACAGATATACTTGTAGGATCTCCCAGGAGCACATTACATGTGACCCATCACAAAACCTGGCTGAAGCATCCCAGGCTGTTACGAGCACACGGCTCTACCTGTCGGATCTCCCAGGAGCACATTACATGTGATTTCACCACAAAACCTGGCTGAAGCATCCCAGGCTGTTACGAGCACACAACTCTACCTGTCGGATCTCCCAGGAGCACATTACATGTGGTCCACCACAAAACCTGGTTGAAGCATCTGAGGCCTTTTTCATCCTGTCCAGATCTCCCAGGAGAAAATTACATGTGGTCATGGAAAAACCTGGCTGAAGCATATAAGGCCTTTTTCATCCTATCCAGATCTCCCAGGAGCAAATTACATGCCATAGGACAAAACCTCGCAAGAGCATCTCAGGATGTTACGGGTACACAGCTCCGACCTGAAGATCTCCCAGGGAACAAATTACATGTCCTCCCATAGCAATGTCTCGAAAGAGCATCCCAGGCTGTTATGTGTATGCAACTCCGACCTATAGGATCTCCTAGACATGCTCATCTGGACAACCTGATCCACGACCACAAAGTATCATCTGATGCTCATCATACATCATCCTGATGTACACATGATCATCCTGATCATCATCATTGCAACATCCTGCTGCATGTCATTTGGAGAAGCTCGTCATCCACGATCACCCTGATAATGCATCCATCTGATGCACACCAAGTATCTACCTAATACATATCATCATACACAGTGTATCCATCTGATACATAGATACATGATCCACATAATGTATCCATCAACATACAGGATCTACCTAACCATACCTGATACATATCAATATACATGATCCAAGCATCCAGCATGATGCATATACAAAATACATACAAATGATCCAACCGATCATATCCAGCATCCAACATGATGCGTACATACATATAAATGATCCAACTGATCATATCCAGCATCCAACATGATGCATACATACATATACATATAAATGATCCAACTGATCATACAAAGAAAAAACTAGAACATCATCCTGATGCTCATCATCCAGCGCTTACATCCACAGCCATGTGAAGGATCCTCCTTCCAACATGCTTGGAATGGCTTCAGCAAATGTGTCCATCACTTCTTCCTCGAAGTGTCCTCGATCTGAAGAACACCAAGCCTCTCCCTAAAGTACTCGAACTTCACCCTGGCTAGTGGCTTCGTCAGCACATCTGCAATCTGCTCGTCCTTCGCAACATACACGAGCTTCACAGCTCCTCTCTGCACCATATCCCTGATATAGTGATATTTGATCTCTATGTGTTTCGACCTGTCATGAAACACTAGATTCTCAGACAACTTCACACAACTCTGGTTATCACAGAAGATACCAGTAGCATCCAACGGGAGATCAAATAACTCAGACAGTAGCTTCCGTAGCCATACTGCCTCACAACTAGTTGAACAGGCTGCAACATACTCTGCCTCAGCTGTACTCAGTGCTACGCAGGACTGCTTCCTACTAAACCAAGAGATCACACCTGATCCCATACTAAAGCAGCACCCAAATGTGCTCTTCCTATTTGCAGCATTGCCATGGGCCAATTTGAATCAACATAACCCTGCAGGTTAAACTTTTGATTCGGTTCATACTTGAGCCCATAATCCACTATACCCTTCAGGTACCTCAGAACATGCTTTACAGCAACCAGGTGAACACTCCTCGGATCCATCAGGAACTGGCTCAATGTGTTCACAGCAAAGCAAATATCCGGTCTCGTGTTCGTCAGGTACATCAAGGACCCAATCATCTGACGATACATAGAGACACCAACCAACTCAGATGAAGCATCGCATAAAAGCTTCAGATTCGATGCCATAAGTGTGGCCATGGCCTTGCAATCCATCATCCCGAATCTCTTCACGATATCTACTATGTACTTCCCTTGACCAAGGAAGATCCCACCTGCACTCTGCCACACCTCCATACCTAGGAAATAATGCATCATTCCCAAATCTTTCATATCGAACTCAGCAACAAGCTTCCTCTTAGTATCTGCAATCAATCTGTCATCTCCTGTTACAAATAAGTCATCCACATACAGGAGTAGAACCACATGATTCCCTTCTTCAACCTTGTAGTAAAAGTTGGAATCCGCTTTACTCTTGGTAAAGCCCAAACTAGATAGGAAACTGTCCATCCTACCATACCAAGTTCTGGGAGCTTGTTTCAAGCCATACAAGGCTTTCTTTAATCTGCACACATATGACTCCCTGTCATGTATTTTGAAACCAAGTGGCTGCTCCACATATACTTCTTCTTCAACTACACCATTCAAGAAAGCAGTCTTGACATCTATCTGGTGTATTTTCCATTTCATCGCTACAGCCAGGGCAAGTACTGTTATGATGGAAGTATACTTGGCTACAGGTGCAAAAGTTTCTTCATAATCTATTCCCTCTTTTTTAGAGAAGCCACGAGCTATTAATCTTACCTTGTATTTCTCCACACTGCCATCTGAAGCATGCTTGATTTTGTAAATCCATTTGGAAGTCACAACAGACTTCTCTTTAGGTCTTGGGACAACATCCCAAACATCATTCTTCATTATTGATTGATATTCCTCAACCATGGCCTCCTTCCATTCTTTCTTTTCCGATGCTTCTTCATAAGTGGAAGGCTCTTTGTTCATAATTTCACAGAGTAAAGCAACATAGCTGGTATGTGATCTGGTTCTCTTCTTTGCTCTGTGTTCCTCTTCTGGAATGCCAAATATTTTTGCATCTTGAATGAGCTCTCTAGCCCATGCAGGTTTCCTCTTGTGAGAGTTATCCTCATGGGGTGGATCTATAGGTTCTTGTAGATCTTCAAACTCACGAACAACTTCTGGAACTGCTTCAATCATGGTAGTGTCTTGAAATCTAGTTTCCTTAGGTTCTTCATAAACTTCGATCGGTACCTTCCTTGATTTGATGAATGTTGAGTTCTCATCAAATGTCACATCCCTGCTGACATCAATCTTCTTGAACCCTGGAAAGTATATTCTGTAAGCCTTCGAGCTTTCACTGTAACCCACAAAGATACCCTTCTTTCCTAAAGGATCTAGTTTGGTCCTCTTTTCCTTTGGGACATGAGTGAATACTGGACAACCAAATATTTTGAGATGGCTGACTTCAGGTTTCTTACCAGAAAAGACCTCTTCTGGTCTCTTGTTGTCCAATATCTTGTGGGGTGTTCTGTTATGCACATATACAGATGTTCTAGCTGCTTCTGCCCATAGATGCATAGGTAGATCCTGGTCATGGAGCATTGCTCTTGCTGCTTCCATGATTGTTCTGTTCTTCCTTTCTGCAACTCCATTCTGTTGTGGATTGTAAGGAGCGGTCAACTCCCTCTTAATCCCTGAATCACTGCAAAGCTTCTTGAAGTCACCTGAGGTGAATTCTCCACCATTGTCGGATTTGAATGTTTTGATCTTCTTGTCAGTTTGATTCTCCATCAAGGTTTTGAATTCCTTAAACTTATCAAACACCTCATCTTTGTTCTTCAAGAAGTATACCCAAGTCTTCCTGGAGAATTCATCAATAAATGATACATAGTAAACATACCCACTTAGAGAACTGGATGACATAGGACCACATACATCTGAGTGGATGATTTCCAGGATGTCTTTTGCCTTGCTTTCACTGCTTGGGAAATCCTTCTTAATGTTCTTACCTTTTGCACATCCTTTGCAAACACCTTCATGTTTGGTCTTGATTTCAGGAAGACCCTCTACAGCCTTGCTTGCAATTGGAAGTGCTCTATAGTGCATATGAGCAAGTCTTCTATGCCAAAGTTCACTTGGCTCCATGGATTCATGTACCATGGCATGTTCAGGTTGTCCCTTCAATTTATACAAACCTCCCTCTTGCTCTCCAATCACTACTGCATCATCTATGTTCTTTCCCTTTGGCCACACTAGGACTTGGCCATCCACAAATGCAACCCTCATACCTTTTGCATCCAATGCAGAGATGGAGAGTAAGTTCTTCTTGAGACCAGGTACATAAAGAACTTCTTTCATCTTCAAAGATTTTCCAGAATCTAGGTTGTAGGAGGCTTCACCACTTCCTTTGATTGGGTATTGATAATCATCCCCAAGTTTCACCTTATGGGGTGATTCATGTTCAGATAGATTCACAAAAGATTCCTTAAACCCAGTCATGTGTTTGGAAGCCCCACTATCAATCAACCAATCATTACAACCATGGGAGATGGTACCTATGAGAGCAGAGACCAGAACATACTCTTCTTCACTTGATGAGTTATCATCACTTTCTGCCCTAGCCTTCTTCTTGGGTGGTTCATCATCCTCGGCAGCATGAGCATGAAACCTTCTTTTGCTTCCCTTCTTCTTCTTGTTGGAGTTGTTGTTGTCCTTCTTGTTCTTGGGACAATTTATGGCAATATGTCCTTTCTCATTACAGGTGAAGCATATTCTTCTTTCTTTGAAGTGATGTGAATATTTCTTGGAGTGAGATGACTCTCTCTTGGACTTCCCTTTCTTGGTGTGAGCTGTGAGAGCTTGATCTTCATTACCCATCTTTTCTTCTCGTGCCACAAGCCTTGCTTCTTCTTGTGAGCATTCTTCCTGTAGTCTACTGAAGGAAATCAACTTCTTCCATGCACAGATTCCTTGAATGAAGGAGTCCCATGACCTAGGTAAACCATTCAGAGTGGTCATGACAACTTCACCATTCTCTACCATTTCATCCACTACTTCTAGTTGTTCCTTGATCTGGGAGACTCTTGAAAAATAAGATTGAATGGTTTCTCCATTCTGAAACTTTACCCCTTTCAATTGGTTCCACAGGGTCATCTTTTGATTTATGTTCTTCCCTTCAAATAGCTTGGTCAAAGAGTCAAACATCTCTTTGGGTGTCTTTACAGAAGAAACATGGGGTATGAGATGGTCTTTGATAGAATCAGAAATGATTATCTTTGTCTTGACCAAGTTCTTCTTATGCAATACTTTAGCCTCTTCATCCTTTGGGATAGGGATGTCTTCTTTTATATATGAGTCCAACTCATTCTCTTCCAAGATTAACCCAATCCTATACTTCCAAGCTCGTAAGTTATCAACCCCTTCAAGCTTATCCTAAAGCTTGGTGTGGTGAGACATCTTAAAGAGTACTTCAAATGTAAATAGAAAATATTTAGGTCTTACCACTTGAAATGTTGAAAACTGGATCTGGTCCTGGATTAGGGTTTGTCGGAAAAACCCTAAAAATTCAAAATGTGAATTTCAAATTTCTGGAAGGATATAAAGATGCACCTTTATGAGTTGATCATCCTGGTGCATTCAGAATTTGAGATCAGCAAAGCTTTACCCTTCAGATTTGTCCTTTTGTCCTCCCGGGTTCACTAGGGAGAGCCTTGAATTAGGGTTTGAGTTTCCAGAATATCTACCTAGCCAAAAATCTCGATCCAAAGTTCTAAACTTCAATTTTTGCAAGGAGATTCCAACTATGTCTTCAGATTTCATAAATTCCTATTTTTGTGGAAACCCTAATTTTTAGGGCCAAATCTGAAAATGCTCGGAATTGAATTCTGATTGGACAGATAGATGAGCCTTGATGAGTAGAGTCAATCTACTATACTACTTTTCCAAAATATGTGGAGAGAAACCCAATAAACAAGAAACTCAAGTTTCCGTCACTGCAAAATGTCTTCTTCTCAGGTTAGCTCTGATACCATGTTAAATTTTGAGTATTAATTCACAATAATCTAGGATCTTTACTGAGAGAATAACATATACATTATATCAATGCATGACAATCACAATAAGTATGACAAACATCACAAGAATAAAAAACATAAGAGACAAGAGACAGAGTTTTCGTGGGGAAAACCCTAAGGTGAAAAACCCCACAACTTCCTCAGAGATAGAGAGAGCAATGGCTCAACCAAAGTACAACCAAAATACACTGAGATAGTCTCCTTGTAGTAGATGATCCTCCTCCTCACTAGTGTGCCACTTTCTGAGTGAGAGAGATGTACTTTTTCGAATGATCTAAATAGAGATCACCTGATCTCTATTTATACTAACATGTTTGCCCAGTGACCTTATGGGGCTGACTTGTCTAGCTAGGTACATCCACATTATAATATATATTTTAGGGTCGACCCCACACATGGTGGTCTAATAACCCATCAGCAAGTACACACACTTGCGACACTTGTCAATCCACATGACGACACTTCCTTATAGAGGAATGACACCTCTTATAAGGGTACAATAAATATAAATAAAATACACAGATGAAATACATTCCGAAGTTACATATACATCAACAGTGCTTTTATCAAATATTTCCATTATGATGGCTTGGTATTGTACCCTTTTAAGTTCCTCCGCCCTTTCCTGTAATTAGATTCGTTGTTCATCAATCAATTTCTCAAATTCCAAATTCTTTTCTTTGAGAGAGATAACCTCTAGTTGAATTGCTTGAAGATGTTCTTGATTATCATTTTGGTTCTAGAGTTGATATTTTAGTGACATCAATTCTTTAGTATTTTCTTCCTTTTCTTCTTGGTTTCCAAGGTTTTTTTTCTTTATCTTACATTTGGGATGGTCTCATTAACGTCCTGTAGCTGGTCAGTGAGAGATGTTACCAATTCCTTGGATTCTGCCTCTTTCTTCTTCAAGAGATTTAACATCTTGGTTGCTATCTTCTTGACTTATTCTATCATCTTTATTTGTGTTCGGATAATATCCCTTGCTTCTGCGACAAAGATATTTTCTAAATAGTCATCCTCCTATAACCATGGTGCTTCGCTTAGAGAACATCCCTTTCTCATAACTACAGGTTGATCTATGTTAATATGTTACTGAAGAAACCCTCTCTGATACCAATTGTTGGAATCGATTTAATACTGAGAGGGGGGGTGAATCGGTATTAGCGCAACTATTAGCATATTTTACCTTCTTTAAACATATCAGTCCTTACTTAATATTTATCTTCTGTTATGCATCAATAAATAAAAATTCACACATATAAGCACCACATCATCAACACATAAGACACAAGATTTTTACGTGTAAACCCAAACGGGAGAAAACCAAAGAATGATTCTTTATAGTGAGAAAGAATACATTCAAGGAAGTACCAATTTTTTTGTGTTTACCAGCACCAATTGGAAGGAGGAACCAACCCCCTATGTTTTCTCTAGCACCAATTGGAAGGAGGCACCGACCCCATGTTGATTTGTTTTACATGCACCAACCTAAAGGAAGCTGCGACTCCCTATCTCCTTGTTGTTTTAGAAGCACCAACCTGAAGGAAGCTCCAACTCCTTGTCTACTTTCCCTGTCTGACCGCCCTGATGTCCAATATATTTTATTGCCTTGCTGATCTTCAAATCTACGCACTTCTTTAGGTCTTCTAATGATGATTTTGTTGTGTGCTACCTTCATATGCAGGATGTAATCTGTAATTGCACTGCATACATCACTTGACTTCTCATTCCTATCAACTCACACTTCTATTGATGACTTAATTCATGTATTATCTTCTCTGCTAAATCTGCAGCCCGTGCTTCTGATTTGCGTTCTCTTTTACGTGACTGCAAATATCAACTAATACTGTGCTTTTTATTGATAATTCATTGATCAAAGTGAAGCACCAATAACATATGGAACTGCGCACATTCTGATGTGTCTGTTATGATAAAGTACTGCAATTGCTCAGATAATATGCGACATCCTGTGCATCAAATAGTTGCTCCATTCAATTTAACACACTTGTCTCAGATCATCTGCATCATGATGTGCCTGCCAAGTTCAGTTGATGTTTTGTTGTTGCGCATCAAATGAAGTCTTGAACTTTGCATACTTTCACTTCTGCTCTTATACATCAGCTAGACATCTGTGCAATATCTGATAAACATCGGTTATGTCTCCGCGCTTATGTATTTACAACATCTATGACTATCGATGTGTTGATTGCATAACTGTCCATTGAGATATCCAACAATTTCACATTCTTCATTATGTATTCCTTTTGGTGTTTGCGCAATTGTCACAGATCTACAACATCATTCTGCACACCATCAAAACTTTGTTCTGTTGCATGTGTGCATTCATCTTGTCACGTCCCCTCCCATCCTACCAGCTAGATGGAGAGGATCGTGAGGTTAAACCGGGCATCTAGCCCCCATATCCATTCATTAAAACAAGCATTCAAATTCAAATGAATAAGAATATATACATACACAAATGCATAACAGATGTGATATTAAACTGGGTGTCTAGCCCTATGAAACATTAAATCATAAGCATGAACATAATATAACAGAGATAGATGGAACTGTATGGTTTTAAGAAAATCACAGCGGAATATTAAGAATTTCACATCCATCATACATTTAAGATGTTCATAAAATAAGTAATTGCAATTTAACACAAGAGAATACTTATCTTATACAAAAGTAGTCCCACGCAACTGGCTATGCAACTGCAACGTTCCACCCAACCGTAGGCCAGTGTGCTCCTCAATCTTTCAGCACCACTGCCACCCCCGAGCTGGGCATGATCTCTACAAGGAACCAGGGAACAGCAGACTCACACATAGCCAAGCATACACCAAGATGAGCCAAGCCAATCTGCAATTGGGTTTATCAGGCTGCTAGGAGATGGAAAGGAAGAGTTGCTAAGCTAGTGAGCTCCAGCACAGAGCTAGGGATAACCTTGCAAGATCTATCTATCTTGGCACCCACAATACCTACACACCCAGAACAAGGAAGTATTCTTTTCACCATTGTACAGTCCCTCAAGCCATACCTTCCCTATCTAGTGCTCTCAGGGTATGCATAGAAGAGTAACCAAAGCCCTCTTGATCTTCTTGAGAGGTTGCCTCCCCCACTAGGTTTATCAAGCCACTTCTATCCACTACCACTCCAAACTTCAATTCACAGGTTCAAACCAAAAACGAGGATGCACATAACAGCAGAACCCCACTTGCTGGGCATGAGAAAAACGTTTCCCACAGTGGGATGCATGAGATGGGGTTTCAACTAACCTAGAAAAACGTGGGAACCCACAAAAACGAAATGGGAAGTTGGTGAACAACCCAGGAAGCCAAATCCGTTTTTAGTAAAATGTCCAGGGTCAATCCGGGGCAAAAACGACCTCCCTCCTAGTCCCCAATTCATGGCCTTCCTCTCCCAATTGTTATACCAGGCAAAAACGACTCCCAGGCATGGAAAAATGCAGTATTTAGATGAGAAACGTAAATGGAAAGGGCCCAGCTAACTCCAACTGCGTGAATGAATGAAGACTGCCCATTCCCCATGGCTTTGGGCACCATTTCGTGGGTGGTTTCTTGCCTCACAAGCAAAAACACGATTTTCCAAGTTGATGGCTTGCCCATGCACGAAAATGGCTTTCCCATACTCTTTCATTCCCAAGGCATTAACTGCCTTAACCAATTTCTTGGAAAAAAATTAAATGATTGGGTACATGAGACAGAATGGGTAGTTGGTGGTTTTTGGGTTTCCCCATTGACACATGGATTAATACCATTGGCTCAAGGGTTTGAATAGTTTCCCTCCCTTTTCCTTGTAGAGTCATGCCCCATCTCTTTTGTTGCATTGCATAGCCGGTTGTGGGTTTTTCATTAAAAATTCGTAATTACATGATGTCTTATATACATTGTGCCCATCTCGCACAAGAACCATAGGCATCTATTTTAATTGCCGATATATAAACTCTAAATCAATGGTGGGGCCTTGGCCTTGAGCTCCTCACCATGATTAAATATCAGTATTTACATCATTTACAAAGGGGGTCAAAATGGGGACGTGACATACCCCTCCCCTTACATTAGCACTGTCCTCAGTGCTCATCAAAATTGAACAAAAATGGATATGCCATCCTCATGGCATCCTCCAGCTCCCATGTAGCCTCATCGGGACCGTAGTGCTTCCATTGCACCTTTACCTGTCCGATGGCTTGGTTCCGGAGCAATGTTACTTTCTTGTCTAGGATGCGCAATGGATCGGTTTGGAATTCACCCTCGGGTTCCACCTGGATCACATCCCAATTAATCACATGGTTAGGATCATGTACATATTTCTTAAGCAAAGAGACATGAAAAACATTATGAGCTTTAGTGCTAGCAGGCAAGGCAAGTCTATATGCAACTGGCCCTATTCTTTCAAGCACTTCAAATGGCCCACAATATCTAGGTGATAGCTTGGAACAACTCCCAAGCTTCAAGGAACTCTTCCTTGGTCTTACTCTAAGATACACATGATCCCCAACATTGAATTCCCTATGCATTCTATGTTTATCTGCATAGCTTTTGTGTCTATCCTGGGCTGCTTTCAAATTTTGCCGGATCTTTGCAACCTCTTGTTCCATTTCCTTAAGCAATTCTGGCCCAAGTACAATTCGGTTCACTGGATTGTCCCAAGTCACTGGTGTCCTACACCTTCTGCCGTACAAAGCCTCATACGGACTCATTCCCAATGATTCTTGATGCCCATTATTATATGCAAACTCTACCAGGTGTAGATAATCCTCCCACTTGGATGGCTTGTCCATTACGTACATGCGGAGCATGTCTTCAAGTACCTAATTTACTCTTTCTGTTTGCCCGTCTGTTTGAGGATGGTACGCGGTGCTAAAGTTCAACTGTGTACCCAAATCTGCAAAGAGACCTTTCCAAAAATTGGAAGTGAACTTGGTATCCCTGTCCGAAATTATTGCCTTAGGCAACCCATGTAATCTGAAAATTTCCTTCATGAAAATATCTGCTATGGCATCGGCTTTATGTGTGGACTTAACCGGTATAAAATGTGCTGCCTTTGTTAACTTGTCCACCACAACCATGATGGAATCATGTTGTCTCTTAGTCATTGGCAATCCTGTAATAAAATCCATGGAAATTATTTCCCATTTCCATTCTGGAATTGGCACTGGGTGCAATAAACCTGCTGGGTGTTGGTGTTCAACCTTCACCTGCTGACATTCCATGCACTTAGAGATGTATTCAGCAACGTCCTTCTTCACACCTGGCCAGAAATAATATTTTCTTGCTGTAGCAATTGTTTTCTGATATCCTGGGTGACCAGAGTATGGAGCTTTATGGATCTCATCCATAACCATTTTCCTTAAATCTGCCGCATTTGGAATATAGACTCTATCCTTATAAGTAAGAAGTCCTCCTTCTTCCAAGTGATAGCCTTCATTCTTCTTGCCAAGGTCTTGCTGCTGCAATTTGTCCTTTATCTGCTCATACACTTCATCCTCAACCATATGGTTAACAATCTGCTGCTTCAAATCTGGTTGGCATGTACTAAGCGCTGCCACATACATTTCATGTACCTTCCTGCTGAGTGCATCAGCCACCTTGTTTTCTTTCCCTTTTATGTGTTTGATTTCAAAATCAAATTCACACAAAAATTCCAACCATCTGGCTTGCCTAGCATTTAACATTGGTTGATCAAATAAGTACTTCAGACCACAATGGTCTGTCCTTAACTCGAATTTTCTTCCCATTAAGTAATGCCTCCACATCTTCAAGGCATGTACTATGGCTGCAAGCTCTATATCATGAGTAGCATAGTTCTTCTCATGCTCCTTCAACTTTCTTGACTCATAGCATATCACGTGGTTGTCTTGCATAAGAACTCCTCCAAGTCCTTGATTGCATGCATCGGTACACACCACAAAGTCTTTTTCCGGATCTGCAATCTTCAAAATAGGTGCACTTGTAAGAAGATTCTTCAACCGTTGAAAACTTTCCTCACATCTTGGTGACCATTCAAACTTTATCCCCTTCTTTTGCAAAGAAGTGATCGGGTTAGCAACCTTGGAGAATCCTTCGATAAACCTCATGTAGTAACCAGCAAGGCCCATAAACGATCTCACATCAGTCACATTCCTTGGAGTTGGCCAATTCATAATGGCTTCAATCTTCTCAGGGTCTACAGATATTCCTTCGTCGGAGATGATGTGACCCAAATAATGAATTCTATCTTTATAGAAGTCACATTTGCTCAACTTTGCATACAGCTTATGCTCCCTTAGTAATTGCATTGTCATTCTCAAATGTTCTTCATGCTCTTCTTCATTCTTAGAATAGATGAGAATGTCGTCTAGGAATACCAGAACAAACTTGTCCAAATATTTGCTAAAAACATTATTCATGAGACACATGAATGTAGCTGGTGCATTTGTGAGACCGAATGGTACCACTACAAACTCATAGTGTCCATACCTCGTTCTAAAGGCTGTCTTATGAATATCTTCTTCTTTGATTCTTACCTGATGGTAACCAGACCTCAAGTCAATCTTTGAAAATACCTTTGCTCCTCTCATTTGATCAAAAAGGTCATCAATTCGGGGCAATGGGTATTTATTCTTCACTGTGACTTTGTTCAACTGCCTGTAGTCAATACATAACCTGAGTGTTCCATCTTTCTTTTTCACAAATAGAACGGGCACTCCCCATGGGGATACACTTGGCCTGATATATTTCTTTTCCAGCAACTCTTGTAATTGCATTTTCAATTCTAGCAATTCCGGTGTACTCATCCTGTACGATGTCTTAGACACTGGTGCTGCTCCTGGCACAAGTTCAATTGTAAAGTCAATGTCTCTCTTTGGAGGGAGTCCTGGAATCTCATCGGGAAAAAAATCCCTGAATTCTTGCAATACACGATAGCCCTCCAATTTAAGAGTTTCATTCTCTGTTGCCTCTAAAACGTGAGCTGCATACAGTTGACATCCCTTCCTACATAACTTCTTCAGCTGCATGGCTGAAACCTGTCTAACAGAAGTCATCTTTGGAATGCCTTTTACAAACCTCGGGTTTCCTTCTTCGTCTATGCATTCAAACGTCTTATTGTAGCAGTCAAGTTTAACCCTGTGTGCTTCTAACCAATCCATTCCAATGAGAATATCATAGGAACCAAGTGGCAAAATATTCAGATCTGCATAAGTGAATAGCCCATCCATCTCTAATGGACATTTCTCTACTATTTCGCTAACTTTTCTCTTGGTTCCAGTGGCTAGTTGAACTAACCAAGATTTACTATGCTTTAATTTCTTGAAGGCACAAATCTCAACAATCCTAGGAGTCACATAACTGTGAGTAGATCCAGGATCAATCAAAATAGAAACAGATTGCTTAGCAATCTTACCTTCAACTTCAACCACGGTTGATTGATGATCTGCCTGGCGGTCTTCTACTGCTGCATAGATTCTAGGGACTGCTCTCGCCACTTGACCCACAGTTCCAGCTCCTTGGATGTTGTGAACTTGATTTGCATATTCCTCCATGGTCGATTGTCCCAATCTCAGCTCATGGAACTCTTTGATCTTATCATCATAGTACCTATCAGAGAGGTACTTCTGCTTGAAGTATTTCTTGAACTGTTTCCACACAATTTTCCTCTCATTGATCTTCTTCACCTGCCTGGTGTGTTCCCACCATATGGATGCTCTTCCATTCAAGTTGAAGATGGATACCCTTGCCTTCATATTTCCCGAGTAATCTTGGACTTGGAAATATTTTCTCATCCCAAGAAGCCAAGCTTCAGCTTCTTGACCAGATTTTACCTCTCCGTCAAATGTAGGAGGTTTTGCCTTCTTAAATTCCCCATGTGAATTGTTCTTGTAGTGCTTCTTCCTCTTGCTCCTGTGAGATGAAGAACTTGAACCCTCAATGGATTCTTCCGAATCAGATGATTCATTAGAAGATATTTCTGGACTATATGTCCTGTCTGTAGAAACTCTTCTTGGACTATTGGCCCTCTTACGGGAATTCCTTCTGGAGCTACTCCCACCCTTTCTAGATTTGATATCTGATGCCCAGAGTTTATTTTCCTTTGGATGTCTGTTAAACTCTGCAACATGGCTGCATTCAGCTGATTTTGTTCTTCCTGAGCTTTAATCATCCTTTCATTATCTTCCCTACAGCTTTGCAACTCCACCCTTAGGCTTCTCATGGTGGCTGCAACATCTGGAGGGGTCTCTTGATTTCTTCTCCCATTAGATTTTGTTTCAACATTCTCAACCTGTATGTTCTCCCCCATGGCATCTGTCTCAGGCTCATAGGGATCATGTGCATCATTCATGATGTTCATTTTCTTGGCCCAGCCAAGATCCAAATTTTTTTTTTCCACTGTATTAACTAGAGTGTTACCCTGCTGTAACCGTGGCTCTCTGAAATGTGTTCATCAGCACAATTGTTAGCTGCATTACATTCTTAGAATTCACAATTACTTCATGCATTGTGGGAAAAATTCCATACTGACAATTCATCAAATTACAACAACGAAATATGAGGGGAAAAAGAAAAAAAAGGGGGTCAAGGGGGCTTGCCCCCTTGTGGCTTCGGTATGCTCCCGCAACTGCAGGGCGGTTGGACTTCCGCAATGGGTGGGGCGTTTGGCTGAAGGTTTCCGCAACTGCGGGGCGGTTCGGAGACGGCTTCCGCAATTGCGGA
Organism: Larix kaempferi; assembly: GCA_027924585.1. Classification (NCBI taxonomy): domain Eukaryota; kingdom Viridiplantae; phylum Streptophyta; class Pinopsida; order Pinales; family Pinaceae; genus Larix; species Larix kaempferi. The sequence continues at coordinate 11,655,234 of BSBM01000241.1, read as the reverse complement.
GCAGTTCGCTGAACGCTTCCGCAATTGCGGAGCAGTTCGCCGAACGCTTCCGCAATGGCGGGGCGATTTGCCGAGCGGAGCCATTCGGCGAAGGCTTCCGCAGTTGTGGAGCCATTCGGCGAATGCTCCCGCAATTGCGGAGCCATTCGGTGAAGGCTTCCGCAGTACCGGAGCCGTTCGCGGAATGCTTCCGCCGGAATGATTCCCCGATTTCGGGTGTTTTTTCGGAATGATTCGGCGAAGTCTTCCGCAGTTGCGGAACGATTCGCCGAAGTCTTCCGCAGTTGCGGAACGATTCGGCGAAGTCTTCCGCAGTTGCGGAACGATTCGCCGAAGTCTTCCGCAACTTCGGAATGACTCGCCGAACTCTTCCGCGTTTCGGAACGATTCGCGGAATCCTTCCGAAATTTCGGAAGAGAATTCCTTCCGCAATTTCGGAAGAGAATTCTTTCCGAAAAAATTCCGATACTTAGAAAATTTTTCCACTTAAAAACATTTTTCTCCGCTGTTTCGGAGCCATTGGCTGAATTCTTCCGCAATTTCGGGAAGGTTCGCGGAATCCTTCCGCAATTTCGGGAAGGTTCGCCGAACTCTTCCGCAATTGCGGGAAGGTTCGCGAAACCTTTCCGAAATTTCGGAACGACTTCCCGAAACGGCTTAAAACACAATTTTTTTTTTTCAAAAACAGACTTAAACCAAAATTTTTTCAAAACTCATAAGACAACAATTTTATTGTAATTACTTATCAAATTTGGCCCATAGAGGCCCAATGTTGCAACGCAGCTCTGATACCATTCTGTCACGTCCCCTCCCATCCTACCAGCTAGATGGAGAGGATCGTGAGGTTAAACCGGGCATCTAGCCCCCATATCCATTCATTAAAACAAGCATTCAAATTCAAATGAATAAGAATATATACATACACAAATGCATAACAGATGTGATATTAAACTGGGTGTCTAGCCCTATGAAACATTAAATCATAAGCATGAACATAATATAACAGAGATAGATGGAACTGTATGGTTTTAAGAAAATCACAGCGGAATATTAAGAATTTCACATCCATCATACATTTAAGATGTTCATCAAATAAGTAATTGCAATTTAACACAAGAGAATACTTATCTTATACAAAAGTAGTCCCACGCAACTGGCTATGCAACTGCAACGTTCCACCCAACCGTAGGCCAGTGTGCTCCTCAATCTTTCAGCACCACTACCACCCCCGAGCTGGGCATGATCTCTACAAGGAACCAGGGAACAGCAGACTCACACATAGCCAAGCATACACCAAGATGAGCCAAGCCAATCTGCAATTGGGTTTATCAGGCTGCTAGGAGATGGAAAGGAAGAGTTGCTAAGCTAGTGAGCTCCAGCACAGAGCTAGGGATAACCTTGCAAGATCTATCTAGCTTGGCACCCACAATACCTACACACCCAGCACAAGGAAGTATTCTTTTCACCGTTGTACAGTCCCTCAAGCCATACCTTCCCTATCTAGTGCTCTCAGGGTATGCATAGAAGAGTAACCAAATCCCTCTTGATCTTCTTGAGAGGTTGCCTCCCCCACTAGGTTTATCAAGCCACTTCTATCCACTACCACTCCAAACTTCAATTCACAGGTTCAAACCAAAAACGAGGATGCACATAACAGCAGAACCCCACTTGTTGGGCATGAGAAAAATGTTTCCCACAGTGGGATGCATGAGATGGGGTTTCAACTAACCTAGAAAAACGTGGGAACCCACAAAAACGAAATGGAAAGTTGGTGAACAACCCAGGAAGCCAAATCCGTTTTTAGTAAAACGTCCAGGGTCAATCCGGGGCAAAAACGACCTCCCTCCTAGTCCCCAATTCATGGCCTTCCTCTCCCAACTGTTATACCAGGCAAAAATGACTCACAGGCATGGAAAAATGCAGTATTTAGATGAGAAACGTAAATGGAAAGGGCCCAGCTAACTCCAACTGTGTGAATGAATGAAGACTGCCCATTCCCCATGGCTTTGGGCACCATTTCGTGGGTGGTTTCTTGCCTCACAAGCAAAAACACGATTTTCCAAGTTGATGGCTTGCCCATGCACGAAAATGGCTTGCCCATACTCTTTCATTCCCAAGGCATTAACTGCCTTAACCAATTTCTTGGAAAAAAATTAAATGATTGGGTACATGAGACAAAATGGGTAGTTGGTGGTTTTTGGGTTTCCCCATTGACACATGGATTAATACCATTGGCTCAAGGGTTTGAATAGTTTCCCTCCCTTTTCCTTGTAGAGTCATGCCCCATATCTTTTGTTGCATTGCATAGCCGGTTGTGGGTTTTTCATTAAAAATTCGTAATTACATGATGTCTTATATACATTGTGCCCATCTCGCACAAGAACCATAGGCATCTATTTTAATTGCCGATATATAAACGCTAAATCAATGGTGGGGCCTTGGCCTTGAGCTCCTCACCATGATTAAATATCAGTATTTACATCATTTACAAAGGGGTTCAAAATGGGGACGTGACACATCTCTTCACTAGATCATATGTTATGTCCAAAAGCACCTTGATGCCCCAAAAAACAAACTGAAACTTTTACGCAAAAACCCTTGTGTCCTTGCTTCCAAAATTACTTCAAATATTCAACTTGCATCTCTATTTATACATGTCCTGCATGGATTGTATGTTCACAAGTTGGTCTTGGAATACTTTCTTCCATACTTCACGGATTGTGCATATGCCACATGTCATCATTTGCGCTATTGATGTGTCATCTTAGATGTATCAAACACCTTCAAGGTACTTCATTGTGCTCTTGATGTACCATTTCCTTATGGTGTGCGTGCAATCTTCTACTTCATCTTGGTGTGATCATGACTTTTGCTATACCAACCCTTGTGGGTAATGCGCACTTGTGATATCAATACTTTGCATAATCTGTGCATTCTCCAGCTTCTTCTTAGTGAGATTATGACCCGTGATTCATCATTTCATTTTGGTGATGCTCCCTTGGTTTATAGATATTTTATAGAACCTAGGCATACTCCGAATTATATTTGGTAGGACTTTGAATTCTACCTTTTCATCACTTGTGAGACTTGCGCACTTGTTGTTCGTCGATTGTGGAATTTGCACATATATTAACTTCGACCATTGTACCATTCTAGGAGTTCGTGCATGTTCCACTTACTAAAAGCATTGGCTATTCCTGTGCACTTTCAGGATTGTATGACCATTTGTTGTTTCTTTCTTTTGCGCACTACCAACCATCAACCAAGCAATGCTTAGGATTTCTTGCATACATGCACCATTTGTTCAACAACTTCTTGGTTGTTTGAGCGTATGTACCAAGGTCCAACCAACTCCTTCAATTTGATGGCATGAGAGAGTATGACTTGGTGGACTTGATTTATCTGCAAGGTCCACATGATGTAGGATCCATTACTTGTGTTTCTTCTTGAACTGGATCTTCATGAAGTATCTTCTGGATCTGCATGATGTATCATTTTATGTACTTCTTCAAACTTCACCTGCAAGTTGTATCCTTGATGCAGTCTTAGATATACTCCAAATTTTCTTGAGTGTTGTATCCTTGATATACATATCTGTCACCTTCATCATTTGTGCATATAATTTTGGTGTTCATGCTTTCTTTATCATGGGAATAGACTACCTCAAAATTTCTTCTTCATACTTATGTTGGAATGTTGTATCCACTTTGAATTAGGATGACATCAATGACTCATACTGAATCAGTTGACAACCTATTTGACATTGGATGACAGTCAAACACTTGACATCTTCTTTATTTGACATTAATGACAACCAATGCTCAACAATATCCCCACATTGAATGATAGTAAAACACTTGACATCCTCTTCAGTCAAACACTTGACATCAATGACAACCAATCCTCAAACACTTGACATGAACTCATGGGAACATTGTAGGTTTTATAAATAGTTGTAGGTACTCATTGTTTAGTGCAAATTTTTCATTTGAGGAACACTCCAATGACAAAGAGTTATTTATGAAAATGAAGGCATCTAATTTGTTGTTGTGAATCCAATACATAGTTTGTCTCCTGGTGACGAGTTGTTAATAAATTATAAATTCCATAGAACACCAACTGCTCTTCTAAAATGCCTTGCATTGGGTCTATTTTTAGACATATCCTTGGTGCATAATAAAAGATCAATGAGTAACTGTATTTTTGGAATTTCAATGGAAGTAATGGAAATGCATTGCTTAATTCAACATTTGTTTTACAAAGTGATCGGTTGCATGTTTATTATTGGGAAAAAAAATTCATTCTTCTAATAAATGTTTGGTATAATATTTAAACATACTAAATGAATTGTGTAATTAATATTATAGATGCAATGCTCAATATTTTTACAATTAGGAATTTGAGGACGAGTAACCTATCTACCATCTATAGTTTCACCCCACTATGATGTCAAATCAAGATAATGCTATTAAACAAGCACAACTCAGAGATGAATCATACCAAGCATGGTTGAATCAACCACCTATTCAATTCCCACTATGTCTTGAGTCAATTCAAAATCTCTATAGTAACACTAGCTATTCACATGTTGGGGACGAAAGCAATGATATAGAGGTTTGTATGGATGTTTTCTTAAGGGATACCCATGCCATGGAGGGAATGTTGTTACATTTATTTCAATAATATGAACTAGGCGATGAAATTGACATTTTTGATAGTTTATTCGAAATCCTAAAATATTCTTTCACCACTCCTCTATTGGGAATGGATCAAGGTCTACCCAACTAGGGACAACAATGTTGTTGTACAACTTGAAAGAAATGTATGGTATGTCAAATGTGTTTTCATCATCACTTTTGAGGTAACTAACCATTCAGTTCCCTAATTTTTAGAGTCTTACCACACAATGAACATTGAAAATGGTTGATTTTATGCATGCTTGATGATAGTGTACATTTATCTTTCCCACTAATTGTAGATTACTCAAAGATAAGTTACTTCCAAGTGATGATGTATTGGCTAAAAATTGAGCAGAGGCAAAGAAAATGATGAAAATTTGGGTTTTGAGTACATATTATACCATGCATGTCTGAATGATTGTATTATATACTTAGATGAATATTTGGACAAAGAGATATGTCCAAAATATGAGAATGATAGTCACCATAAATAAATAAAAATGAGGGTAAGGAACATGGTCCTCATAATATATTGAGACACGTGTCTATAATTCTAAGGATTAAAAGGCTCTTTCATTGAAAATAATTATTTGTGTTGCAAGGGTGTCATGCTTCACATAGAAATGAGTCGGGAGTTATGTAAATCCCAACATATTCAATAGACATGAAGCATATAGAGGATACATGGTTCGATAAATTCAAGGATGAAGTATATATCCATAGATTGAGCATAGCCATGTATGGAGTTAATTCATATTCCCTCCAAAAAACCAACTATTTTGTTTGGATGGTGGTATCTAGTGATCAATAACAATATACTCCCATGGTTGTTCGTGAAGAATTAACATCTTATGTTGTCTCTTATAGTTCCGGGTAGAAGACAAGTGAAGAGAATGGATGTATACCTTCAACCATTGATTGATGAATTTAAGCAATTATGGGAAGGGATACATGTATATGGTGTATTAATACCAATCCCAATGGAGATGTCTTTTTTGTTGTATGTCATATGTGCATACACCACACACTGTTATCTAGGACTAGGAGTTTGCTATGGTAATCATATTCATTGATTTGTTTATATATGCAATGTTGTTTGACATATTTAATTTGGTGCAACTATCATTTTTAATGCTAATGTGATTTGTATACAATAACATTGTTGGCCTTGTAACAAAAGCGTAGCATGGATGCAAATGTTGTGGACCTTATATAAAGGCTAGGTGGTCCAACCACCTACGAAAATCAGCATATGGCTACTCGAGGGTATTCCTCCTAGAAGGACACCCTTATAGAAGAGTTGCATCTTCTTTTAATGGTAAAGTAGAGAAAACTCAGAGACTTGAAATAATCACATCGACATATTGGGTTAGGGAATATAGCAAAGAGAAGGAGAAGCAAATTGCAGAATTATTCGATTTAAATGGGGATTGTATGCTTGATGATCTTGAATATTTTGACAACTATGTTCAGAAAATGCCCATTGGAATGAAAAGGAAGTATGTATTTTATGAGTTTCCATATTGGGATCATCTTAAGATGTACCACTTACTAGATCTCATGCATATATTCAAAAATGTTCCATCTTCTTTATGGAGGCATATACCATAAAAAAAAAGAGACACATCGGATGTTAGGAGAGATCTTATTTCTTCGATTACAAAAAAGAGACATTGGCCAAGAAAAAAAACAAAGGAGAGGTTGTTCCCTCTTCTTCCTTTAAATAAGGTGACATCCCATCTATTTTAAAGAAAGATGAGCTTTATATGGATAAGTATAGTATATTGGGTCTGAAGACACCTTCTTTATATGGTTCAACTCTATGATGTTGCTTCATTGTAGAAAGACATTTGTTGGGGTTGAAATCACATGACCATCTGTGGAAAATCACACAGGTCAAGGCGCACCTCCCAAGGAGGGTGCACCTATGGATAGTCAAGGAGAGGAAGGCACACCATCAAAATTAGCTAGTGGTGGATAATAAAATTAGGGTGCAATCTCCAAGAAGAAAATTAGGAAGTTGGATAACTAGATGTTGGAATTAGTTAGTTTTAGTTTGACTCTTTCATACGATTGTAATAAAAATTCTCTATATAAGAATGCCTACTATTCTAAATAAGATATGGTCACTTTTATCAATTCTCTTTCTTTCTTGTGATATACTACTTTTGTCAAGTATTTTGTATGATCTTTTTGCAGATTTTTCGTGTGTGACAGATCATGTGGTATGAGAGCAAAGATCTGAGATACTTATTCTACACTCAATTACAAATAGTCATAGTTGGTGATTTAATTATGGAGGCACTAGGAGTGGATCCACCCTCCTTCCCTTAGATAGTGAACTAGGGTTTCAAATACCTCCACTACCAAGAGAGGCACTAGGGGAAAACTTTCCCTCCTTCTCCTCATCTGTAGTGCACTAGGGTTTTCCAAGATCTCCACTTCCAGAGACTGGATTTTTTTTGGACAGAGAGGTGTTAAGGGTCATATCTCCCCCTCCTATACCCCATTTTATCTTCTTGAGATGTGCTTGGACCACCTATTCTCTCCCTCTCCTCCTCTGCAGTGTGCTCGAGTTTCATGACCTCCTCTATTACTCTTCATTTCTTTTTCCAACGATTGTGTGTTGGAGTTGGTTTTCAGAGAAACACTAGGGATTTATAACCCCTCTCTCTTCTAATCAGTACGATATTCATGGAATATCTTGGTTTTATCTTCCATTCTCTATGGGTGCACTCCTGTGGTGATATCCTTGCTTGATTTTGGTGTACAAATTATGAGGATATTTCCTCCACGCAGTGAGACCTCCCTTGAGGATTTCATTTCCAACCACTCCTCCCGTATTCAATATTTATCTCTTTCTTGTAATGAGCTTATCAACTTGCAGTGCAGATCTCCCATGCCTCTTCATTTAGATACCATATATCAATTTCCTAAGTTTTGCGGGAAGATGAATGGGGAGGCCATTGATTCTTGGATATGTAGTCTTTCTAAATATTTCAAGACCAGTCCTGATCTGCCTGAGGTTGAGAAGCTTCATATTTCTAGTTTGAAACTTGAGGGAATTTCTCAGGCTTGGTATGATACTTGAACTTTGTGGGATCCAACCACAACCTCTCCTTTGGATTCACGGGACACCTTGTGTGAGTATCTTCATTAGCACTTCTACCCTCCTAGATATTAATAGAACCTCCTTGCTCGTTGGTTACAGTTGTGTCAACTTTCTGGGAAGTCAATTCAAAGTTACATTGATATATTCACCAAACTTTGAATTCAACTCCAAATTTCAGATTCAGAAGAGATACTCATTGTTAAATTCAATTATGGTCTTTTAGCAATGTTGCATAGGGAATTCAATTTATTTGAAAGTTCTACCTTGGATAAGGTTTTTCTATGATATTTGGATGTGGAACGTAATATTAATCTCCTCCTATTCTATACTTTGTGATGACCAAGTCCTTCCTTAGCCCCTTCCTTTCCTCCTTATCCCTCTCGCAGTCCTAAAGCTGAGAAATGGTGTTCCTTTCATAAATCCCAATTCCATTCATCTGCCGAATGTCGTGCTCTTCGACACTCTAAATATGTTAAACATATGTTTGTAGAACTCACGAATACATATACTCCTCCACACTGGTGCATGATTTAATTCCTTTGGATAATCCTTCCAAACCTGATCCCTCTTTAGTCCTCATGACCAGATACTCTCTTCCTCTTTCACTGGCCTCGTTGTTTACACACAACTGGCAAATTAAGCAGACTATCACAAACCTGATTATGGACAATAATAGTAAAAACAATCTATTGGATCATGATCCGGTCTAGCGCCTTGCGCTATCCACCACTCCCCATCCAACACCATATCTGTTAGGGTGGGTTCAGAAAGATGGCCCTTGTGTCACGGTGATGCACCATTGTGCTCTCCTTGTAGTAGTCTATCGTTTATCTAAAATGGTCATTTTTATTACTTGTAGCAAAACTACTACCATTGCTCAAATAGTAGAGCTCTTCTTTGCTCATGTTTGGGTTCACTTTGGCTTACCCACCAGCATCGTTTCTGATCGTAATGCTCATTTTTTTAGCACATTCTAGAAAACCTTGTGGGATCTCCTTGGATTCCATCTTCAATATTCCATTGCCTTTCATCCTCAAACTAATGTAAAAACAGAAGCTATCAACCGTAGCCTTATGCACAACCTCTACATTCAATTCACAAAATCCAAACAATGGGATACATCTCTCCATATCATTCAGTAAAGCTATAATCACGCTATGCATTCCTCCACTGGTTTGTCGTCCTTTGAAGCATGTTTTGGTTATCATCCTTTAGCCTCTTATGAATTGTCTCTCACCTTTCATCCTTCAAGCACTCACCATCAATGACAAGAACAAAAATATGCTTCATCCTTCCTCCAATCCTTAGTGTTAACACCCAAAAATTGATCACTAGCTCATCCCCTTATTCACATGATCCATTTTTCCACTTTTCCTACATTTTGGCCTCCAAAACCCTCAAGTTGGTAACCAAATGGACAAAAAATAATTATTTCCCTCACAAAATAACCAAATCCCTTCAAAAAGGTAAAAAAATCACCAAAAATAAAAGAAAAAGGGGAAAAAAGTCAAAATAAAATAAAAAAAGAGGGAAAATATCGAATACCATAAATCAATACTAATGGTTACCCAAAACCATGGGCCAATACTCCACCACCCAAAATTTCTATAAAAAGGTGATGGAGGCCTCCCATTTCATACACTAATCACTCTTCATACCCTTATGCTGTCGAATTCCCTACAACACTCTAGCCTACCCATTTGGGCTTTTGTGTCCATTTAACTGGATTTTGGCCATCCCACTGAGCATTTGGAGAAGAACAAGGAAATGAGGAGACCCGACACACTACTCCCGTACTACTGCAAGGGCCCCCGTTACCTCATATTTGGAGGTAACCATTCTTGTAAACCCCAGTTTGCAAATATAATATAAAATCTTTCATGGGTTCCAATATATTATTCATTTTTTTACTGTTATAATTAGTTAAATTTGTTTTCTGTTATCATTTGCATTCATACATAGTAGTTTTCATTTTTGTATTTTTTTATCTATATTTTGAATCTGCTACTAAATGTTTCTTAACCCTTAGTAGGTTCCCATTTGCACAGGCTAGTGTGAAAACACTAGCTACATATTTGGTGACTCCACTAGCTATAGATTTGGCGACTCCACTAGCTACACTTAGCACAACGCCATGCACAAGTCTCTGAAGCTCTCAAAGCATCCCAACAGCGTTATAAAGAGAGCCATGATGCACATCTCTCTCCTCATAATTTTTCTCCTGGAGACAAAGTATAGTTTTATATGGAATGTCAGCATTTCAAGTCCCAATTCCATCATAAGCTCAAGCCTCTTTGCTATGGTCCATATACTATTCTGCAATAGATTGGCTCTAATGCCTATTGTCTTGAATTTCCTCTTTAGTTGGGTATGCATGGTGTGGTTAATGTCAATAGCCTCAAACGCCATGAGCCTCCCTTGCTTGAGGAGTCAGTTACCATCTCACATCCCACTGAGTTTGTACCTAACTTCCAACCTTGTATGCTCCAAGACACTGTAATACCCCCAATTTAACCCTTGAAATATATGCAATTATATTATGTAAATGATGTAAATATGCTAGTGCGAATTCCTAGTGCAGAGCTCAAGTCCAAGGCCCGATTAGTGAATGTCTAGGCATGTATGATGTTTATATTTTATTTGGATTTTTATTTGGCTTTTATGCTGATTTATAATATATGTAAATATTATGTGCATAAATAATAAAATGGTCCAAGACTGGTTGTGTAAAGAGCACCAAAGGGGCTATGATTCCACCAGAGGGGGAGAGGAAAGGGGGTCCATGGGTGACTAAATCCTTGTTTCCAAGTGTCAACCTTAGAACTCACCCAAAATTCTGTCATGTGATGAGAATAAACCAAATATCTCCTTTTTTACCATTTTTCCAATCATTAATGCATGTGTGTGGTTGGTGGGAAAAGTCACCTCATGTAGTTATTGAAGCATGGGACTAGTGGTTGCACTTTTGTGACAGTTCTGTCACGACATAAGTCATTCTGCTGCTTTCAGGAGTCCTTTCTCTACTAGAAGAAGTTATGTCTGTTGTCTTTTCACCATTTTCCCATTTCCATTAGATTCAACCCTCATTTGTCTCATTTTTTCACGCATATTTGGAGGATGTAGAGCTCTCCATTGTTGTCCATGAACTTACCATGTTGTTTTGAACCCATAAATTTGAATTTGGAGACCATGATGTAGATTGGGAAGTGGGTATTGTTGGTTGTAGGTGAGCAGAGAGGTTGGGAAATCTAGGAACCCTTACCCTTGAGTTATGTTGCTCGCAGGTTCTTGAGAAGCCACAGATTGAGGCTGCAGGAGGTTCTATAGCAACCAATACCATGTTGGACTTATTTTATGCACACACTGGAAGCACCCAACAAGATGGATTTCCCAAGAGAACCGTGGATCGGTGAAGGGGATTCTTGAGCTAGAAAGGCATTGTGTGGGGAGGTATTGTGGAATCCAAGGTTGTGAGGGCTGAGTGAGACCCCTGTAGAGATCTGTATGAACATTTGGCTAAGAACATAGAGCAAAATGGGTTGTGGGATGAGAGATAGAAGCATGTAGGTGTTTCCTTCTCCCTGGTAGCCTCATAGCCCATCTTGGGGGTGGCCTCTCAGTAGCAGAAAGAGTATATGCTGGACAAAGTGCCTATGGTTGGGTGGAAAAGCATAATTACACAGCCAGTTGCTTAGATCTGCATTTATTAAAGACAAGTACTCTCATGTATTTGAATCTGAAGTGTTTTTATTTGATGCATGTAATGTTTATGCTTGTGTTTGCATATTAGATGTGTATGGATAGATTTGAATTCTACTATGCATGTTTATTTATGTTCTGCACACATTGCATATTTTGAAAAATGTATTATGGACTTGGGGCGAAATTTTAGAGCCCAGGTTTTCCCAGCATCCCCTCCCAATGATTGGATTGGGTGAGGGGGACACTGCAGACATGTTGTTGGACACTCACAATATTTCCACTCTGCACCATCATCATACTTCTTATCTTGTCGGTCACCAAGGCTAAACTCCAGCACGAGCTTGTTGGTTTTCTGAGGATGCAATGGGTTGGTCCTTTCCACATTTTCTAATGGAAGTAGGGACACTTCTGAGACTAAACAGGGAGGAATTGGGAAATCATGCAAGTCAAGGTGCACCTCTGGACAATCAAAGAGAGGAAGGCGCACCATCAGACTTAGCTAGTGGTGGACAATAGAAGCAAAGTGCAATCTCCAAGAAGACAATTAGAAATTTAACTAACTAGCTATTGGAATTAGTTAACTATAGTTAGACTCTTTCAGACCATTGTAATAATATTTCTCTATATAAGACTCCCTACTATTCTAAATAAGATATGGTCATTTTGCTCAATTCTCTTTCTTTCTTGTGATCTATTGATTTTTTCAAGTATTCCATATGATGTTTTTGCATATCTGTATTGCGTGACAGATCAATCTGAACCTTCTAAGGGTACATATGTAGAATACATGACTATTTTCTGTAGCATAGGGCAAAATATACTATGCACTTGTAGTTTTATGGAAATTAAGTGTGTATTTCTGTTTTGTAGTGTCATTAACATTTTTCGTGCATGGTTGTGTGAACCATGACTTCCTCCAAGACCTGTGACATGCCATATTAAAATTATTTGCATTTGTACATTGGATCACATTAAAGGAGATTCATTTGGCTAGCATTCCACGGTGGCATCAAGAGATGGATGAGATTTTTTGTGTGTTTGAGAAGGAACTATCTACGAGTTTTATGGACTTGCAGATCCATCTTCTAATTAACCTACCTGATGAGGTTGAAATAGATAGGGTACTCTAATGTCATTGGATGTTCTTCTTATAGAGCTACATGAAAAAATTGAAGGGGTTTGTTCGACAAAATATCTATGGTGGAGGGGTACATAAAATATGAGTCATTATATTATGCCAATGAATACATCAAGAAAATTAATGACACACCTAGGGCAGTGGTTTGGTACGAATGGTAGGATGAGGACAAAAGAGAAGGGGAGCTACTCCAAAAATATGGAAAAAGAAGAATTATAAATATTAAGTCACTTATTTTTGTCAAATTTGTACAGAGCAATTGTTTGCATTGAAGTTGTAATATATATTTGATTTCATATGATTCATTTTGAATTCTTGTATAAGTCAATGAATTTAAAAAATGATGCTATCAATAAATTCACTCTTTACAATGTGGAGGCAGTGGAACCATGGTTCACATTGTAGGAAGAGAAAAAAGTAAATGGGATAGTGACAAGAATGGTAGAAGCATGCCTTACTCTGATCATTTAAAAGAACATGTGCCAAATTTCTATCCCAACAGTTGGGTGGCTGAGTAGAACACAAAAAAACATGTCGCGTTCAGTCGTTACCCACATGGAGAATCAGATGCACTAAACATAGGGATCGAGTACAACAATATTGTAATAATCTCTCTATGTACCATGTTCAATTTATAATTCACATTTGAACTATAAAATGTATTATGTTTTTATTAATGCTCGGGTTATTAGACATATGACATTGTCCTTTGTTCGTATTTTTATAGGTGCATTTGTTGCCATCTATGTGGGAATATGGACATCATTTTCACACTAAGGATGCCGATGATGGAACCATCACACAAGATTGTGGAGTGGAAGTCGATTTCTACCGATCTAGTTGTGCTAGCAACTGCAATCAAAACCTAATAGAGGGCAAGTTAGGTTACGCTGGAAAGATACAATAGATTATACAAGTGTACTTCCGATATTTTCAATGTACTTCCGATATTTTCAATGTGTTATTTTTAGGTGCAAGTGGTGGGATACCTTTGATCGGAGTACTGTAAAGGAAGATCATGATAGTGGGATGATATGTAATAGTTCTAAAAAAATGTGGGTTGAAACTAAGAAGCCTTATGTTTTCCCAAAACACTGTAACCAAGTGTTTTTTTACCCGAATGTGTTGGATGGGGATTAGTGGTATGTATTGAGAAATGATCCAATATCAAAATATTTTTTGAGAACAACAATGTTATAATGTGAAGTGAGGAAGATACTTAGGGTGATGGCAATGAAGAGTGATATGTAGATGTTTTGTTTTGACATTTATATTGTGGATGTATCATTTTATTATGAGTATCTATAATGGCCAATTATAGTTTTTTATTCATTTTGAAATATTGGATATGGAAAATTAACCATTTAATACCATCACATTAAATAGTACAAGTATAAAATGTTGTTTTTATATCTTCTTATTGACATGTATTGCTTATTACAACAAATTTATCACTGTATTATATTAACATATGTTTATGTTAACTTTTGAAATATAAAGCATTAATTGAGATATGAATCACAAAATTGATGACATATTCTTATAATACAATAGTAAGTATTTATTTTAAATTATGTTTATTTAATAATAAAATGATGACATTAAAGTGGCATCGATGATGAATTGTTTAATCATGAGAAAATCAAATTGATATTGACATCAATGTCACTTTAGTTTAATTTTTTAATCAAACAAATTAATTAAAATTAGTTAAATCTAATTTATAATTGTTTGGTGTTTCAATAAGCAAGATGTTATCACTATTTGCAATATTGATAATCTAAACTATTAATGTCTAAATTACTTTAGTTGAATGTTTATATATATATATATAATTTTATAAAAATGTTTATAAAAAAAATTATTTAATAAATTAATCAAATATTATTTAATATGCAAGATGTTATAAATAAAGTGAGAGAAATAATTTTTTTTCTTATATTTAATTATCTTACAATTTAATTTTACCAACATTAATAAAAATTAAGTAAAAATATTTACAAATAAATTTATGATATATCATTTAATAGAAAATTTTGATTTGTGCAATCATTCATAGAATCATTTAATCTCACTGGATGGTGTGACACCTATCCGATGGCAATGGAGTAACTCTAATATGATAGGAAGAGGGCTTGTGGATGAAATCGATGCACCAGATCCTTTACTACCCATCCCCTCTGAGCATTCAATTGTACTGCACAATGAATTTCCATTCTCCCATGCATAATGATGATTTAATGACGCCCAGGATGGACATATCTAGGATGTTATGGCCTTTAATGACCCCAAGTCGTGGATACAAGTGTTCAGGCTCAGAGATGGAGGATATAAATTCACATATGTTCCTAAAGGGTGGAAAGAGTAACGTGTACTTCACTACCCAAGCTAGTGAAGTATAATAATATCATTATAACAAAACACACAAAAGTATAATTAAAATAAAAATAAAAAAATAGATGTATAATTACAACATTGTTATTCTTATTTCATTAAAACAACAATGTCATATATCATCATAAAAAAAAGATAAATGAAAAATAACATATTTCACATTAGATTAAAATTTAGTTTAATTATATTTAATCATTGTAATAATACAAGTTTATGAAATAAAAAACATATAGTATATATCTTTAAATTAAAAAATGATATTATGAATATAAATATATATTAAATAACTTAAATAAGTATAGAAATAATAATATAAAAAATATATGTTTTAAACTATTTCATTTACTTTAGAACATGTTATATAACAAATTATTAAAATAATATTACGAATACAAAAAAATATTTTAAATTTAAATATATATTAAATAATTTAAAAAATAAAAATAATTTAATGAAAATAATAATTAAAAAAATCAAATATTAAAAACCAATCTATATAATTTATTTAAAACATGTTATATAATAAATATTGTAGTCTAAAAGTTCAACAATTTCGAATGAATTTTTTTTATTTTTTCTGCATGATTTTGAAAAAATCCGATAATTGTTTTTAAAAATTTTGGTTATAATTATCAAACTATGAAATTTTGGGTGTCCCAGGAGTTTTTGATGGTGTTGAATCTGTTTCTACTATCAAAATCATTATTAAAACAAAATTAAATTCAGATTTTGCAAAATAAAAAAAACACCAAATTTCACCAAAAAACCAAAGACAAATCGTCATATCTAATTTAATATATTTTAAATATAACATTAAAATATAAAATAGATTAAATTTTTTTTATAAAAATAATCCAAAACTTTTTAAAATTTTGAAATTATAAAAAAAAATTATAACTTAAGATTATTAATTATATTATTTAAATACAAAATTAAAATTATAAAATATCTTATTATTATTAATTGTATTATAATAATTTATAATAAGTTGAAATGAAGTAAAACTATACACATTTATAATTATAATTTACCGACTAATTCATTTAATTTAAATAAAAATAAATTTTAACATTATAATAAAACAAAATAATTGATATATTTATCCATTAATTTATTTAATTTAAATATAAAAAAAAAAAATTAACATTATAATAATAAAAAAATAATTGATGTATTTCTTTATGTTAATGTAGTCAATTTTTTTTTTTTAGGGGGAGGCAGGTGCGGGGGGATCATTTTCGATCCTGGAGGAAATAAAGTTGCAGACTTCTCTTGAGGACTAGGTATCAGAACTAACAATGAAGCCAAGTGGCTGGCGATGTACCACTCTCTTGAAATCGCCTCCACTATAAATATGGAGAAGTTACAGGTCTTTGGAGACTCTAGGCACATAATTCATGCTATGAGGAATGGCATTCCCACTAGAGGATCTAAGAGCCAAAGAATTCGAAGAAGAATTAAGTATCTCGCTCTTCCTATTGACACTCTCTTCTTCCACATCCTTAGAGAACTCAATTCCACAGCAAACAATCTAGTAAATGTAGGAGCCTCAATGGAAAAAGGACAAGTTAAACATAACAATACAGGAGCATTGGTTTATACCCTAATGATTATTATGACTATGAAGTTTATAATATATCAAAGGTCCTCAAGGGGTCGTCACTTCCCCTATATTGGTCGTCGGGTTGTCCCAACTCGTGCATTTTCTTGGCCGACACGCCACATTCCATGTGCCCCCCCCATGGGCCTTACAGACCTCACGCTCGAGCATTTAATGCACCAGGTGTGCGTTTGGAATTTAGGCCAAACCATGGAGTGTTCCATTCCACCTGCTCTCGTTTCGGTGCTCAGACAGCTCTGCATCTCCGCTCCGGTCTCTGAATCCTCGGTGCTTTCAGAAGAAGGAGCCCCCACCTTCATTCCGCTCTCTTCAATCAACAATATGGACGGGGTAAGATAGGCAATTGCCATGCTCAGCCAGTTAACTTTGGAGATAAAGGTTTATTTGTGTAGAACGTATTCAGCAGTTTGCTCCACTGTGGATCAAATCAAGGAATTAGCCATGGAAAATAAGTATGTCCACTACCACCTCTCTTGCCTGGAATCTCGCATGGATGATATGGACTGGAATATCATTGAACTCTTGGGGAAAGTGGACAGCATTAAGGAAGACATCTTTGTTTTCATCAGCAAGCCACAATTCAGTCAGGTCCAGGAAGCACCAACCGTAAACCAGGAAATGCTGGATGTAGCCTCTGTTCAGCAGCATAACTACAGTTAATTCCTCTCTTTAGGAAATTTTGGTTAATGTCTCTTCTCTACAGGTTTTCTATGAAATCCATACTCTGAATGTATTTTTGCCTCTTGTTATGTAACCAGTTTGTAAGGGTTTATCCCAATAGTATGAACAGAATGTATAGGAAGATAAGATGCAAAGACTACAGTGACAAAAACTCTATCAAAATCTGCATTTTTCCCCTCTTAAAAGCAGAATACTGGTTTCAAATTTTGTAATGAATGGTTGTGCACAGCCTTTTATCTATATATATTTTCCTCTGTTTCTGTTAAAAAAAAATGTGGTCAATTTTTTTTCAATTGGCCAAATACCAACACCTGCTATTCCGAAGAATCAAGGTATGGCCAGAATTACATAGTCAATACATAGGAGCTCAACAAGATCATCATGTCACTTACAAGAATTGAACATGGCTGGGAAGGTAAAATCATTCCTCCCAACCACCCAAATGTGGTCAATTTATTTTATTATAAATGGTAAAAGTCATCCAAACACTTCCTAAAATATAATTAAATTGTCAAAAAAGATTTTAAAAGCCAATTTTTTTTATTAAAATTACATAAACAAATTGTAAAAAGCAAATTTAATATGGATTTATATTTCAATATGATTATAAAAATCATCCAAAAATTAATAAATTTCAAAATCAAATTGCCAAAAAAAAATATTGAAATTATAAAAAACAAATTATAACTTCTTATTATTATTTTTATTATTAATGTAATAATAACTTATAATAAATTGAGATGAAATGAAAATATATACATTTAAAATTATATTGTTTTTCAATGAAAACAAGTTATAACTTTATTGAATTTATAATTACAGTTTACCAATCAATTCATTTCATTTAATAGAAGTTCATAAATATTTATCATTATAATAAAACAATATAAATGGAAAAAAAATTCACACATGAAAAAAACCACAACTTGTTATTTAAGGGTAGAATCAAAGTTGTACATGTTGTTTCCTCGGGATATACTCCATGACTGAAAATATACCATACCATATCACAAAAAATCACTAAAGATTGGGAAAAAACTACCTATAGTTGAGTCCTAAAACTCAACAATAAAAAAACAGGAGGAATTTAAGACCATAGGGAAGAAAAAACTAATACATAATTCAACAAAAGAGTTTTTGAATAACAACAAGTATCAAGAAATAGACCACAGAAAAAGTTCCACAACTAAAAAGCAGACCTAGTCTAGAACATCATATGAGTTCCAGAACTTTTCAAGGTAAAATCATGGAATTCCTCAAAATATATTTCACCCATGGGAAAACCCACTGCCATCTTGGACAGAGAATTGACAAGTTTATTATTTACAAGATAGATATGCTTGATCGAGATAGAGGAGAAACTGTCGATTAATCTTTGCGCCGAGAGGCGCTCTACAGCCCAGTATGGGAGAGATCTTGTAACGTGATGTAACATTAGTAATGGTAGTAACATGTCAGCCAAAAATAATAGTGATAATGAATACTCTAGGAGAGATCTTGTAACATGATGTAACATTAGTAACGTTTGTAACATTAAAGTAAAAAGAAGTAAAGTAATAGTGATAGTGAATATTATGGGAGAGATCTTGTAACGTGATGTAACATTAATAATGTTTGTAACATTAAAGTAAAAAGAAGTAAAGTAAAGTAAAGTAAGTAAGTATGAGGGAGATGTTGTAACGTTTGTGATGTAATGTTTGTTACTAACAAAATAATTAAAAAATTTCATGTCCGCTCATAAAATAAAAAATTATGGAAAGTATTTAAAAAAATCCATGTTGGTTCATAAAATAAAATATTATGAAAAGTAATTAAAAAATAGATGTTCGTTTATAAAATAAAAACTTAAAACTTAAACCCAGATCTATCAATGAAGAGAGATCAAATTTCTTGAGTTTAAATTTAAAAAAAGAAATACACCTCAAGAAATCGGATCCCTATCGATGCTTGATAGATATGGGTTTAAGATGGATCTATGTTGATATAGTTCCAACAATCTAATGGTCGAGTATCAACATGTAACATCTCCAAAATTACAAAAATGCAGAAATTAGAAAGAATTTTTTTTTTACTTATAAACTTATTAGTAAAACCTCTTACTTTGAATATCTATTACAAGGATAATTGCCGACAACATCTCAATATATCAACATTTGTCACAATTATGATTAATATTATTAACTCATTATATATCTATACATATGAATGATTACTTAAGACTAAAACCATTTCTTCTTTTCCATGAATCACCATGCATATTCAACTATGAGAAGACACAACCATAGATTCCATTATTTATATTTATATGAATAATTATAATTAATAATTATTTTATCAATATTTTATCAATATCTATACATATGAATGATTACTAAAGACTAAAACCATTTCTTCTTTTCCATGAATCACCATGCACATTCAACTATGAGAAACACAACCATAGATTCCATTATTTATATTTATATGAGTAATTATAACTAATAATTATTTTATCAATGATCATATCTAAATGTATATACATATCTATGTATTTTATTTCTTTTAAACATCTATCATTCTCATAATTACTCGCCATATGTGTGTATGTGGTTATCAATTTTTCTTTTCAAACCTCATAACTATTATTCAATGAACTTCTCAAAGGTATATAAAATATATACACATTCTGTATAAATTCACACTATACATATATTTTGTTTTTGTTCCTCTCTTAAGGAGCGAAGATATAATTTTTAAGCAAATATAATCACTGCCTTCTTTTATAACAAATCGACGACATAACAATACCATCGTGGCTATTAAAATAGAGTTACGATTTACACGACGTAATCAATACTAAACAAGAGAACTATGACATAACAACATGAACATTACTATACAATATGAATAGAGTCATGTTATAACCATATTCAAAAATTCAATATTTTCCAGAATAAAACTATCCACAGTTTGAAATCCATAGATCATACAATGTGTGATTTGTTCAAGACAAGTAGGGAAATATACAGAGTTCTTCGAACCTACAATCTTTATTAACACATTGTGCATGATCCTAGTCCAACGAATGCGATGCTGCATAGAGGACATTAATCCATACCCATGCACACGCTTTACTTTATAAAAAGGACACACAGTTTAAAGGTTTTCTCTGGGGTTTCAATCTCATGCCCAACGTTAACAAAAAAAAATACAGAGAGTTACGATTCCATTTGTTTACATATAACACACATAATAGGGTTATATTTCCACATAATGCTGGCAAATTTTATCATATGATAAGAAGTAAACTACCTTCAAAATATAAACCATTAGACATTCATTTATTCATAAGAAGAATTACACTTACTTGGAAATAATGTGAATGACTACTTGGAGAATCTGTTCCTCCCAACCATAGAAGAGAGCATTACAACATCACTAGCTCAACTCCCCCTGAGCTAGATCACCACCATGCACAATAGAACTATCAAACAAAGCTCACACACAACACTCTCTCCCTTAGAGTCTGTATCAATCTCAGTGATGGACTTACAATCAAAGAGAAATACTCAACAATCATGCACACATAGCAATCATTTATCCATGCACAACACAACATCCTGTGCTATCTCAGTGCACCAATTTATAGTTTTTTTTCCAGGTCTTGTTCCATCCCAATCAAATCTCAATCAATCCTTCAATCCCTATGATTTAAGATATTGTCTGGTTGTTTAGTTTTTAGATTGGATTTGATTGGTATAATAGCTCTTGTTTTCTCTCCACTTTTTCTTTGTCTCATGGTGGTGTCCCCTCATTTCACTGAGCTCTCCAAGTTTCTTTTTCCTTTTTATTAATAAAAATAATAATTGTTGTGCAAAGTACCACTCACATCCTAGGTGAGTATTTTTGAGTTTTTAAATAACTCTTACAAAAATAATTATTTTGAAAATTTTTCACAAATATTAAATCAAAAATAAAATAATAATGTCTTTGGGGTATCACATAGCACCTATAGGTTGGATACCTTTTCCGTCTAGTCCACAATACACTTGGAATCCCCAAAAACTAAAAAAATCATGATGTCATCTTTCTCTGCAAAGCTAAAGAGTCCCCATAATGCCAACATCTCAATTTTGGTGTTAGTTCCAGGCCCACAACCCATTTTAATCAAGAAGAAGTGATTAGTAGTAAGCCTTAAAACCATACCCCCTCCACATCCCTCCTTGTTCGCATGCCCATCAAAGAAGTCCCAAGGGGAAACATTCTCTAGATTCATATCAGAATTATTGTCTGCTTACGTCCTCTACAACAACTCGAAATATCATAGTATTCTCTAAAACATTTCATATCCATTGTAGTAGTAAGTTCCAATGATTTTTTATCATCCTCAAATATACATTTGTTCCACGCCCACCAGATGCCCCAAAGGACAAAGCAAGGGAGTTCCTTCCAAGTTGGGTAAGACTTGATCCATCATTGAACATTATGTCCTAGATCCAAAAGTTCCCACCTGTGATCGACTCCCAAATCCATAAATACTCCATCCCAAACCCGTTTTCTAAAAGAACAACAGCAATAACAAAAAGAGGATTTGTACTTTCCTCATAACTCTTACATAGAGAACACACATTTGATCCCATGATCCCCCTCTTACATAGGTTTCTCCAAGTCAAAATGCGATCCTCCAAGGATAACCAAGCAAAAAGTTTAACTTTCAATGGTGCCTTCCACTTCCACAGGTTTTAGTACCACCATTTTGAAACATTTTCCAAAGAAGTAGAGGATATAGCGTTATAAGTTGCTTTGGTAGTAAGTTCACCAGACTTGTTGTTCCATGCCCATACCAATGCATCCTCACAATTACCAAGTCTAACACCCAGATGTCACGACCCATTAATGAAGCTCGTCCATTCGACGACCATATCACCTTCCAGATCCAAATCCGAGACCGACAACCAACAATTGTTCAATGAATTTGCCTCTTTTTTCTGGACGTCTGCAAGACAAAAAAAAACCAAGCTTGGAACTGAAAAATCAACCCATCTAAGAGACGATAGAAAGCATCCCCTCCTATGAAAGGGTCTATACCCATAATCACTTTCTTCCCATTTCCAATCTGCCATGAAATCCATCTTTCCAACCAACTTACAGATTTACTGAAACTGAGCCAACAATTTGAAGCTTGAGCCACACTTTTATCCTCCAGCCTTACCCAAACTTCCATAGAACAGTTGTTTAAATATTTTTACCTTAAAATCTCACACCAGAGGCCTGAGCCTGTCAATCCCCTCCAAAGTGATTTCAAATTTAAATATAGATTGAACCATCTTAAACTATTTACCCCCATCCACCAAAATATTTGAGCGTACAAATTATGTCCCATCTTGCAAGATGGAACTTTCCATGCTCCACCTGACTGGCCCATAATAAACTCGTCATCTTTCTCCTGATTTTATCCAAAATAGACAAAGGTATTTTTTCCATAGACATCCAAAAAACTGTAATGATTTCCAACACAGATTTAACCAACACCAATCTTCCACCTAAATTCAACCATTTGCAGCACCAACATTTAACTCAATTATCCACCATCTTTAGTAAGATAATTATTAGGTTTTAGGAGGTAACCTAAATACTTAAATCCCTTTGTCACCGGTTCCATTTTTAAAGGGGAATAATCATGTATCCGATTCATTTCCTCTTACGGCACATCATTGTAATAAAGATAGGATTTTTGGTGACTAACCACCATCCCCAAAGTCGAGCTAAATACTTGGATGATCTCATGGAATTTTATTTGTGTTTCATTAAAACATTATTTGTGTTTGTATGTGATTAAATGTTTGTTTTTATTTTATTGATTTAAGTAAAAAAATGAAATTATAAAAACCATTAAAAAATCAATTTAAAATATAATATCTACTATAAATATAAAATTGAAATTTTAAAAAACAAATTATAACTTATTATTATTAATCACGTTATAATAAAAAAAATAAAAAACAAATATTCACTTTTATTATTATTATAATTTATCAATTTACTCATCTTATTTAAATAAAAAATAAAATGTATCATCCTAATACAGCAATATAAATGAAATGTTTTGATTATATAAAAAATAAATTTATCATCCTAGTAAAACAATATAAATGAAATTTTTTGATTGTTTCATTAAAAAAAACACAGTATTCGTGTTGTAAGTCATAAAATGTGTTTGTGTTTTATTAAAAATCTAACATATTATATGTGTTTGTATGTGACGAAATGTTTGTTTGTGTTTCATTAAAAATATAATATATTATTTGCGTTTGTATGTGATGGAATGTTTAATTGTGATATCATTAAAAATATAAATATAATGTATTATTTGTGTTTGTATGTGATAAAATGTTTGTTTTTATTTTATTAAAATAAAATATAATATCTTTGTTCGTATGTGTATATTTATAAACATAAATAAAATAAAATATATATGTATAAATATAGTATATTGTTTTTTTTGTGTGTATACACACACATATATATAAACAAACATAACACAAATATAAACATAATTATTTTTTTATATCTATATATAACAACCTAAGATTCCACTTTCATAATAATATACAATTTAAAATTCCATCTTCAATAAATATCAATTAAAATTCGATTAATTATTAAAATTCCAACATTGATAAATATCAATCGATTTTTAAAATATGACAACAAATTTTGTATATATATATTAAATA
This sequence comes from Larix kaempferi, assembly GCA_027924585.1. Taxonomy (NCBI): domain Eukaryota; kingdom Viridiplantae; phylum Streptophyta; class Pinopsida; order Pinales; family Pinaceae; genus Larix; species Larix kaempferi. The sequence goes on along the minus strand of BSBM01000241.1, from coordinate 11,631,191 downwards.
AATTAAAATTTAAAAACCATAAAATATACTATCATATATTAAAATTTTAAATTAATTGTTAAATATAAAAAATGGAAAATAATTTAAATTTAAATTTACAATTAACTTTTAAAATTATTCTTACTTCCTATTATTAGATCATACTCTTAATATATTTAAAAACTTGTTAAAATGAACACTTAAAAATTAAACAACAAGTATAATCAACTAAAAATTTTGAAAGAAAAAAGCATTATAAAAAACCGCATGAAAACATTCCTCAAAAATAACTAACCAAATAAAAAATTTGAAAGAAAACATTATTAATAAAAATACATGAAAACATTCCTAAAGATAGTTAATCGTCGCTAGCTATCTTTAAGGATGTGGGAAAGGGCATGCCCCTTCCCTATAAAAATAATCATTTTATTAATAATATAATTTTTTAATGTTTACATTAAAGAAAAAATATTTACATTTGAAAATTTTAATTACATTTTTTATGGTTTTAATTCTATTTAATTACATTTTCTATGGTTTTAATTCTATCAATGCATTCTTGAAGAAAATGACTTTCATTCCTCATCCAACTATTAAACACAATGCACTTTCAAAACTAAGTTACTCTCTTTATCCACCTGTTACACACCTAAAATGTATTAAATTTTTAATACAAATTTTTAATAAAATAGTAACAAGAAACTTAAAATGTAATCAAAATAAATAACTATTTACCTTTTTCTTATATTTCTGTCAAAGACACTTCAAAATAGCTTGCACTCTTCTCCACCTATTACACATAAAGAAAATGTTAAATATATAATATTAAATTTATTTTTAATAGTAATAAATAATATAAAATTAAATTGTACTTTTAATTACAATCCATTCAAACACTTCACCTTTTTTAATTTATCATTAAAATCAAACATCCCACTATGAATACATGGTGATAGTTAAACAATATTCACATGAATTTGTATTTTTTGTTTGAGCAAATTGTGAGAGATGATGTCCATTGTGAGAGATGATGTCCAGTATATGGAATTGTGTTAGTAAATCATAGTTAAATGAAATTACTACGGGAGGAGATGAACAACTAGTTGTCCATGAGAAATATTCTTTCTATTTTAGATATCTGATGCAGGGGCATCTAGCCCAACAAGAATAGACAAAGTGAACCGATTGGAGTTTCTTGGAAATAGTCGACTGTTCCAGGAAAGCGACCAAAGAAGAAGAGTCGATGGTAGATAAGTCATGGTACCGACCGATAGGTCGGTGACGAAGAGCAGAGGAAGGAAGGAATGGTTGAAGCAAGTACCGACTGACAGGAAATTAGTCAGTTGAAGCAAGGAGTCGAGTCGATCGACGACCAATGGGAATTGAGCAACAAAGAACAATGGTGGAGGTAGTTGGAGAAGTTAATGTGAAGTTATGGCGGTTGTTGTAGAGTGCCAGATGGTGGAAGGAGCCAAGGAAGGCCTCGTGAAGTATTTAATGGAGTTTTTCTATGCCTGGAAGCAACGAAAGGCTTCTAGAAGAATATTGAGCAGGATTCTCATGATCAGAACAAGTATAAATACTTTTGCGAACTGCGTAGAGAGGGATTTTGGCTACTGTTGCTGGAATTTGTTTCAGAACCCCTAGAGAGGTTGAACTTTATATATTGTGACTGTGAGAATGGAGCATCGACTATGCATGTAATAATATATTGTAATTCCTCTGTCCTAATATTATTTTAATTTATTTAAAGGCCATACTTCTTGGCATATTTATGTTGTGTGTTTGGGAAAGTGTTTCCATTGTGTAACCTGATCTGCAAACCAGTTTAACTTGGGGTTTGCGTTAGTTGGTATCAGAGCGAGAAGTTATCCTACGTAGTCAGTCCAACTGTGGTTGGGTAGAGTTGTAGAGCGCACGTGGATCCCTAGTTGCGATCAAGAAGGAGTGGTGTGTGTTAGCCGGTTGAATCCGTAACTATGGCTCAGAGGGGTGTAAATGTCTGTGGTAGAGGACGAAGATTGCGTGGAGGCGCAGGGGTCACGATTGACCGAGAGATGTTCGAGGAATGTGCTCAGAGCATGAGCAGTCTGAAGAGTGAATTGGCTATAGTAAAGGAAGCCCAGAAGAGGGGACTGGGTATTGATACCCTTTACCATAGTGATGAGGAGGCTAAGGATGAAGAAAATGCTCATAAGGAAGAGAGAGAGGAAGACCCAGGAGAAACTTTACTGAAGGTGTTGTCTGAGATGAAGGGTAGATCAAATATGGAGGTATATACCTACTCAGGGAGTCTAAACCTTGAAGAGTTGATAGACTGGATAAGAGAAATGGAGAAATACTTCGATATGGAGTAGATAAAGGAACCCAAAAGGGTAAAATTTGCTTGTTTGAAGTTGAAGGGTCGCGCCTCATTGTGGTGGGACAATGTACAGGCTGACAGAGTGAAAGGGAAAAGAAAAGGTGAAGACCTGGGACATGACGGTCTCCAAGTTGAAGGATAAGTTCCTTCCCACCAACTACATGATCTCCTTGTTCAGGAAGTTGCAGAACCTGAGGTAGAAGGAGTTAACCATGAAAGAATTCACTTAGGAATTCTATCAGTTTTCTATCAGGTCGGGACACACCGACGAGAGTGACGAGGCAGTCACGAGGCATGTAAATGGCCTCAAATATGCTATTCAAGATGAATTGATCATGTCAAGGTTCAGAATGGTCGGAGAATCCTATCAGCTAGCTCTGAAGGCAGAGGATAAATTGTCATGAAAGGCCTTGGAGGATCGAGGAAAGCCGACTACCCGAAGCCAGAAGTATGTCGCCACTAGAGGGGTGACTAGTGGGTCAAATAAAGGCAAAGGTCGTGGGGAGAGAAGAGATGAAGGAACGACCAGAGATGCTGCATCGGAACACCGTCGGGATGGTGATAATCCCAGAGGTCGTGGCACTTTTGGTTGAAGAGGGGCCTTTGGAGGCAAAAGAGCAGAACCCAAAGTCGTCTACTACAAGTGTCAGGAGATGGGACATAAGGCATATGAATTCCTAGAGAACTTGCATGTTGAAAGTCGGGAGGAAGAAATTGGTCGAGGAACCGACAGTAGGAGATAGGCGACTGCTTGGGAAATAACTATGGGGGTTGTGTCAGAAGGAGGCCAAAACTTAACAACTCGAAGGATGTTGTTGCAACCAACCTTATAGGAGGAGAAATAACCAACTCAGAGGAAGTCGATATTCAGGACAAAGGTGAATATCTGAGATAGATGTTGTATGTCCATCGTCGATGGAGGCAACATGGAGAATCTGGTGTCGACGGAGGTAATAAACAAGATGGGGATGAAGTGCCGACCACACTTGAATGTGTATCGAGGGTCGTGGTTGCAGAAGGGTCACTAGGTGATGGTGACTGAACAATGTTTGATTGATTTTAAGATTAGTGAGCTATATGACAATGTCATGTGCGATGTGATTCCCATGGATGCTTGTCATATACTGTTGGGATGACCATGGTAGTATGACCAAAACATGTTATATGACAGTTGTGGAAACACTGTCACAGTCGAGAAGAATGGTTGGAATTTCAAGTTGTTACCCTTGGTCAAAGAACAGAGTAGCCAAGGAAAGGAGAATAATTACTAGGAATGGGGACTGTCGATGTGTTCATCCAAAGAGTTTTTACACGAGGAAAATAAGCAACAATGTTGCTTTTCCATCATTCCCAAAGGACTAAGTGTCGACGAGTTGAAAGGGGAAAACATTCCGGATGGAGTCGATAAAGTATTGTCGAAGTTAAAGGGAATTATGGTTAATGAGATGCCGACGGGTGTACCACCGACAAGGAGCATATCACACCAAATCAACTTGATCCTAGGGTCAATTCTGTCGAATAAGGCACCGCACAAGATGATGCCAATGAAGAGTGTTGAGTTGAACCAACAGGTCTAGGAATTGTTGGATAGAGGCCCGATTCATGAAATTTTGAGTCTGTGTGCAATACCAGCTGTACTAGCACCGAAGAAAGGAGGAAAATGGAGGATGTGCACCGACTCCCAGGCCATCAACAAGATCACTATCAAGTATAGGTTTCCATTACGAAGAATGGACGATTTGCTCGATTGCTTGAGTGGAGCTTGTTGATGTATTTGTAACTTTGGAAGATATTCACTTGTATATTACATTTTTACTTTATTGTATCCTCATCGGAGATGTATTATTCCTCTGATTGGAAGTGTCGTCATGTGTACTTGCAAGTGTCGCAAGCTATATTGTAAGTATCATAACTTATACTTGATGGGTTATTAGACCACCTTGATGGGGTCGGACCTATATGAGTCATGTGGGTCAAAGGGTTATTAGACCACCCTAGAAGGGTCAGCCTAGTTAGCACTATGTTAAGTGGTTAAGTTGGGGCTGACCTAGTTGAGTAAAGGGCAAGTCAAGTTAGTGTATAAATAGAGAGTGTGTCTCTCTCATTTTACACATTCTATTATTCACTCATTTCACATTAGTGAGAGAGAGGAGGAGTGCACACAAGTGGAGGAGGAGCATGCTGCTATAAATATCTATCTCTTGGGTTTGATCATAGTGATCCTTGTATTGATGCTTATTCTATCTCTGAGGAAGTTGCGGGGTTTTTCACCTTCTTGCTATTCCCCAGTGAAATGTTTTGTGTCTCTTGTCTCTTATGCTTGAAATGATGTACATGTTGTTCTTTCAATTACGATCCTAGATCTATTGAATTAAATGATGAGAAACTAACATGATATCAGAGCTATCCTGAAGGAAAGCATGATATGGCATTTATGAGACTTGTTGCACTTGCGACAAATTGCAAGCTAGGGCTTGATATAGAAAAAACCAGTCATCCTAGCACTTTTGCTATAGATCCATTTTGGCGAAGGTTCGGGTTCTGAAACTTTTACAGGTGGTAGATAACATCCCCATGTACCTTGTGTTCGAAGAACAACATCTAATTCGTTGTACTTTGTGATTTATGATCTGTACAAGTTAGGGTTTATGCCTCTTCTAGATCTCAGTCATAAACAGGTAACCTAGGAAAAAAGGTCACAACTTGGGCTAAGAAACTCCAAATGAAATTTCGTAAAAAGTATCAGGTAGGGCACTGACTGTACTTTCTCAGGTAAGTTTTTCAAAGGCCGAAATTGAACCAGTGACACGTGGAACTCTGTACAAGTTCGCTCTCTTGTTTTATCCCATAAACAGGTCACGTTGCGACACTTGGCATAACTCTCTCCCAGAGAATCCAATTGAGGCTAGACCTGTGGGGTTAGAAAGATGACAAGTCAAGCTACCACAGGATGAAGTTTCAGACCCTATGGATTCGTAATTTCATATATACACCAGAAACAATCAGGTGCATATTTCTATCAAAACAGATTTGGATTCTGAGCACCTTCATTCTTGGCTCGTCACTGTTGTGGGAATTTAGGGCTTCGAAGAAAGTTGAAATTTTTGGAATTAGAGACCATGGCTGAATGCTCCTCATCAAAATCGAAATTTAGAGACCAAGATCGAGTTTTTTGGTTGGGAAGAAGGCCGGGCTTGATCAAACCCTTGTTTGAGATTTTGATCAAAAAGATGGAAAATTAGGGCTTCTGCAAAAGTTGGAATTTTTTAAGTCTGTGACCACGGCTGGAAGCTCCTCAGAAAAATCGAAGTTTAGAGTTTTGGATCAAACCTTTTGGTTGGGCAGAAGGGTGGGATTTATCAACCCCTAGTTCGGGGTCCTGTCTAGTGAATCCGGAAGTTTCAAAGGCAATTTTGAAGGGTCAAATTTTGCAGTTTTCAAAATTGAAGTATACCAACTTGATCAGCTCAACAAGGCACATCTTTCCACCCATTCAGAAGTTTGAAATTCAAAATTTGAATTTTTAGGGTTTCTCTGACAAACCCTAATCCAGCTCTATATCGAGTCTCAGCAAATCAAAGTTGATTGGGTTAATCCTAGAAGAGAATGAATTGGACACCTGCATAAGTGAAGAAGTTCCAGTTCCAGAGGGAGATGAGGCTAAGGCCTTACATAAGAATGCTACAAGCAATCTCGACAAGTATGACTTGAGGAGATACAGGTATGTTTCAAAATTTGTTCATGATTAAGTTTATGATATGTTTGTCTTCATAATATTGAGGTTAGTACAATCTTGATTAATTTTAGACTTGTCTTATCACCATAATAAAAGTATGAATGCATGTGAATGATAGAAGACATTCATTGATTAGGGTTATGACAATTATGATTGTGCTAATGCACTGTGGTGTTGTATGAGGTTGATGTTGTCCGCTAACATGAAAGGTACATCAAGAAAGTTCTAGTTCAAGAACATATGACCATGGTGACATGAAGACAAAGACTCATCCATAGTCATGGATTACATAGAATCTCTACTTACGAGGTATGTATAATTTTGATTCTACAATGGTTAACTTATGAATTATGCAGGTTACTAGCACAAGTCTTTGAAGAAAAACAAAAAAGACATTATATGGGTATGTTAGACATAACTAGAAAGCATGATAATCCAGGTATGTTTTTCCTATATCAAGTTAAAATCCTACCTTGTGTTAGCATCTTATACTTTTGTATGAATGATAATGATTATTCTTGAAGTTAGAAGTTTAAGGTCTATGCATATTATGTTTATTACTTTGATTGATGATATGACTAACTAGAAGAGTCTTATGGTCAAATAAGAATATGCATGAGTAAAAAAAGTCTTCCCTGAAACCTTGAATACTAACTGTGCGTGAAATGATCATGACCATACATGTTAAAGATTATTTAGGATCATAATGTTTTGATAGTATTGAGATTATACTAATGTATGTATGGTTATGTATGAGATCTTGAGGATAACACAACGATGACACTAGTGCACACTCAAGCATGCATAGTGGTCCAGGATAGATATAAGTTCAAGGATAGATAATTCAAGAAGCAAAGATCAAGAGGGAGCACACTCCAAAAGTTCATGCAAGGAAGCAAAGATCAAGAGGGACTCCACCCAACAACTAAACAAAGATAAGTATCTGAATTGTCATTTCTTGTATATATGATTACTTAAATGATGTTGTGCAGTCATATACATACTTATGTTCCTAAATTTAGGATATGTATTATGCATATTAGAAAAGTTGCATCAATGAACATGATACTACTAATATAGTAATGGATAAGTGGCCTATGGTATTATACAACATTCCATTGCTACTTATCTAGAATGGAACCTCTTTGCTGACATGTTGGGAGTTGTGCACACTCTTAACAATGTTCTGGTAGAGATGGAAGGCATCTAGAAAGTTACAAGATATGGATAAATGTTGTATTGAAGCATTGGCTAAGATAATTGCATGACTGCATGACATATGTCTTTATGCATAAGAATGTGTTTTTGAAAAACTATGAGAAGTTTCTAATCATGCAATTGAATATGACTTGCAAGAAATATTGTGTACAATCACCTACAAAAGAAGGACTACAACATTTGTTCCAGCAAACAAAATTCAAAGAAAACTATCTATTGAAGATATTAAAGAATCTGAAGTTCCCAGGATTCGGGATGCAGTAATGGAAGAATGCCATGATCGAAGAATACCAGTCGATCATGAAGAATGATGTTTGGGATGTGGTCCCAATACCTGAAGGGAAGCCTGTTGTGACTTCCAAGTGGATCTCCAAGATCAAGCATGTTGCAGATAGTAGCATAGAGAAATACAAGGCTAGGTTTGTAGCTCGTGGCTTCTCCCAGAAAGAGGGAATAGGCTATGAAGAGACTTTTGCTCCTGTAGCCAGATACACTTCCATCATAACAGTACTTGCTATGGCTGCAGTGATGAAGTGGAAGATACACCAGATGGATATGGTGTAGTCGAAGAGGAAGTGTATGTGGAGCTACCACTCATTTTGAGACACATGACAGGGAGTCATATTTGTGCCGATTGAAGAAAGCCTTGTATGCATTGAAGCAAGCTCCTAAGAATTGGTATGGTAGGATAGACATCTTTCTATCTAGTTTGGGCTTTACCAAGAGTAAAGCGGATTCCAACCTTTACTACAAGATTGAGGAAGGAAATCCAGTGATACTACTATTGTATGTGGATGACCTGTTTGTTACAAGTGAGGATAGATTGATTGACGATACAGCTTGCTGCTGAGTTCGAGATGGAGGACTTGGGTATGATACATTACTAGGCATGAAGGTGTGGCAGAGTGCAGATGGAATCTTCCTTGGACAAGGGAAGTATGCAGTAGAGATCTTGAAGCGGTTCGGGATGATGGACTGCTAGGCCATGGCCACACCTATGGCATTGAACCTGAAGCTTTTGTGTGATGCTTCATCTGATTTGGTTGATGTCATGGTGTATCGTTAGATGATTGGGTCCTTGATGTACCTGACGAACACAAAATCCGATATTTGCTTTGCGGTGAACACATTGAGCCAATTCCCGACGGATCTGAGAGGTGTTCACCTGGTTGCTGTAAAGCATATTCTGAGGTACCTGAAGGGTATGGTTGATTATGGGCTCAAGTATGATGTGAATCAAAAGTTTAACCCAGAGGGTTATGATGATTCAGATTGGGCAGGCAGTGCTGCAGATAGGAAGAGCACTTCAGGGTGCTGCTTCAGCATGGGATCATGTGTGATCTCTTGGTTTAGCAGGAAGCAATCCTGCATAGCATTGAGTACAGCCGAAGCAGAGTATGTTGCAGCTTGTTCGGCCAGTTGTGAGGCAGAATGGCTTAGAGAGATACTATCTGAGTTATTTGATCTCCCATTGGATGCTACCTATATCTATTGTGACAACCAAAGTTGTGTGAAGTTGTTGGAGAACCCGGTGTTCCATGATAGGTCGAAGCACATTGAGATCAAATATCACTATATCAGGGATATGGTGCAGAGAGGAGCAGTGAAGCTCCTGTATGTCGCAACGGATGAGCATATTGCAGATGTGTTGACTAAACCACTAGCCAGAGTGAAGTTTGAGTACTTCCGAAAGAGGCTTGGTGTTCTTCAGATAGAATATACTTTGAGGAAGAAGTGATGGGACACATTTGCAGGAGCCATTCCAAGCATGGTGAGAGGAGGATCCTTCCCATGGCTGTGGATGTAAGCATTGTGTGATGAGCATCGGGATGATGCTCCAATTACTGCTTTGGATATGCATTAGTTGGATGCTTTGTATGATCAGTTGGATCATGTATATTGATATGTATCAGTTGGATGCTTTGTATGATCAGTTGGATCATGTATATGTATATGCATGAGGACGATGCAGTGACGATGATCAAGATGATCATGTGTGATGAGTATCAGGATGATGCTCTAGATGACATGCATCAGGACGATGTAGTGACGATGATCAGGATGATCATGTCTGATGAGTATCAGGATGATGCTCTGAATGACATGCATTAGGACTATGAAGTGATGATGATCAGGATGATCATGTGTGATGAGTATCAGGACGATGCTCTGGATGACATGCATCAGAACGATGCAGTGACGATGATCAGGATGATCATGTGTGATGAGTATCAGGATGATACTCTGGATGATATGCATCAGGATGATGCTATGATGATGATCAGGATGATCATGTACTTCAGAATGATGTATGCTAAGTATCAGGTTGATACTCTGTGGCCGTGGACAGGTTGTGCAGATGAGCATGTAAGTTGACTTGGGGGATCTTGTCAGTCATGCTACAACACATAAAGGATCCTGGGATACTCTTTTGAGGCATTGCTCTGGGAGGACATGTAACTAGACCTGGGAGATCTTACCGGTTGTGCTGCGGCACATAAAGGATCATGGGATACTCTTTCGAGGCTTTGTCCTATGGCATATAATAGCACCCTGGGAGATCCGATAGGTTGAGAAGTACGCTCGTAATCAGTCCTGGGATGCTCTTTCGCGGTTTTGCCATGACAACATGTAACTAGACCTGGGAGATCCGATAGGTTGAGCAGTACGCTCGTAATCAGTCTTGGGATGCTCTTTCGAGGCTTTGTGGTGACCACATGTAAGTAGACCTGGGAGATCTTGCCGGTCGTGCTTCGGCACATAAAGAATCCTAGGATACTCTTTCGAGGCATTGTGGTGGGAGTCACATGTAAGTTGACCTGGGAGATCTTGTCAGTTGTGCTTCGGCACATAAAGGATCCTCGGATACTCTTTCGAGGAATTGTGATGCACGTAATAAGTCTTGAGGGTTCCACAGTATGGACAGTGTTGATGAAGACCTACAGGTGGTGGGCCTACATCCAGCATGAAAAAGGGATGGCTCTGTAGAACTTCCTATGATGAGAAAAATTATGAGATAGCCGAGTGATCAAGATGTCGAGTGCAGCAGCAGTGATGATGATGATGCTCTGTGATCCAGTGACGATGATCCAGCTCCAGAATTGAAGACTTGTGCCTATATGTATTCATGACTTGTGTCAAGAGAATACCTTCCTAGTTAAGAGGGAATGTTGATGTATTTGTAACTTCGGAAGATATTCACTTGTATATTACATTTGTACTTTATTGTATCCCCAATGGAGATGTATTATTCCTCCGATTGGAAGTGTCATCATGTGTACTTGCAAGTGTCGCAAGTTATATTGTAAGTATCGTAACTTATACTTGATGGGTTATTAGACCACCTTGATGGGGTCGGCCCTGTATGAGTCATGTGGGTCAAAGGGTTATTAGAACACCCTAGAGGGGTCGGCCCAGTCAGCATTATGTTAAGTGGTTAAGTTGGGGCCAACCTATTTGAGTAAAGGGCAAGTCAAGTTAGTGTATAAATAGAGAGTGTGCCTCTCTCATTTTATACATTCTATTATTCACTCACTTCACATTAGTGAGAGAGAGGAGGAGTGTGCACAATTGGAGGAGGAGCTACTGCTATAAATATCTATCTCTTGGGTTTGATCATGGTGATCCTTGTATTGATGCTTATTCTATCTCTGAGGAAGTTGCGGGGTTTTTCACATTCTTGGTTTTCCTCAGTGAAATGTTTTGTGTCTCTTGTCTCTTGTCTCTTATGCTTGATATGATGTACATGTTGTTCTTTCAGTTAAGATCCTAGATCTATTGAATTAAATGATGAAAAACTAACAGAGCTAAGTACTTCACCAAGATCGACTTGAAAAGTGGATATCACTAGATAAGGATAATGGAAGGTGAGGAATGTAAGACAACCTTCAAGACGAAGGAGGGGTTGTATGAATGGTTAGTTATGCCATTTGGGATGACCAATGCGCCCAGTACGTTCATGCGACTGATGAATGAAGTTTTAAATCCATTCCTAGGGAATTTTGTCGGAGTCTACCTCAACGACATCTTGATTTTTAGTAAGACGAAGGAAGAGCACTTGTCTCACATTCGACAAGTCCTGCAAAAGTTAAGCCAGGAGAAGTTGTTCGGTGAATCTGCAAAAGTGTTCCTTCATGAAAGAGGAATTGGCATACTCGGGATTCATAATCTCAAGCCAAGGTTTGAAGATGGACCCCAAAAGGGTCAGGGCTACCCTAGAGTGATGGGAACTGACGAATGCCACCGAGGTAAGGAGTTTTCATGGAATTTCCAGTTTTTATCGAAATTTAATTAGCGATTTTAGTTGGATATGTTATCGGAATTTAATTAGAGATTTTAGTTGGATATGTGCAACATTGACAGTGTGCATGAAGAAGGGCGAGTTTAAGTGGACAGAAGTCAACCAATGAGCATTCGAGAAGTTGAAGTAGAAAGTGACAGAGAGACTAGTTCTAACTCTCTCTGACTTCAAAAAAATATTTCAAGTCGACTGCGACACGACTGGAGTGGCGATTAGAGTAGTATTGAGCCAAGAAGGCCAACCGATCGCTTTCTTTAGCGAGAAGTTGGATGAAGCAAAGCAGAAGTACTAGGTCTATGACCAAGAATTTTATGCCATTGTCTAGGCATTGAAGAAGTGGAGGCACTATCTGTTTCCAAAGGAATTTGTGTTGTACACCAACCACCAAGCTATGAGGTATTTGAACACTCATATGAATTCGAATTAATGCCCCATGAAGTGGATCACGTTTCTGCAAATTTATACTTTTGTGTTGAGACACAAGTGGGGAAATTCGAACAAGGTGGCCGATGCATTAAGTCGACGAGTCGTGATGTTGGGGACGACGACAGTCGATTCAATAGGATTAAAGTCAGTAAAAGGTGAGTACGAGGCTAACGAGGATTTTACTGAAGCATGGAAAGCGTCGAAGGAACCATGGAGTGTTGATAGGACTGTTGAAATAATGTAACTTCAAAGAATATTCTACTTGTACTTTACATTATTATTATTATTCCTCCATCGAGAGATCTCATTAATGTAAAAGGCCATGTAAAAGTCATGAGGTAAATCCTCCATTGTAAGTCGGTTCAATAGTACCCAAAAGAGTTTAATATAAATATTATTTTGAGTCTTCTAAGGTAAGTCGGCCCTATTAGTTTGATAGGTCGGCCCAGTTAGGTTAAAAGGTCAAGTGAAAAGTTGAGTATAAATATGTGAGGTGCCTCCCTCATTCTATTCATTCACTCACTCAAGCATTGCGCAAGAGAGGAAGAGGAAGGGTTGCGAAGGGGAAGGAGGATTGTTCTTGGCTATTGTATTTGGGTTTAGTCTCTCTTTGTTATGAGACTTGTTCTTTGGACATTGTACTTTGGTAATCTATATTGAGGAATTTTTTGCTGGGTTTTCTTCCCCTTTAGGGTTTCCCAAGATAAATTGTTGTGTACCTTGTGATTGTGTATCTTTCATAGATCCTCTTTATGCTGCTATTGTGAAAATGTATTAAATGCTCTTGAAGTTAGAATTTAGTCTTTAGTAGCATATAATATTAACATGGTTTTAGAGCTAGACTGAATAGAGCAACTTTCACTAAGGTAGATCTCTCTCTCTTTCTCCGAGCATGAAAATTAGGGTTTCCTACTAAAGAGGAATTTTGTAGTGCAAGTGACATTGGGAAGTGTGCCCATCCTAGGCACATATTTTGACACCTAGATCATAGTTTTTCAGTGGAAAAAACTTCCAGAAAGTCAAACCTTAGTTTGACTTGGAACCAAAAAAAACCAGAAAACCAGAAAGTGCAGTCCAGAATCTTGCAAGTCCAGTTTTAGGGGTTAAATTTTGGATTCTTCAGAAACTGACTATACCAATATACACGCCTTAGTTAAGCACATCTTTTAGTTCAGTTTTCATTTCTGAGAAATTTCAATTTTTGGTCTTTTTCTGTTTTCCGGGATAAGATGGCTCCAAGCACTAAGCTTGATGACAAGTTGGAATGCATAGAAAAATTTTCGTGCTTGGAAATACAAAATTGGACTCATTCTCAGAAGAGAATGATCTTGTGAATTTCATTAAGGAAGTTGTGATGGAACCCGAAGAAGTTGAAGCAAAGGAAAATTACAAGAAGGACATGATTAGCGCCAAGAGGATCATAGCAGATTCCATCAAAGATCAATGATTCCTCAAGTGTCCTTCGAGAAAAAACCTAAAGAGAATTTTGATGCCCTATGAAGAATGCATGAAGAAAGAAACATTAATTAGAAGATGAATTTGAGAACCCAACTAAAAAATACAAAGATGAGTCAGGGTGAATCTATCCAAGAATATTTTACAAGGGTTTCTCAATTCAAAGAACAACTAGAAGCAATTGGAGACAATCTTGATGAAGATGAATTAGTGATGATTGCTCTCAATTGGAGATAACATCAACGCACAGAATAGGTGATCTCATTCACGCAATCAGCAATTCTACAAGCTCAATACTCAAAATGACAATCTTCAATGGGAACAACAAGCAACGTTGCAACTAGCAGAACATACTTACAAAACTTGATCCACATAATGATCTTATTAACTTGATTATGATTCTTGTAATTTTCCAATCCTGGCTTTCAGATATGGCACATTTTTTATTTTTTAATACAATTACTCGTTTTTGTTAAAAAAAAACAAAAAACATAACATTATTATGTGTTTGTATGTGATGAAATGTATATATTTATAAAAACCATCTAAAAATTAATTATAAAAACCAACTAAAATTAATTAAAATTTTCTAAAATTATATAATCAAATTATCTTATTTTATAAAAATTAATTAAAATTTTCTAAACTTATATAATAAAATTATCAAAATATATATATATCATAGAATTTTATTTTTTTTGTAAATAAAAAACTATATTACTTCTTAGAAACCAGATACATATCACTCTTTTAGAGAATCAGAGTCCGAGAGTCCACAACCATTTCCGACAATACAAAAGTGCTCAAAAATATCAGCATGTTCTGAATAGGCTTCCAAAAAAGGAAATACAACCTATGCCGAGTTCTACTATGGGCTAATGCTACTACTCCTATGTAACTATTCAGACCATTAAAAGGAAGACTGGAAATAAACTTGCACACAGCTAACCCCGAGAATTCAGATCGAATTCTTGGAGCAATCAACCCCACTTGTTCCTTCCACGTCTGGCTGCTTCATCTTTTCAGCCATCTTCTCCTTCTCGCCCTCCCCCTGCATCGGGTCGACGTTCTAGCTCTACCTATTGCGGGTGTCAATTGTCTCCACATCCTCCATACCTGGATAATAGAATGAAATGCCCAGCTTGGACGTAATCAAGTCAATTTTGTTGTGCATCAGTCGACTATCAGCATTATGGTCCTTCCAAGCCTGCACGGGTTCCTCATCCCCTGACTCTTAACCATGCCACTCATGGTAACGTGCGCCATTAGGTTCCTCATCACCCAATAGACCATTATCATCTGGTCATAAGCGAAGGCCCTTCCAGTCGTGGTGCTAGGGTCTACAACCCACTCTTCAACCTCCATTCGGATATCCTCAATGGGGATTGTTTGCACCTCTTCCCATAGATGCTTTTCAATGGTATCAATTTCATCTCAAACCACAGGAGGAATACGGTCCTGAAAGAAGGTGGTCGCAGCTTGGGATAGGGATTGGACCCTCATGACATGACCCCCACTACCGCCCTGCTCTTCTGCCATCTTTCATTTTCCCCTCTTCCCACAAGGACCTGCACCCTTACCAGAATCCAAATTGAGATGTCATTTGAGATCCATCCTGGGAAGAATCAGACAGGACCACACAGTCAGGCAGTTGAACTAAAGTAAGCCTATCTCTAACCAGCTCCCAGGGATACTTACTAACCACTAGAGGAGAAAATACGCTGGAGCAGAAATAAATGCGAGTGGAACTGCACAGAAAGTCGCTAGGATATAAATCCAAGGAAGCCATGATTGCTATGACAGGAAGGCTTCTTCCCTCCTCCAGTTGGTACCATCCAACACCCATTGACGTACTCCTCCCAGTTAATAAAATCAAGATGAACTTAATAGCCAGATATGGAAACTAATGCGGATCCAGCTTCCCTTTCCCCACATGCTTGAGCTCGTACCCTCTTGTACCGAGAACGGTAGTCAGGTTAGAGGTATTTATCTTTTTCTGCATGATTAACCTTGAAGACCTAACACCCCATTAACGATCTCGAACCACCTCCTGTCACCATCTTGGGAAATCTGTCGGTTGTCAACCACCTATCTACTTTTTTCAAAATTAGAGTTAGCAAGGTGGATGCAGTTGGGTGCCCAATTCTCGTTCCTAAAGTCCTCCAAATTATCTATAGTGAGGGCTCCACCCCCTTCGACTCCAAGGTTAGCTAAGAGATCCGTGACTTTGTTCGCCCCCGCCGAACGTGGCTAAAGGATATGGTATTATGAATAGTGACGAGGTGCCTTAGGATTTCCAACCTACTCGAGAGCTGTCATCTGGTAGTGATATGTTCCGTTGATTGGCCACTAGACAATTTCTTTGCCATCTAGATGATAATTTTGGAATCACCCTCCATACTCACCGGAAACCATCCTTCCCTAACAACAAGTTTGAGACCCTGGATGAGGCCTTCTAATTCTGCAAACTTGTTAGAATCAATGCCAAGGTATCCGAAAAAAACTTTCAGGATGATCCCGGAAGCATTTCTACAAACTCCTCTATACCCCGCAACTCCCGTATTTCCTCGAGATGCTCCACCAAAGTTTACTTTAAACACATTCAGCAATGGAGGAGACCAGAAATTCAGACTAGATGGTTTGCAAATCCTTAGAATCCCATCCAAGTCTCTCCTTCCCAAACCCCATCCTGCCGCAATGCGCACTTCTTCCTCTGAGAGATCCTTGTCTGTTTCTCCCCAGTACATGCTTCTTATCGTCTCTTGCAAGTTGTTGACCAACTTCCACCACACCTCCTCTTCACTATGCTTCTTATCCATGAATATGCGTCTGTTTCTTTCTTTCCATACATTCCATAGAATCATCCCTGGGAACATCTTCCATAATGTCCCAAGGTTGACCTCTCATTCGATCACTCCTCTTAAATATTATGGCCCCTCTATCCCATAACGAGGTAGCACAGGGATAGCCATCCAGAAGATGATCCAAGGTTTCTTCATTGTTGAGGCATAAGGAACAACGTGAAGGGCCATGGATCCCCCTCTCCTTAGATTGTCGCTAGTTAGAATCCTTCGCCAAATGACCAGCCAGCAGAAGACGACGGTTTTTGGCCAAGGATTCATTTCCCAGATCTTATGCCATGTAGTTTCACCCCCTTCCTCACGGTTAGTTCGAATTCCATATGTTTCCTTAATACTATAAGTGCCTTTCTACTTATAGCCCCACCTCAGCTTATCAGCTCCTGTTTTGAAGAGGATCAATCTTTCCTGGAGAATGATCTCGAAAGATCAGAGATCCTCAACATTAGTCAGACCTTCCCACCAATGCCGATCCAACCATTTCATATGCCCATCCGCGGGAGGATCTTCCCAGTAGTGGCACACTTTGAATTTACCTTCTTCCATCCCTCTGGCTCTGATATTCTACCATCTAGGGTCTGTCCCTAATTTTGGAAGTTGATTCTAGGAATCATCCCAGAAGTTAGCTAGAGCACCAACACAAATTTCCCATAAACTATGATCTTGAACGAGCTTTCGGCCTGATTGGGATTTCATCCAAATATGAGATCCCATCCTCTCCTCATTATATCTAATCAAATGCCCCATTGGTCTATCCCTAGCATATTTCACATGCCACAATTTCTCCCAAGGTTCCATCTTGTAGTTGCACCACCTCCACCAAATTTTAGAGCCATAAATTTCACTCATAACCTCTAGATATTTGATGCCCAAACCCCCGCCTTAGGTTCCATATTGTAGTTGCACCACCTCCACCAGATTTTAGAGCCATAAATTTCACTCATAACCTCTGGATCTCTGATGCCCAAACCCCCTTTGTCCTTTGGGTGATAGATTTTATCCCAACCAACCAAGGCAAATTTGGTCTTCTTCTCCCTCCCACCCCAAAGAAAATTTCTCTGGATACCACGAATTTCCTTTATAATAGCCTTTGGCGCTGAAATCATGGAGAAAAGGTAGACCGGCATTGCTTGGAGAACAGTCTTAACCAGAATCAGACAGCTTGGGAGGTTTTAAGGGTCAAAGAATCCAACTAGCAAGCCTGCTTCAAAGTCTGTCGAGAAGGTTCTGCCAGGATATCTTACGAATAGTGCCTTCCATGAGCGGGACTCCTAGATACTTAGAGGGAAGAGATCCTTTGGATAAGCCCAGGATCCTAAGTATATTTCACTGAGCATTGCCGACAGTGTTGAAGAAAAACACCTACGATTTATCATAATTAACTTCAAGCCCTAAATCCTTTGCAAAAGGCACTAAAATTTTCTTAAAGGTCGAGCTTCTTGGACTGAAGGGTGCCATCCATAAATTGTTGATGCATTTGCTTATCCATTCCCTCGTGGAGTTTTAACCCCGGAATCCCACCTTATGCTGATTGATTCTGAAGGAGCTTACTCATCCCTTCATCCATTAGAATGAAAAGAAAGGGGGACAGGGGGTCCCCTTGTCGGATACCCATGGATGGATGCAAAATCCTAGACGACGATCCATTCAGCAGAATAGAAAATAAGGGAGTGGATACCAAGTTCATTATCCACTCAACCCATTCCCTTCCAAAACCAAAGGCTTCCAGAATACTGCGCATGTATTGCCAACTAAGTTTATCATAGGCTTTAGCTATATCCAATTTAACCAACATACCTGGTTTCTTTGTGATCTTCAAAGAGTGAATGGTTTCTTGGACCAAAATGATCCCATCCACTATTTTCCTTCCTTCGTTGAACCCCAATTGCTCCGGGCTAATCAGGATGGGGAGGAGCAACTTTAGCCTATTTGCTATCACTTTAGTGATGATCTTGTATATGACATTACAAAGGGCTATGGGTCTGAACTTACCAGGGGTACCAGCTCCTTCCTCTTTCGGAATTAGGGATAAGAAGGTAGCATTAAAAGCCTTTAAGACCCCACAATTACTGCGCGATTCCTCCACAATTTCCAGAACCTCATGCTTAATCATATCCCAAAAGAAGTGGAATAAATTGGTTGTAAACCCATCTGGTCCAGGATCTTTCCCCAAGGCCATCTGGTTCATAGCTTCCTCAACCTCCTTCATAGAGATTGGTTTACCTAGCATCTCTTTGTGCTCTCTGGTAACTAACCTGGGAATGAGTCTAGTGATCCTGGCAATTTCGTGGCTCCTGTTGCCACGGTCCTCCTTCAAAATATTCTCAAAGTGGCTGACCAACTCTTCCTCAATTTCTCTTCTAGATTCCACCTGGCCCCCATTAGTTTTTCGAAGTTTATAAATCTTCGACCTATGTCGATTTTGGATAATTGTTTTATGGACGGATTTGGTATTCTTCTCCCCTTCTTTAAGCCATTGGTTCCTTCATTTTTGCTTCCAATAAATCTCCTCCTGTCTTTTCCTAGCCTCTATCTGATCCAGCAGATTTTTCTCCTGCTCTCTCAGATCTTCATCCCACCCTTCATCCATTCCTTTCCTATGGATATGCTCAATATCCTCCAACAATTGTTTCTTGTCCTGAAAGATATTTCCAAAGTCTTCCCTATTCCATGTGCAAATCTTGGATTTAAGAGCCTTTAATTTTTGTTGAAATTGGTACATTCCAGATCCCACAAGGGGAACCAATTCCTGCCACTAGTGTCCTATAAGATCTTTGAAGTCTTTATGCTCCAATCAAAATTGTTCAAATATAAACGGCTTATTTAAAAATGCATTCGACCAATCCCATTGAGACTTATGGGCCAGTGGTCAGATCCTGCAGCCGGAAGGACACTAGCACTAACCTCCCCCGTGCCTCTGGCAATGTCCTCTATGACCAGAAATCTGTCAATTCTAGAGGCGACAAGGTGAGTACCACCGCATCTATTGTTCCAAGTGTACCACCCATTCCCTATCTCAATATCTATAAAATGGCTGAAAGCTTCTTGGAATCTGTCCAAAACCCTCCTTCCCCCCTTCTTTTCATTGAGAGAGGTTATCAGGTTGAAATCTATGCCAATTATCCATGATCCATTGCCTGCTTGATCCTTCAACCAGGACAAGAAGATTAAAAAAGCAAGTTTTTGAGGAAAGGCTCATGGTCCATAGACATTCACCAGGGTGCCCTTTGTCCCCATTTCTAGGATAGTGAAGTATGTGATTAAAGAGAAGTGATTGGCCCTCCATTTTGATAAGCATATGGAATTTGGTTGCCAAATAACGACCAAACCTCCAGCCATTACAGAAGCATCTATCGCCATTTCCTTACTTCCCCTCCAAATCTTCTGTCCCATTTTCTCCATTACCTCTGAATTGCACTTTGTTTCCTGCAAAAAGAGAACATCTGGCTTTTCCTGCTTGACCTTTCTTGCTAAGGTCTTTAGTTTCCGAGGATGGTTACATCCCCAAATGTTCCATGACACAATCTTCATTGACTAACCTTGTTTACTTCAAAGAATGTTTCCATTGTCGTTGGATATTGACCTGATTCTATAAGTTTGACTCCATCCTCGGCTATCCTTGGTTTGTTCGTCTTTCTTCCTCTTTTCAAATCTTCCTCTAGTGACTTCCTTTTATTCCCTTTCTAAGGGTCTATTGCTATCCCTAGTTGTTGGAAGGCTTTGGTTTTGAAAATTTCTTCTTGGAGTAGTTCCATTTGTTGCCGAGAGACATACCCCTTCTTATCACATTCTTTCTCGATCTCATCCAAATCCAACTCCCTCGGTTCTATTTCCTCCTTTCCATCTTCATCCATTGCCTCAGTTTGGTCCTCGTGATCCTTCCCAAAACCTGATTGTCCTACAGAACCCGTTGCTTGCTTTTCCCGAGGTTATGCCTTATTCCTTCCTGCCTCGCCTTTCTCTCTAGTTTCCTCCAAGATCTGGAAAGGGTTCTTGCTAGTAATCCTTTTTCCCATATTCTCCTTCATCATCTTCTGTTGCTCCCCCATTCTACTCTTTTTTGTATTCCAGACTTGAACAAACCCTTCCTTGTCCTTCTCTCCCCCCTGGGTTTGCTTGGTTATGGATGGCGAATGTAGCGACTATGGGCAATTTCTACCTAAGTGTCCATATTCATGACACCGTCTGCATCTAAATGGAAGCTGCTCATAGTCGATCGGCTGGATCCATTCCTCATCATCCCAATTCAGGAAAAAATAGGGCCCTCCCTCCAGCACCCTATCACTATCTTCCTGGCTAAAGAAGATAATAATAAAGAAACCCTCAAACCCCAGATGATCATAGTGTCCTTTAAGGTTACAATTACTTTTAATCCATCGGACTAGATCTCTCTCTCGTGGCCAAATCCCCACAAATTTTTCGATTAGGGATTTCTCCTTCCAAAGCTCTACGTTCTCTATGATTTTATCAGATCGAATCTGAATGGCCGGAATAGTTTGGGTTTTCAGTAGGCATCCGCCCAAACCCATCCTTTTTGCTCCTTTCTTTTCCTCGCTCGTCTCTCCCATCTCAACGTCACCATCCATACCCTCAGACATTTGATGCCTGGGCTGCATCGACTTCAGGTGTTGCAGTGGGGGGATACGACCCCACTAGAAGAACTCAAGCCGTAGACCCCAGCCAGCCTGTAGCTACGCAGCTCTTCCTCTGCCTCAAACCCCTCGCTTCTTCACATCTCAATCAGCATTGAAGTTCTATAGCATAGAATTAAACATAAAACTTTTTAAAATTACATAATCAAATTGAAAAAATATATTATGGAATTAAATACAAATTTGAAATTATAAAATATTTTTTTATTATTAATAACATTATAATAATTTATAATAAATTGAAGTAAGTCAAAATATATACATTTATTATTATAATTTACCAATTAATTAATCTAGTTTAGATATAAATATAAATTTAATATTATAATAAAAGAATATAACAATGAAATTAGAAAAAGAAAAATTATAACTAATTATTATTAAACATATTATAATAATTTACAATAAATTGAAATGAAAATAAAAATATAACTTAATTAAATTTATAATTATAATGTATCAATCAATTCATCTTATTTAAATAAAAAGTAAAATTATCATTATAATTAATTATCATTATAATTAATTATTATTAAATATATTATAATAATTTATAATAAAATGAAAATAAAAATATAACTTAATTATAATTTATCAATTCATCTTATTTAAATAAAAAGTAAAATTATCATCATTATAACTAATTATTATTAAACATATTATAATAATTTATTATTATAATAAATTAAGATGAAAATAAAAACATAACTTAATTATCAATCAATTCATCTTATTTAAATAAAAGTAAAATTATAATCATAACCAAACTTTAAAAATATATTATGGAATTAAATACAAATTTAAAATTATAAAATATTTTATTATTATTAATAACATTATAATAATTTATAATAAATTGAAATAAATAAAAATATATATATTTATTATTATAATTTACCAATTAATTAAACCAATTTAAATATAAATAAAAATTTAATATTATAATAAAAGAATATAACATTGAAATTAGAAAAGAAAAATTATAACTAATTATTATTAAACATATTATAATAATTTACAATAAATTGAGATGAAAATAAAAACATAACTTAATTATCAATCAATTCATCTTATTTAAATAAAAGTAAAATTATCATCATAACCAAACTATAAATGAAATACTTTTATTATTGTTTCACTCAAAATATAACACATTTCATCTTATTTAAATAAAAAGTAAAATTATCATCATTATAACTAACTATTATTATAATAAATTAAGATGAAAATAAAAATATAACTTAATTATCAATCAATTCATCTTATTTAAATAAAAGTAAAATTATCATAACCAAACTATAAATGAAATACTTTTATTATTGTTTTACTCAAAATATAACAACATTATCTATATTTGTATATCATGAGATGTGTTTGTAGTTTATTAAAGTATAATATATTATAATAACATTGAAATAAGAATACAAATTAAATTAATTTATAAAAATTAATTGAAATTTTCTAAAATTATGTTATTAAATTATCTTATTTTATAAAATTTAATTAAAATTTTCTAAACTTTTATAATCAAATTATCAAAAAATATATATATATAGCATAGAATTATTATTTTTTTTTTTAAATTATATGATCAAATTGAAAATATATTACGGAATTAAATACAAAGTTGAAATTATAAATTATTTTGTTATTATTAATAGCATTATAATAATTTATAATAAATTGAAATAAGACACATTATGTATATTTATTATTATAATTTACCAAATAACTAATCTAATTTAAATAGAAATAAAAATTTAATATTATAATAAAAGAATATAACACTAAAATTAGAAAAGAAAAATTATAACTAATTATTATTATATTATTAAATATATTATAATAATTTATAATAAATTGAGATGAAAATAAAAATATAACTTAGTTAAATTTATAATTATAATTTATCAATCAATTCATCTTATTTAAATAAAAGGTAAATTATCATCATTATAACTAATTATTATTAAACATATTATAATAAATTGAAATGAAAATAAAAATATAACTTAAATAATTTTATAATTATAATTTATCAATCAATTCATCTTATTTACAGAAAAAGTAAAATTATTATCATAACCAAGCTATAAATTATAAATGAAATGTTTTAATTATTGTTTCACTCAAAATATAACACAATATCTATATTTATATATCATGAAATGTTTGTGGTTTACTAAATTATAATATATTATAATAACATTGAAAGAAGAATACAAATTAAATTATTTTATAAAAATTAATTAAAATTTTCTAAAATTATATAATCAAATTATCTTATTTTATAAAAATTAATTAAAATATTTTAAACTTGTATAATCAAATTATCAAAATATATATAGCATATAATTAAATATAAAACTTTTTAAAATTACATAATCAAATTGAAAAAATATATTATGGAATTAAATACAAATTTGAAATTATAATATATTTTATTATTATAATAACATTATAATATTTTACCAATTAATTAAAATATATTATGGAATTAAATACAAATTTGAAATTATAATATATTTTATTATTATTAATAACATTATAATATTTTATCAATTAATTAATCTAATTTAAATATAAATAACAATTTAATATTATAATGAAATAATATAACATTAAAATTAGAAAAGAAAAATTATAACTAATTATTATTAAACATATTATAATAATTTGAGATGAAAATAAAAATAAAAATATAATTAAATTAAATTTATAATTATAATTTATTAATCAAATCATCTTATTTAAATAAAGAATGAAATTATGAAATGTTTGGATTATTGTTTCACTCAAAATATAAGACATTATTTGTATATCATGAAATGTGTTTGTGAAATTATGAAATGTTTGAATTATTGTTTCATTCAAAATATTTATAACTATTGAAGTAAGAATACAAATTAAATTATTTATAAAAAATTAATTAAAAATTTTTAAACTTATATAATCAAATCATCTCATTTTATAAAAATTAATTAAAATTTTCAAAACATAAAATATATATATATATATATACAGCATAGAATTAAATATAAATTTGAAATCATAAAATATTTTACTATTATTAATAACACTAAGTAAAAATATAAATATTTATTATTATAATTATTATAAACATTTATTATTATAATTTACCAATTAATTAATCTAATTTAAATATAAATAATAATTTAATATTATAATGAAAGAATATAACATGGAAATTAGAAAAGAAAAATAATAACTAATTATTATTAAACATATTATAGTCATTTATAATAAATTGAGATGAAAATAAAAATATAACTTAATTAAATTTATAATTATAATTTATCAATCAATTCATCTTATTTATAAAAAGTAAAATTATCAACATTATAACTAATTATTATTAAACATATTATAATAATTTAAAATAAATTGAAAATAAAAATATAACTTAATTAAATTTATAATTATAATTCATCAATCATTTCATCTTATTTTAATAAAAAAAAGTAAATTATCATCATAACCAAACTATAAATGAAATGTTTTGATTATTGTTTCACTCAAAATATAACACATTATCTATATTTATATATCATGAAATGTGTTTATGATTTATTAAATTATTATATATTATAATAATATTGAAATAAGAATACAAATTAAATTATTTTATAAAAAATAAATCAAATTATCTTATTTTATAAAAATTAATTAAATTTTTCTAAACTTATATAATCAGATTATCAAAATATATGTAGCATAAAATTAAATATAAAACTTTTTAAAATTACATAATCAAATTGAAAAAATATATTACCAAATTAAATACAAATTTAAAATTATAAAATATTTTATTATTATTAATAACATCATAATAATTTATAATAAATTGAAATAAGTAAAAATATATACATTTATTATTATAATTTACCAATTAATTAATCTAATTTAAATATAAATATAAATTTAATATTATAATAAAAGAATATGATTGATGTATTTTTTCATGTTAATATGCGATCAATTTGTTTCAATATAGATTATAAAAAAATCCAAACATTTATTATAATTACATAATTAAATTGTAAAATAGATATATTTAAAATAATTAAAAAATATATTTGTCATATAGATAATAAAAATTTAATAAACTTCACAATCAAATTGTCAAAAAATATATTTAAATATAACATTGGAATTATAAAAGAAAATTTATAACTTATTATTACTAATTATATTACATATAACATTGAAATTATAAAAGAAAAATTATAACTTATTATTATTAATCAGTTTATAAAAATTTATAATAAATTAAGATGAATTGAAAATACACATTTATATTTATATTGTTTTTCGTTAAAAAATAGTATTAAATCTTTATTAAATCTATAATTATAATTATTAATCAATTTATCTCATTCAATGTAATCATAAAGATTTATTAATATAATATAACCATACAAATGGAATATTTGTTTAACAACATTATTTGTGTTTGTATGTGATAATTCAATGTAATCATAAAGATTTATTAATATAATATAATCATACAAATGGAATATTTGTTTTTAATTAGAAAAACACAACATTATTTGTGTTTGTATGTGATAAAATGGTTGATTGTGATTTATAGATTTAAATAACATATAAAATTATAAAACAACTAAAAAAATCTACTTAACAGTATAACATTTAATATAAATATATAAAGTTGAAATTATAAAAAATACAAATTATAATTTATTATTACTAATCATGTTATAACAATTTAAATAAAAAATATACACATTTATCATTATAATTTAACAATTAATTAATTTTATTTAAATAAAAACTAAAATTTATCATTTATTGTGTTTCACTAAAATACACTAAAATATATAATGTTATATTTATTGTGTTTATATGTTTGTTTGCATTTAAAATTTATCATCATGATAAAACTATAAATAAAATGTGTTGATTGGTGTACTGTATATAATGAAATGTGTTTATGATATATACAATGTGTTTATATATCATGAAATATGTTCATTTGTGTTCACTGAGAATATAATGTTATATTTATTGTGTTTCACTAAAAATATAATGTATTATTTGTGTTTACATGTTTGTTTGCATTTTATTAAAATATAATATAGTATCTTTGTTTGTATGTTTATATACATAAACACAGCAAAACATAACACATATACAAAGATAACATATTGTCTAATTTTGTAGGTCTATACACATAGAACAAACAAACACATGCACATATACATATTATCTTGGTTTGTATGTATAAATATGTTTATACACATACAACAAACAAACCATAGATACATGAATAAAAATTAATACATTAAAATTGTAAATTAATTATTAAATACGATTATTATTATATCATACTCTTTAATATATTTAAAAAGAAGTTAAAATAAGTATTTATACATTGAACAACAATTATAACCAAGAAGAAATGTGAAGGAAAAACATTGTCAAAAGAAAACACAGGAAAACACTCCTCAAAGATAGCTAACCGTCGCTAGCTATCTTTAAGGATTTGGGAAGGGAAAACCCCTTCCCCAGAAAAAATAATAATTTTATTAATAATATAATCTCTGAAGGTTTACATAAAAAGATATTTACATTTTCTATTGTTAATCCTGCAAAGCTCTTTCCATCTCTTCTTTTTCAAATATTAATTCTGTCAATGCATTATTGAAAATAACTTGCCATCATTATCCACTTGTTACACATCAAAAATATTAATTCTGTCAATGCATTGTTGAAAATAACTTGCACTCATTATTCACCTTATCCACTTGTTACACATTAAAAATGTGTTAAATTTATAATACAAATTTAATTTTTAAAAATAGTAACAAGAAATTTAAAATATAATCAAAATAAACTATTTACCTTGTTCTTATATTTCTGTCAAAATATTAATTATATCAATGCACTCCCAAAAATATCTTACACTCTTTATCCACCTGTTACACAACAAAAATGTATTAAATTTATAATACAAGTTAAATTTTTAAGAATAATAAGAGGAAACCTTCTTTGTATTTGAGATATCCATGGGAGGAGAAAAGCTATTGGCTGTCCACAAAATCATGGCTGGAATTATAATTCCCAATCATATTTTAAGCCACATTACTGAGTAATGTAAATATACCATTAGAATAAGACTAATGATAATATATCTAAACATATTTTTGGAAATATATCACATAATTTTTCAACTTTTTTGATAATGAAAACACAAGTATATCAAGAATACTTATTTTTGACACTATTTCAATACTGAGAACAGATATAATTTTTGAAATGGCTAAGTCGTTTTGAGAGCAGATAGATATAAAACATAATTTTGAAATGGGCAAGTCGTTTTGTTTGAGATTGAGCAAACTGTGCAAATCAGATAAGCAACTAATTGTTCACAATTTTTTAAATGGCCAAGTTTTCTTTGTTTGAGTTTGAGTAAACTGTGGGATGAGATAAGCTTTGTTTGAGATTGAGCAAACTGTGCAATGAGATAAGCAACTAATTGTTCACACAATTTTTGAAATGGCCAAGTTTTCTTTGTATGAATTTGAGTGAACTGTGGGATGAGATAAGCGCTACCGAATGCCCATTGGATGATCTTTGGACATATGAGGAAAATCATGTTCAATAATGAGTAACAAAAATATATCAAGACATTCCTTTTATTATACAAGGTGTGAGACTTTTTAACATTCGCAATAACATTCAAAATAAAATGATTTTATTTAAAGAAGTAAAAATTCACTACAATAAAAAAAATAATATATAAGGTATAACATTTATTAGAAATACGATGTTTCTATTGGAAAAGGTAAAAACTAACTGAAAAGTATAACAATCAAAATATATCGATTAATATGCATTTATTCTAAATAAAATGATTATATTGGAAGAGGTAAAAACTAACTGTAAGGCATAACATATTCATAATAAATTGATTATATTAAAAGGAGTAAAACTAATAGGAAATGAAGTGGTTATTCACAGAAAAATAAACAAAACATAAACTTAAAACTATACACAACTGATTGTTGTAAATACACTGAAGGCCCTTATGTTACAACTATTATATATGTACTTTTTAAGGAAAACCAAATGTCGAATTAAAACTAATTGGCAATGAAATTATTTTTATGAGAGTTATTATCAGTACATAAACAACTGAACCTTAATTTCTAAGTACTAGTACTCAAGCTGATTGTTGCAAATACATTGCAGACCCCAATGTTGAGACTATTTCTGCACTTTAAAGATGGTCTCATGTATCCTTATTCATTGCAACAATTCATTGCCATTCACAATATGCTACAGGACCAATAACCTTGCTCCATTTTGATTTGAACATATGCCCTATTTAAAATTAATTGGCAATAAAATGGTTACTGGGAGAGATAGAGTGAATGCATAAATAATTGAAACTGTGATTCCTAATTACTACTCAACCTGATTATTGAAAATACAGTGAAAGCCCCCATGTTGTGATTATATAAGCACTTTTAAGGTGGGTTTCTTGTATCCTGATTCATTGCAACAGGACATTGCTTTTCACAATAAGTTACAGGACAAATAATCTAGTCCTATTTTCCTTTCAAACAAGAATCTAATAAGTTACGGGACCAATAATCTAATCCTATTTTTCTTTCAAACAAGTATCCGTAGGTTTGCTCTACACTGCTCCCTTAGATCTGTGCAAACCCTGTGATGTTAGAATAAGTTGGCAGATTAAACCCTGCTCAATATGCTCTCCAGTGGCAATTCAAGTAGATCTAAAATATAAAGGCCTTTTACTCCTACATTTTCATTTTCTACTTTTTTCCAAGACATTTTCTCTTCAAACTCCATTGAAGCAAAACCGCTTTTACCACGGACATCTTTCTAATAAACTACCAAAGTTGTTGTGATAGTCCCACATTGAACCCAACTGGAAAATTATTCACCTCATTATTAGGAGAACCCTTGACGCACTACACTAAAGGATGAAGGAAAAGATAATGGACTAATAATAGAAAAGAGAGGCAGAATATTAAAAAGAAAAGCATTAGATTAGTTAAAAATTAAAATAAACAAGGGTGAGGCCAAACAAAACATTCAAATTTAGATTAGAGTATGTGGATAAGTATGAACAAAGAAGAGAAGCAAAATTAAAAACTCTTGGAACACTTTTGAGAACTCAGAATACACAAACCATAGTTTAAGGGATCTGCACTGGACCTTGAAAAAGAAATGCTCATATAAGAGAACTCGGGTTTTTAACCAAGCCATAGACCTGCAACAGTGTTTATAGCCCAAGCTTACAAAACATTTCTCATCCACCTTATATAGGAACACATCAGATATTTGACCCCAGAGCCCAAATAGAATTCCATAAATAGGATGGCATATAGCACTGCAAAAACTGATCTTAAGCCTTGAACTATCAATCCCACGGCATTGTGACTGGGAGGTGGATATCAAAAATAAATAAACAGCTTCTCACGGGACTTTGACCAATGCAAAGCCAATATGAATGGTGAGTAGATGGAATCATGGCTAATGCCAACAAGGAGATTCACTGCAGGGATTCTGCACATGATAGGCAACAGCTATTGCAAAGCTTTGTTAATTAGGCATGGTTTAACACTAATAGCCCTCATAGGACATGTGCAAAACCCCCGGATGTTAAACTGTATGCACTATTATTATCATATAATTTCATGGATGGGTACCCTTGCGAAGAAGTTGGAGTTAATCTTATCTAATAGGATTGAATGATGCTTTCCCCATCCCATCAAGTTAGGAGTCGAGTAGGCTTATTTGACGGTCGTAGTACACAGACTACCCCAACCACAAAAAATGAAGCAAAGTAGAAGATGGTGAGGTGTGTACTCTGTTCACATTTATGTACAAAAGAGCACCCTGCTGCTAATCTTCTTTCTTAGAAAAAAGTTAATTAAAATTTAGTGGGTTTCATTGTTTATCCATCAGAGACCTAGTTAATCCAATAGCTCCAGAAACCCATTTAATCAAGTGCTTCATCCCTGTTTTGGGTTTCTTTAGCTAATAGAGATTCTGTGCCTCCACTCCCGCTTAAGAATCTTAAGCATTGCTGTCTTGAAGGATAAGACTTAAGTAACGAATTCCCATACCTAAACGAGTAAGGACCCATATGTTGTGTCAATATTTAGAATGGAATTGAATAAAATGACAAAAGAAAAAAACCTAATACAGATATGAACTCTCATCATTACTAAAAACACCTACAAGGTTTAGATATTTGGAAGATAAGGATTCCAGAATTTATCATAGTAACCGCCTTGGGTGAGGATTATGGATAGAGAGGCTGCTTCGTCCTTAAAGATTCTCTTCAAAGCAAAGGTGAGTCGCCCTAAAAAAGAATTCGTCATCTAATCAAAGCACACTACTATGGGGCCGATCAAAGAGTGTGCCAATTAACGGAGAGGTTCATCTCTCCTCTCTTTATAAGGTTTGACAGACCAATCATCACCTGATGATCACCGGGTGCGAAACAAGTATCATTACCTGCTGGTCACCGGGTGCCTGGTACCAGCGCGTTACCACTACTTAGCAGCAGACGCCGATATGCAGACGCACGCTATGACTCCTGCTCTGTCCTGCCCTGCCCAGTAAATCAATCTATCCATGCTAGGTTCAGAGCTTTGGACTTGAGGTTCTGAACTCTAGCCTTATTAAAAACCCACAAGGTTCAGAGCTTTGGCCTTGAGGTTCTGAACTCTAGCGTTATTAAAAACCCACAAGGTTAAGAGATCCCAGGAAGTGAATTTATGGTAACAGCCGCTTCTAAACTCTAGCATTATTAAAACACCCACAAGATTAAGAGATGTGAAATTAGGGTGAATTTATGCTAACACATCTGTTTACTGGACTGAAACAGTACCAAGAAATTAAAACCCTGTAAACTCTCCTCACAGGCTTCCAATTCATATAAAAATAGACATCACAAATGCATGTAACTTTGAAGATTTTAAAAAAATGAAATTCAAATCCTCACATGGAATTGGATTTTGATGTTTAGAAAAAAAATGTAACACATATCTATCTCATACATACTAAAGCCATTATCATCAAAGATTTAGAAAAAAATAAACAAACCCTCACGCGGAACTGGATAATAAAAAATTATCCACAAAGAGTATTTCAATTGTCAATAAAAAGAGCATTTCAATTATCCAAAAACTCACCTCCAATCCCGAAATTCCGCAGCATCTCTGATTTATTGGTCTTGTAGCTCTGCCTCTGCACTCCAGGACAAAACAAAACATGATGTAGTAATGTAATATGGATTAAATTTCCATCTAGAAATGTTAACATGAAATAAAAGAGCACAAATCTTCTTCGCCTTAGCAGTTCGCTACCCAGTGATGCTAACTTCTGGATTTCTAATCCCTCATCTTCCTCTTGATCCCAAACAAACCATACTCAAAACAGAGACGAACAAAACAAAACCCAAAAACGAAAATGAAAGAATTATAAAAGAAAAATCCCAAACAAACCACTTCATCCTCCTCTCGATCCCAAAACAAACAGAGACGAACACAGCAAAACCCAAAAATGAAAATGAAAAAGAATTATAAAAAAAAAGAAAAAAGAAAGACAAAATCAAAGGGAAAACCAAATAAGCATGGCCATGCTCGAAACAAAAGACACAAATACAGAACCATAATCAAACCACAAAAATTATTCAACGCCACTCTCTTATCTGTTCAGGCCCTTCTCTCTTATTTTGTAGATTTGAATCTGCTTAGGTTTGTAAGATGTGGCTCTTCTTCAACCTTCTTCTCCCAAAATCGCAGACATTATAATCTGCTCATCTCTGCATCTTACAAACCCTCAAATCTGTTCGGCTCCTCTTTATCTGTCTATCTTTTCTTCTCCCAGTTCTGCATCTTACAAACCTTCAAATCTGCTCTGCTCCTCTCTATCTCTTCTTCTCCCAGCAATGTTACCAAATATCGCTCCTGGGGAATTTGCGATCAATGCTTTCTAATTTCAGTTTTATGTTTATTGATCTTCGGGAATTGGGATCCTCTAATTGATGGTTTGAAATCCGCTTACAAGGCGGTATTTGAAATATCTAGCAAATAGCCGTTGCACAATTTTCAATGCAGTCTTTAAAATCCGCTTACAGTCTGGCATCCCCGTAGTAACCGTCATCCCATGCCATCTTTGAGGTTTATAAATTTTGAAATAGAGACTGCAAACCGCCGTGTGATAACTGTCACTCAAATCGCCCCCGATCGGCGATGGAAAATATTGGAAAATTTTCCGGCAGGCACCGTTTCACTCCTCTTGGTTAATTTTTTGAAATTTTGACGATCTGGGTTGTTTTAAAATGGGCCAAAACCCACAAGGACACAGTTTCATGACATAATTCCGCAATAAATGAGGTGGAACTACAATTCCACAGATTTTTATAACCGAATCTGGGGAACAAATTGCTGGAAAAGCGAGGCGATTTGAGTGCCAGTTATCCCACACCATTGCAAACGACACAATGTTGTCCTTCCATTTTGAAATTTAAATATTATTAAATAATAATATTTTATTATTATTAAATATATAATAATATTATTTAGCTATATTTTGAAATTTTTATTGTTTTATGATTTTTATATAACTATTTTTTTTTAATAAATTTGAAATTGTATTAAAAGGTTATCTATCAAAATGTACAAAGAAGAAAAAGCTAAGTGGCTACTAAACTTAAGTTGTCCTTGATCGGTAAGCTATGCTCACACGATCGAGCTTTTATAACATCATTGTCACAAGTTGAACTGGTTTTTATTGTTTCACTCGAAGCTAAAGGTGACAATATTGTGGAGGATAGGATTCCATTAGGGGGGCCTATTTCTACCATGGTATTAATTTACCTGCTAACCAAAATATTGATACTATAAACATTCAGATTGGTGCCTCCCAGACACCTTGCTCCATTACCCCTCTACCGGGCTCACTTCTACCATTACTAGACATCCACAATTCCCCCATTATCCACAAACCCAGGTCTATCGATTCAGCCCTTATTCCTACTAATGTTTCCTTGATAGATAGGGTTGGGGGAATTCTGCCATGCGACAAACCCTCTAGTAGTGACACCTACATCCCGCCAGTGAATACAAGAAGCAATTTGGCTCCTTCTTCCTACTACGAAGCTGGCAAGAAAACACCCATTGCGACCTACATTGGTAATTCTCCACTTCCCAACCTTATGAAAGATGAGATTGCTTCTACTAGGTTGACTAGTCCTTCGGATTAGGCATATACAAAGGGGGGACGACAGGGGGGGGTCTTGCACAAAAATTTTCCCCTATTAAAACTCACAGTGTTAGAAAGGGAAAGGGAAAGTTCCATGGAGAGGTTGAATCTGACACTATACTATTGACTGGCTCTGTCAGCACTTCATCCACTAACTCGAGGGCCCTTAGAGATCTGAAATCCCTAGCCAAGGTTAAGAAATGACCTTTCTCTCTCTCAAAATCAGGGGGATTGGGGGCCCTCAGAAAATATCTACCCTCAAACATATTGTGGATAAATGGAAACATGATATAATCTTTTTACAAGAGACTATGTCGTCTGTTGATAAAGCTCAACATTTTTTTAAAAGCATCAAAAAGGACTAGGCATTCTGCTCTACATATGTTGACGGGCAATCCGGGGGTTGGGGGCCCTCAGAAAATATCTACCCTCAAACATATTGTGGATAAATGGAAACATGATATAATCTTTTTACAAGAGACTATGTCGCCTGCTGATAAAGCTCAACATTTTTTTAAAAGCATCAAAAAGGACTAGGCATTCTGCTCTACATATGTTGACGGGCAATCCGGGGGTTTGCTCTCATCTTGGAACCCAAGACACTTTAAACTTATGGCATACAACATCCCTATGGGGATTTACCTTTCTGGGAGTATCTTGGGATACACTACAGATATAAATTTGATAAACTGTTATGGGCCATACATTAACAGAAAGCAGTTTTGGGATCATGCTCGGGATGATGGATATCTGAACCTCCCCAACCTAGTCATTGATGGCGACCTCAACCTCCTACTAAATGCAGCTAAAACATGGGGTCGATCTACCAGACAGGATCCACTAAGTAACTATTTTCAATATATTTTTTCGGCTCCTAGTTTAAATTATATAGCACCTATAGCTTTGTGTCTGACGTGGTGTAATGGGCGAACAGGTATTGGTGGTGTCTCTAAGCGACTTGATAGATTTTTAATGGGCGATCAGTTGGTGGACACGCTACATAAGTATCGTACTTGGGTGGACTTCGATTGGATATCGGACCACTATCCCATTTTTTTAGAACTGGAGGCTGAGCGCTATAAAAACACATATCCCTTTAAGTTTAATCACATGTGGCTTAAGGAACCATAATTTAAAAGACTGATCAGATTGGTATGGACTGAACATGTCATTGATCTGGGATACTCTCCATCACATCTGCTGGTACAAAAATTGTCACACTTAAAAAGGGTTGTCCTAAAATGGGAACACTCAAGGAAAACACTGAACAGAGTCGAGCTCATCATGATAGAAGCTTAGATCGAGTCATTACATTTGAACATTGTAAAAATCTCTCCCACCAACCTGGACTACACTTCACAATAAGCACTGGAAAATAGCAGGTTATCTATTTTAAGTCGTGATGAGGAGACTTGGCGACTCAAGAGTCGCGCCCTATAGATCTCCCTGGGGGATCAAAACAATAAATTCTTCCATCGGTTTGCAGACAGCAGGAGGGTCAGTAACATTATTTGGTCCTTAAAACATGAAGATGGTTTTGGATCAAAAATCAGAAGGCCATTCAAAGCGTTGCGGTTGAATATTTCAAAATTACTATAATATTAATGATGATATCTCTGTGAGGGAACAATTATGGGTGATTAAAGAATACCCACATTTTTCATGGACCAGGATGGGAATGAGATATTCAACCCGGTTACACTAGACGAAATTCACAAGACTCTTAAAGGATTTGCAAAAGACAAGAGCTCGAGTCCAGATGGATGGACCACGAAGCTCTTCTTGGAATTTTTTTATATAATGGGGAATGACATACTGGCCATGGTCGAGGACTCCAGACTCTCAGGTAAGGTTTCCATGGCTCTCAACTCTACATTTATCGCCTTGATTCCAAAAATTTCTCTCCTAGAAACCTTCAAAGATTTATGTCCTATTGCACTATGTAATATCGTTTACAAAGTGATTGCAAAAATTATAGCAAACAAGATAAAGCCGACATTATCCAGATATTTATCTAGGAAACAATTTGGCTTCCTTGATAACCGACAGATATTGGACGTCATTGGGGTGACACAAGAAGTATTTCACGACATTAAAGCAAAAAATATTAATGGACTTATTCTTCAACTTGACCTCACAAGAGCTTATGACAAGGTGAATTGGGGTTATCTCAGATTGGCCTTCATGCATATCGATATTCCTTGGATTACTACTAGATGGATCATGGCGTGCGTCACATCGGCGTGTTATGGGATATTGATCAATGGCAGCCCGACTGAGTTTATTGCTAGTTCTCGAGGCCTTAGACAAGGCTGCGCATTATCTCCACTATTATTCTTGATTGTCATCAAGGGGCTGAGCATATTATTGGTAAAATCCAAAGAAATTGACGAGATTAAGGGTATAAAGGTCTCCCCCTTAATTGAAATCACACACCAACTTTTTGTTGACGATGTGATGTTGTTTGGTTTAAACACTCATGGGGAATGGAGGAGCATAAAAAACATATTAGACTTATTATGCGCTACCATTGGAATGATCATTAATGCAGATAGGTCAAAACTCATTGAGCACAAGGTGAATCAGGAGAACTTAATGGAGGTATCACAGCTTTTACCATACACTATATTGGCACTTAATCAAGGCACAAATTACCTGGGCTGTCATATTAAACCAAATGACTATAGGATATCTAATTGGAGCTGTCTACTTAAAGGATTTGATAAGAGAATTCACTTATGGAGTTGGAAGTGGCCCTCCATCGGTGGCAGAGTCACACTTGCCACAGCTGTACTACAAAACTTAGCGGTTCATTGGCTTTCCCTTAGTAAAATCCCAATTTCCATCCTCACTACCATTAGGAGGAAAATTGTCAATTTTATTTGGTCTGGATCTGACAAACATAAATTCCACTTGATCGACTGGAAAAGATTTGTTAGTTTTTCATCATTTAATTCAATAGATCTAGGATCTTAACTGAAAGAACAACATGTACATCATATCAAGCATAAGAGACTAGAGACAAGAGACACAAAACATTTCACCGGGGAAAACCAAGAAGGTGAAAAACCCCACAACTTCCTCAGAGATAGAATAAGCATCAATACAAGGATCACCATGATCAAACCCAAGAGATAGATATCTTCAGCAGCATGCTCCTCCTCCACTTGTGCACATTCCTCCTCTTCTCTCACTAATGCGAAGTGAGTGAATAATAGAATGTGTAAAATGAGAGAGACATACTCTCTATTTATACACTAACTTTCACTTGACCTTTACTCAACTAGGTTGGCCTCAACTTAACCACTTAACATAATGTTGACTGGGTCGGCCCCTACTAGGGTGGTCTAATAACCCTTTGACCCACATGACTCATACAGGGCCGACCCCATCAAGGTGGTCTAATAACCCATCAAGTATAAGTTACGACACTTACAATATAACTTGCGACACATGCAAGTACAACTGACGACACTTCCAATCGGAGGAATAATACATCTCTGTTGGGGATACAATAAAGTACAAATACAATATACAAGTGAATATCTTCTAAAGTTACAAATACATCAACACTCCCTCTTAACTAGGAAGGTATTATCTTGACACAAGTCATCAATACATATAGGCACAAGTCTTCAATTCTGGAGTTGGATCATCAACACTGGATCACGGAGCATCATCATCATCACTGCTGTTGTACTCGACATCTCGATCACTGGGCTATCTTTGAATTCTCCTTGTCATAGGAAGTTCTACAAAGCCAACCTTTTTTCATGCTAGATGTAGGCCCACCTCCTGCAGGTCTTCATCAACACTGGCCATACTGTGGAATCCTCGGGACTTATTATGTGCATCACAATGCCTCGAAAGAGTATCCCAGGATCCTTTATGTGTCGAAGCACGACCGGCAAGATCTCCCAAGTCAACTTACATGTGACTGTCACAAAACCTTAAAAGAGTGTCTTGCCTAGCAAGATCTCTAAAGAGCATCCGAGGCCTTTTACGTGACTAGAACAACCTGTCCGAATCTCCATGACATATTACATGTGACCCCCACCACAAAACCTTAAAAGAGTGTTCTTGCACAGTAAGATCTCTAACGAGCATTCGAGGCCTTTTACGTGACTAGCACAACCTGTCCAGATCTCCATGACGTATTACATGTGGTCCCCACAAAACCTTAAAAGAGTGTCTTGCCCAGCAAGATCTCTAAAGAGCATCCGAGGCCTTTTACATGACTAGCACAACATCTTCGGATATCCCAGATGTATTACATATGGTCTAGCAAAACCTTAAAAGAGTGTCTTTCCCAGCAAGATCTCTAAAGAGCATCCGAGGCCTTTTACGTGACTAGCACAACCTATCCAGATCTCCAAGACGTATTACATGCTACCCTTGCACATCCTGTCCATGGCCACAGAGTATCAACCTGATACTCACCATACATTATCCTGATGTATATCATCACATGATCATCCTAATCATCATCACTACATCGTCCTGATGCATATCATCTAGAGCATCGTCCTGATACTCATCACACATGATCATCCTGATCATCGTCTCTGCATCGTCCTGATGCATATCATCCATAGCATTGTCCTGGTACTCATCACACATGATCATCCTGATCATTGTTAGTGCATCGTCCCGATGCATATCATCCAGAGCATCGTCTTGATACTCATCACACATGATCATCCTGATCATCGTCCTAATGCATATAATCCAGATCATCGTCCTGATACTCATCACACATGATCATCCTGATCATTGTCGCTGCATCGTCCTGATGCATATCATCATGCATGATTCAACTGATCATACAAAGCATCCAACTGATGCATATCCAAAGTAGTAACAGGAGCATTGTCCTGATGCTCATCACACAGTGCTTACATCCACATTCATGGGAAGGATCCTCCTATCACCATGCTTGGAATGGCTCCTGCAAATGTGTCCCATCACTTCTTCCTCGAAGTATCTTCAATCTGAAGAACACCAAGCCTCTCTCTGAAGTACTCAAACTTCACTCTGGCTAGTGGTTTCATCAACACATCTGCAACCTGCTCATTCATCGCAACATACAGGAGCTTCACTACTCCTCTCTGCACCATATCCCTGATATAGTGGTATTTGATCTCGATGTGCTTCGACCTGTCATGGAACACCAAGTTCTCTGACAACTTCACACAACTTTGGTTGTCACAATAGATATAGGTAGCATCCAACGGGATATCAAATAACTTAGACAGTAGCTTCCTAAGCCATACTACCTCATAACTGGTCGAACAAGCTGCGACATACTCTGCTTCGGCTGTACTCAGTGCTACGTGGGACTGCTTCCTGCTAAACCAAGAGATCACACATGATCCCATACTGAAGCAGCACCATGAAGTGCTCTTCCTATCTGCAGCACTTCCTGCCCAATCTGAATCAACATAACCCTCCAGGTTAAACTTTTGATTCGCATCATACTTGAGACCATAATCAATCGTACCCTTCAGGTACCTTAGAGTATGCTTCACTGCAATTAGGTGAACATGTCTAGGATCCGTCAGGAACTGGCTCAATGTGTTCACCGCAAAGCAAATATTTGGTCTCGTGATCGTCAAGTACATCAAGGACCCAATCATATGACAATACATCGTGACATCAACCGACTCAGATGAAGCATCACATAATAGCTTCAGGTTCGATGCCAGAGGTGTGGCCATGGCCTTGCAATCCATCATCCCGAACCACTTAAGGATCTCTACTGCATACTTCCTTTGTCCAAGGAAGATTCCATCTGTACTCTGCCACACCTCCATACCTAGAAAGTAATGCATCATACCCAAGTCCTTCAACTCGAACTCAGCAGCAAGCTTCCTCTTCGTGTCGGCAATCAATCTATCATCACCTGTCACAAACAGGTCATCCACATACAATAGTAGTATCACTAGATTTCCTTCTTCAACCTTGTAGTAAAGGTTGGAATCTGCCTTACTATTGGTAAAGCCCAAACTGGATAGAAAGTTGTCTATCCTACCATACCAAGTACTCGGAGCTTGCTTCAAGCCATACAAGGTTTTCTTCAATCTGCAAGCTTGCTTCAAGCCATACAAGGCTTTCTTCAATATGCACACATATGACTCCCTGTCGTGTGTCTCAAAACCGAGTGGCTGCTCCACATACACTTCCTCTTCGACTACACCATATCCATCTGGTGTATCTTCCACTTCATCACTGCAGCTAGAGAAAGTATTGTTCTGATGGAAGTGTATCTGGATACAGGTGCAAAGGTCTCTTCATAATCTATCCCCTCTTTCTGGGAGAAGCCACGAGCCACAAGCCTTGCCTTGTATTTCTCTATGCTGCCATCTGCAGCATGCTTGATCTTATAGATCTACTTGGAAGTCACAAAAAACTTCCCTTCTGGTCTCGGGACCATATCCCAGACATCATTCTTCATGATCGACTGGTATTCTTTGATCATGGCATCCTTTCATTACTTCATCCCGGATCCTGGGAACTTCATATTCTTCAATATATTCAATAGATAGTTTTCTTGAACTTCGTTGCTGGAACAAATGTTGTTGTCCTTATAGGTAATTGTACACTGTCTTTCCTACAAGTCAGATTCAATTGCATGATTAGAAACTTCTCATAGTTTTTCAAAAACACATTCTTATGCATAAAGAAGTATGTCATACAGTCATGCAATATTTATCTTTAGCCAATGCTTCAATACAACATTTATCCATATCCCATAACTTTCTAGATGCCTTCCATCTCTACCAGAACATTGTTAAGAGTTTGCACTACTCCTAACATGTCAGCAAAGAGGTTTCATTCTAGATAAGTAGTAATGGAATGTTGTACAGTGCCATAGGCCACTTACCCATTACATGCATATTAGTAGTACATTGTTCATTAATGCAACTTTTCTAAAATGCAAAATGTACATCCTAAATCTAGGAACATAAGTATGTACATGACTGGACAACATCATTTTAATCATATAATAAATGACAATTCAAATAATTATCTTTGTTTAGTTGTAGGGTGGACTCCCTCTCAATCTTTGCTTCCTTGCAGGAACTACTGGAGTGTGCTCCCTCTTGATCTTTGCTTCCTGGATTACCTGTCCTTGAACTTATATTCATCCCGGGCCACTATGCATGCTTAAGTGTGCACTAATGTCATCCTCAAGATCTCATACATGATCATACATCCATTAGTATAATCTCAATACTATCAAAACATTATGATCCTAAATAAACTTAACATGTTTGAGCTGAAGAAATGATATACTGGAATAACAATAGTGCTGCTGAGTGTGGTACCAAAGGAACTGATGAACTTCTGGGGCAGAGTGACAGGGGGTCATGCCCTCAATGGTACAATGGACTAGAGCTGAATTGGGTACTCAAGGAAGCATATAACTGGATGGCTTCCGAATACAATCGCCAACGCAACCTGGACATCCACGAGAACATATAACTGTGTGTTCTGAAGTGACTCACCAATGTGCTAGAGTCGGGGGAAATCTGGGGTCTTCGACCAATAAATGAAGGGATATATACCATGGGCAATTCTCAACGATGCGATCAAGGTGTTGAAGTCTAGCATGTGAGAAACAACCATTCGGAAAGGCACCGATGACTCCTTTCAAAATGGTCCGTAGGCACTCACCACAGATGGTGATGAGTCCAAGGCGCAGGGACCTCTGGGTCTATCCTCTGGAATAGATGGGCTGTCGTCGACAAAGGGAGACCTGCAACTAGCAAGGCAATGATTTTTCCTTGATAGGAGCACGAGGTGGAGAATCGAAGTGTGAGAGTACTAATGGTAGGACTGACATACTGTGGGGGTGGGGGATAACTGGGCAAGTAGAGTGGGTGGACTCAAACTTCCTTTGTTCAGAGTATGATGGCGGGGATGATCAGGCAGCATACGAAACTGACTGGTGGGAAAGGAATCATAGCTATAATGGATCAAGGATAGTGTCTGGGATGAGTGATACTCAAGGTGGTGTAAGATGGCAGGAGACTACAAAATAGTCTGAACAAAGGAGACCTTATTGGGGGTGCTGCCGAAATGATCGATCATGGTGCTGAGGGGCACTGGGGGGACTTCTTCATGGGTTAAGGAACTAGAAGAAGTGTGTTCAAATGGTACTATCGTGTGGATTTATACGAGCCCAGGACAGTTCATGCTCATGATTTCTTTCAATTTTAAGGAGTCTGAAAGCGATAAGAAGACTCTGAAATAATGGAATGGTACCATCGTGTGGATTTGTACGAGCCCAGGACGGTGCGTGCTCTTGGTTGATTTCAATTTTAGAGAGTCTGAAAGCAATAAGAAGACTCCAGGGGGGTGGTTTTTTGTGTGTTAGTCTCCAAGGCCCGAAAAAGCATAAAAGGATGCAATGAATAACTCTTCTAGCCAGTGTGACTAGAGTATTCCTTTTTCATAATCAGTCTACCAGGTCCAAAAAGGGTTAAACTTATACCAGATAGACACCCTTTCAGGTACTTTAACGAGCATGAAAGGAAGCAAGATTGCTCGGCGATCTTTTCATTGTTTTAGGAGTCAAAAAAGAGCTTAATAGAAATTCCCTAAGTGCCTTTTTCGTAAAGGACTTGTCTGGCCCAAAAAAGGGATAAAATTATACCGAACAAAAGGAATGGCCAGGCAAGGAGGAAGTGCTCAATCAAGGAACATTGATGGGAACCAAGAACAAGGGTGGGGGGGAACACTGGTGGGCCTCCTTGTGGGATGATGAATGGTGGAAAAATAACGAAATAATTGCAGTATGAATGGAGTGACTAGCTCATGTAAAAATGTGTAACAATTCGATGGCGGCCAATGTGGCGCGCAAACTGAGGAATCAAGGTGTTGGGACACAATGTGGAAATTGTACCAAGTGAGAGCGAGAAATTATCTCAAGCATCATCACGAGCTCGAAAAACTGAATCCGACGATATAAAAAGTGTCAAAAACGGAGAACGGTCGAGGTGGCACGCAAACTGAGGCGACGAGGGGCGTTTTGGAAAAAATACCCAAAAAATATGGGGGTGAGAGCGAGAAATGATCTCAAGCATCATCATGGGCTCGGAAAAATGAATCCGATGATATAAAGTATGTCAAAAACGGGCTACGGCCGATGTGGCACGCAAGCCAAGGCGACGAGGTGTCGGGACACAATGTTGAAACTGTTCCTGGTGAGAGCGAGAAATGATCTCAAGCATCATCACAAGCACGGAAATATGAATTCGGCGATATAAGGAACATTAGAATGGACGACGGCCGAGGTGGAACGCGGAACGAGGCGATGAGGGGCGTTTTGGAAAAAATACTTGAAAAAACTGAGGGTGAGAGCGAGAAATGATCTCAAGCATCATCATGGGCACGGAAATATGAATCCGGCAGTGCAAATGGTGCGAAAACGGAGGTCATAAGGACTCCGGAATGGTCAAAGGAAATAACTAGGTTAAAAAATGGTTGCAAATAAAGGTGAGCCCACCAAGCCGAGGATGCAGTGGTGGGGAGAAATGATGACCCGCGGGGGAAGAATACTAGGTGTATCAAATCAAATCAAATCTACAAGTGATATGTGACCTCAAAAATGGTTGAGATCGCGCATGTGAAAAAGTGAGCAGGGTTAATGACCTGCCCCCATGCTATCTGCATGGGGTTTATGATTGTGGATCACATATGTGTTGGTTTGAACAATGGGTTCATTGAAATACTAAGATAGATGTGATGGGGAAGGTTCAAAATGATTGATCATGCCCCCTATCCCAGGGTCAAGGTAATATATTATGCCCCCTAACTCATAGGTCTCAATGTGGTGCTCGATGATAATTGGGTCAAGACCAGGCATTTCGGTGTAGGACCAGGCAAAGACATCGCGAAACTCTTGGAAAAGTTTTTTGTACTCGCCGATCTCGTACTCAATGCAGGAGGCTCCTAACGTAATGAGTTCGGGAGCACCAACTGGGGCAGAGATATCAATGTGGATTGTGGGTGAGATATTGGCCATGTTACCTTCCTCGAAGGCATCAGGAGCAGGAATGGGCTCTTTAAACCAGTCGACTTTGGTGGGGAGGAAATCTTTGGACTCAACCGAAAATTGGGTGGCTGTGGTAGAGGAGGACTCTTCCGGGAGGAAATATTTGGACTCAACCGAAAATTGGGTGGCTGTGGTGGTGGAGGACTCCTCCCAGGGGTAATCAAGGGCAGTAAGAGCCTCTAGAATCTCCTCATCATTGTGGAAACTTTGGGTTGTCAAATCGGTTGGCGAGGGAGTGGTAGTAGAAGAGATCATATAAATGGTATTAATCTCTCTGGTTAACGGAGATACTGGGGGGTGTATCTCTTCAATGATAGGAGGAGCCATCTCGAGGTCCAAGTTATTCATCTCATAGAGGGCGGCTCTGTAATATGGGAGATCTGGACAGTGATGTGAGTAATGGCTGTAAATACTGCATATTGCACAAGGGTGGTTGGTATGCAGTGATTTAACACGAGGCTTAGGGGTAGGGTCGAGTTGGACAACCAGGATGTTGGGGTCGTCGTCAAGCATTTGCGTGTGCTCTTGTAATGTGGGTAATTGTGGACATTGATGGGTAGCATGGCCCAACTCATCACACAACGAGCATTTGGGAGGAGCGCAAAACGTGGGGGGGGGTTTAACCATTCTGGGCGTGGGTAAAACAGTGTATGGTTGTGGGCCTCTGCCCCCAGTGTGCTTGATAAGAGGGGATGGATTAGTGGATGGGGAAGGAGTAGTGACACCGGCGTATCATCGGCGTATCTAAGTAGACTCCAGGTCCCACTGAGGAAACCAACGAGGTAGCGGCACCACAAATAGGTTGTTCAACCATGGGGAGAACATTTTTGGGTGCAGCGGGGGCATTGGGATCGTAATAGGTGAGTTGATCAACCTTGACCACGCGTCCGTCATGGGGGAACATCATGGTACGAAAAATGGATGAGGCAACTGCCCGCATGGCATACATGTAATTGCGGCCAAGTAAGAGGTTATAATCAAGTTGGGCGTTGATGACCTCTATGTCAATGAGCATGGTTTTACCAGCCAACTGGATGGGGACATTAGCTAAGAGACCTTGGGGTTGAGCCGAACGACCTTCATAGGCTCGCAACGCAGTGGTGGACTGCTAGAGAGTAGGGGATCCCAACTTCTGCCAAACGAAAGTGGACATAACGCATGTAGAGGCACCTTCATCGATGATGCACCGATGGATGACAAGATTCTGAACGGATACAGAAACTTGGAAT
Source organism: Larix kaempferi (assembly GCA_027924585.1). Classification (NCBI taxonomy): domain Eukaryota; kingdom Viridiplantae; phylum Streptophyta; class Pinopsida; order Pinales; family Pinaceae; genus Larix; species Larix kaempferi. The sequence continues at coordinate 11,586,628 of BSBM01000241.1, read as the reverse complement.
GCTAATGTGGAAGGCAGGCGTGGTTCGGATTGGTCCAAATCGAAGGCCATCATTCGTGAATCATTTGGGTCAATAGAACCAATGGCGAAGAGCAAAGTCTTGCGTTGTGAAGGACAGTTTTTTAAGACCTCTAACGCAGACATGGCTGCGGGGGACTGGGCTAAGTCATCTACAATGTTGTAATTAGACGCAGCGCGAGCATTGGGGTTATTGTTGATGTGGAAAAGTGGGAAGCGAGGGGCTTTGGAGGCACCATCTAGTGGAGCCAGAGGTATGCGTAATGACTGATCAATGGGATGAGTAGTGGTGTTTTTGTCGACGGGAGGGGATTCAGCAGTGGAGCCATATTGGTTCTGATGGGTTTGAAGGTTGACATCGGCAGATGACATCATTAACAAGTGATGGGTACCTGATTCTAACATGGTTTGATCAGGAGCGGCATAAGTGATTTGCTGTTGTGGTGGCGCGTTTCCTTGAGGGGGAGCCAACGGCTGAGTGTTCACTACGCCTTGGGTGGGTAAAGGGTTTTGTAACACCAAGGGTTGATTCTGAGGTGGTGGGGGGTTGGGCGGCGCCTGAGGAGCCGCATGCCCTTGGCGGTGGGCACCATCGATCCAAAGTTGCCGAGCTCACTCCAAATGTGGGCAAGCATGTGTGTAGTGGCCATAGACCCCGCAAATAGAATAAGGATGGTTTGTTCGCAAATTAGGGTTTTTGGCTTGCTTGGGAGGCCAGTCAGGGTTTTGGTTGGCAGGTGCCCCGTTATTATTGTTTGGAGGATTAGGGGGTTGATCGCCTTGGTCTGGAGGGGGGTTGTTCCCACGGTTATGGCCTTTGCCGCAGTTTTGTTGGCCATGTTGGCGCTGGTTGTTTTGGTTTGGCTGCGCATTTTGTTTCACATATACTTGCCCTTGGGCAGCAGGTGGGTTCTGGGGTTGTGCAGGTGTGGGAGAAAGCTACGGTGGATAATAAGTAGGTGGAGGCAGCGCAGGTGCTGAACCTTGTGGGGGTTACTAATATGCTTGTGTGACGGGTTGTGGGTTTGCCGCAGGGGCTACCTGGGGCAGATAATAAGCAGGGGAGGCTTGAGAGGATACAAGAGCTTGTGTGGCCTGCGAGTGGTAATATGGCTGAGGTGCGACCGGGGGGACGTAAGAAAAGGATGCATGACCAAAGCACTGAGGTGGACATGAGGGTCTGTGGGAATGGTGATGATGTGCCATGGGAGCATACGAATTGGTTGCTCCGGACTGGGATGTAGCTCGCGAAAGGTCGGGGCCAGGGATAGGACGTGCTATGGAAAAGGGCTGGTTATGTGAGGCTATACGGCTGATGATGCCATATGCGGCATGGGATGCCCCCGGTGCATCGTGTCGGGAGGAATCACCGTGGGGGGCGTCAGGTGTGATGGAATATAGATAACCAGAATGGGCATAAATAAGGTCAAATTGCTGAGCTTTGAGGATGGCCTCTTCTTCGGACTGGGGTCGCTCGGATGCCACATCCTTAGCAATGATAGGAAGGAGAGATTTTAGAAACCAATCTAAGAATATACAGTCATCTAATTTGATTTTGCAGAGGCTGCGGCGTCAATGCCACTCATAAATGTGGTAAGTGATGTGGGTGGCCATGTTCTGTCTGCAAGATAGTAGGATCTCAACTCCTATGTCATAGCCGATAGGTAACTGAAAGACCTATAGGAAGGTCAAGGCGAGGGAGGTAAAGGTGGCATGGGTCCCATGGGGCTGCTCGATGTACCACTTAGCTGCAGAGCCAGTGAGGGTGCACTGTAACAGATGGAGGCAGACATAGTCGTCCACTATGGAGTTGGAGGAACACCATAGATGGAAGGACATAATATGGTTCTAGGGGTCTTCACCTTCCTTGCCCTCAAACTTAGGGATGTCGGATGGGAGCTTGGTGGGCATGTGAGGCCACGCAGGGTCGTGTCTGATGGGATCGTTAGTCATTCTGGCTAGGTCGGGAAGGTTGAGACTAGCCATGGATGGAAAACTAGTAGAAGGATGTGACATACTGGTGGTTGGGACCACGTTGGGGTCAATGCCCCCAAGTGGAGGAACTGGGTTCGGGTTGGGGACGTTGCCCCCAAGTGGAGCAACGAAGGTGGTATGGGATGGTCCTACACCGCCAAGGGTAGTGTGAGCCACTGGTGGAGTTGGGATGGGTATGGTAGTCACTGGAATAGGTACAGTGACCGGAATGGTGGATGTGGCCCCCATCGAAGGTATACCCAAAGCAGGTGTGGTAGCTAGGGTGGTGGTGGATGTTCCACCAATGGTACCAACAAAGAAAGGGTTCGAAGTCATGCCAGCCATGGGGCTGGTTGGTGCAGTGTAAGTGGGATTCTCGGACTCTGCCTCAGAATCAGAGGTAAAATAAGGGGTGTCAGTGCCGGGGGACGGAGCTCTGCGTCTACGACGAGTGGAGTCGAGTGATGAATCTCTACGTCTATGACGGGTGGTATCAAGTGAGATTTGTTGCGGGGGCTGGCCCCGGAGGCACCGAGAATGTCTCGAGGACTCAATGGTGACAAATGGTGTCAAGTCTCTAGGGGTTGTGTCGAGTGGAAAACAACTCAAAAACCCTAATGCAGCCGAGTGTGCAGAAGGTGAGCAAAAAATATGGCACTCAGGCCAATAACCAGCTCAAAACACTCACTGTAACAATTGTGCTACAATAAGTGGAGCGTCAACAAAAATGGTCAGAATACCAACAAGCAACAGGTTTCCTAAAAAATAAAAAATAGTGGACTCGCTAGACCAAAGGGAGGTAAGGGAGCATGTAAACACCTAGCTAAATAGCATTCTGACTCAACCAGACATATCCTCTGCAAGGTGATGAAATCCAAGTCAGACAATATGGATAGTAGAGCCAAGTGGCTAAAGATATCCCCCTATCGAGAGGGACACTGGGTAGTCAATCCTAGAAGAAAAGCAACTAAGATACCCCGTTCATGACACATTCGGTTGGGTGAATTTGCAGTTTGGTTCTATTGCCGTTGTACTCCCATACGGGTAGTACACCGAGAACTATGAAAGGTATCCTTCGGTTACTGAATGGATTGCGGTATTCCACTCAGGATTCTGGAACCAGTCTGGCTACTTCAACCCTCCTAGGGGAGAGGCCTTCCCGATAAATTAGTTTTAAACCATGTCAAAAAATACTAGGGGGTTTTGGTTCCCTAATGGACAACAACTATGTCTCAAGTGTAAGTGATTGAGGGGTGTTATTTGGATGCCTATCCCCCCAACCCTAGCTAACTACAATATTCTTTTGTGTTCCCCAAGTGGGGTTAGACTGTTGGTTGTGTTAAGCAGTATTTTAGGGATCACTTGAATTAGGTGACAAAGTGTGTGCGTGTGAGATAATGAACCCAAACAAAAGTGCCATGGGGTGGGCAACTTTCTAACTAATAATAATAATACAAAAATTAAACTTTGAAATGCAAAATTTTCTCTTTTCAATTAAAATGCTGAAATTTTAAAAAATTCTGTAAATGGAACATAAATAATACTGCAGGAAAAGGCTGTAGGTAAGTATGGCTGCAGGTAGGATAGGTGGCTGTGCAGGTGCAGAAAATATTGCAGCAAAGTTCTGGGTTCAAACAGGGGAAAAATGCAAAAAACAGATTGCGGGTCTGCAGCGAAACTGCGCGGTCGGAATGCGGGAAATAGGTTGATAGTCGCGGGCAGACTGCGGGAAAATGGCTCATAGCCTCAAGCAGATCGCAGGAAAATGGCTCCAGGTGGATCGCAGGAAAATGACTCCAGGCGGATCGCAAGAAAATGGCTGAAAGTCACAGGAGGATTGCAGGAAAATGGCTAAAATCCACAGGCAGATAGCAAGAAAATGGTTGAAAGCCACAGGTGGATTACAGGAAAATGGCTCAAAGCCATAGGCAGATCACAGGAAAATGGCTGAAAGCCGCAGGCGAATTGCAGGAAAATGGCTCAAAGCCACAGGCGAATCGCAGGAAAATGGCTCAAAGCCGCAGGCGGATTGCAGGAAAAGGGCTGAGAGCCGCAGGCGGGTCGCGGGAAAATGGTTGAATGCTGCAGGTGGATCGCAGGAAAATGGTTGAAAGCCGCAGGCAGATTGCAGGAAAGGGGTGAATAGCCGCGGTCGGATCGCACAAAACAGGCTGAGAGCCGCAGTCAGATCACAGGTAACAGACTGAAAACCACCAGTAGATCACGGGAAATAGTCTAAGAGCCGTGATCAGATCGCAGGTAACAGTCTGAAAGACACGGTCGAATCGCAACTGCGGGGACAAAAGACGTGGTTTACGCCAGCAAACGTGACTGCCGAAAGGGGCATCCAAAAGGAAAAAACAGAAAAATATTGCAGAAAATTAAAAACTTTTAAAAACTATAACCAGAAATTCAAAGGAACACTAGGGGAGTCGCCAAAACTGTAGCTAGGGTTTTCACCCTAGCTTGTGCAAATGAGCACCTACTAAGGAGAAGGGCCTCCTTAGTAGCAGTTCAATAATCAGTAAATTAAAGCAATAAAACAATATGAAATTTAACCTAGCATGAGAATTAACATAAATAACAAAACATGAAAATATGGTAAAGATCTCTCTTTTTGTATTAAAAATTACCTCAGGTGTAGAGGTTGGTGAAGCTCTTGCAGCAGTCCAGGAGGGTTGCTTCCAAGCTCTAGTGTTGTTGCTTCTCCTTCTTCCAAAGATGGTTTGGAAATGGGGCCAAATGGGGTTCTCAAGTGGAAATGAGCTCCAAAAGGAGAGCTAGGGTTTCATGAGAATTTTTGGCAGAGTGAGGATAAGGATGATTGTGGATATGAAATGGGGAGCCTCCATCACCTATTTATAGGTTTTTTAGTGGTGGAGTGCTAACCCATGGTTTTGGGCACCATATGGTTTAGGTCAGTTGTATAAGGTTTTTGCTTCCTTTTTTCCCTCTTTTTTGTATTTTTTATTCCCTTTTTAAAGGGTTTTTGCTATTTTTGGAGGAATTTAACTTATTTTGGGGGGAAAATGGGGTTTTGGGCCTTTTGGAGGCTTTTTTAATGGTTTTTTGGCCTTTTGGAGGCTTTGTAATGGTTTTTTGGGGTTCTGGAGGCAAATATGGTAGGAAATATGGACAAATGAGTCATGTAATGGGGTGGATGAGGTAGTGAACACTCTTTGGGTGTTAACACACACATAGGTAATTTATCACAAGCATTAGTATTCAAGGTTTCAGGGAAGACTTCTTTTATTCATGCATAATCTTATTTGACCATGGGACTCTTCTGGTTAGTCATATCATCAATCAAAGTAAGAAACATAATATGCATAAACCCTTGGTTACTTAAACTTCTAACTTTCACTATCATTCATACAAAAGTATAATATCCTAACACAAGGTAGGATTCTAACTTGATATAGGAAAAACATACCAGGAATAAAATTTTAGCTAGTTATGTCTAACATACCCAAACAATGTCTTCTTGTTCTCTTCAATGACTTGTGCTTAGTAACCTGCATAACTCATAAGTTAATCATTGTAGAACCAAAATTACACATACCTCGTAAGTAGAGCTTCTATGTGATCCATGACTATGGATGAGTCTTTGTCTTCATGTCACCACGGTCATATGTTCGTGATCTAGAACTTGATCTGTCTTTCTTGATGTACCTTTCATGTTAGCGGACAACATCAACCTCATACAACATCATGGTGCATTAATACAATCATAAGTGTCATAACCCTAATCAATGAATGTCTACAAGCATTCATACTCTTACTAAGGTGATAAGACAAGTCTAAGATTAATCAAGATTGTACTAATAATATGAAGACAAACATATCATAAACTTAATCATGAACAAATTTCACAAACATACCTGTATCTCTTCAAGTCATACCTGTCGGGATTGCTTGTAGTCTTCTTATGTAAGGCCTTAGCCTTATCTCCATCTGGAACTGAAACTTCTTCACTTATGCAGGTGTCCAATTCATTCTCTTCTAGGATCAACCCAATCCACTTTGATTTGCTAAGACCAGATCTGGAGCTAGATTAGGGTTTGTCAGAGAAACCCTAAAATTCAAATTTTGAATTTCAAACTTCTGAATGGATGGAAAGATGTGTCTTGTTGAGCTGATCAAGCTAGTATACTTCAATTTTTAAAACTGCAAAATTTGACCCCTCAAAATTGCCTTTGAAACTTTCAGATCTTCTTGATAGGATCCCAAACTAGGGTTTGATAAATCCCGGTCTTCTACCCATCCAAAAGGTTCGATCTTGTGTTCTAAACTTTGATTTTTTTTAGGAGCTTCCAGCCGTGGTCACAGATTTCAAAAATTCCAACTTTTGCAAAAGCCCTAATTTTCCACCTTTTCGATCAAAATCCCGAACTAGGGTTTGAACAAGCTCGACCTTCTGCCCAACCAAAAAATTCAATCTTGGTCTCTAAATTTTGATTTTTATGAGGAGTATTTAGCCTTGGTCTCTGATTCAGAAAATTCCAACTTTCTCCGAAGCCCTAAATTCCCGCAGTAGTGGCAAGCCAAGAATGAAGGTGCTCAGAATCCAATTCTGTTTTGACAAAAATATGTGCCTTATTGTTTCTGGTACATATCTAAAATTACGAATCCACAAGGTCTGAAACTTGGGAATGTGGTAGCCTGACCTGTCATATTTCCAACCCCACAGGTCTAACCTCAATTGGATTCTCTGAGAGAGACTTATGCCAAGTGTCGCAACGTGACCTATTTATGGGATAAAATAGGAGAGCGAACTTGTACGGGGTACCAAGTGTCACTGGTTCAACTTTGGCCTCTAAAAAAATTACCTGAGAAACTACAATCCATTCTCTTACTGCAACTTTTTTATAGAATTTCATTTGGAGCTTCCTAGACCAAGTTGTGACCTTTTCCCTAGGTCACCTGTTTATGACTGAGATCTGGAAGAGGCAGAAACCCTAGATTGTACGGATCATATTTCACAAAGTACAATGAATCCAATGCTTTGCTTCAGACAAAAGGTACATGGGGATGTTACCTTCGACCTGTAAAAGTTTCAGATCATGACCCTTCGCCAAAATGGATTTATAGCGAAAGTGCTACGATGACTGATTTTTTCTATATCAAGCCCTAGCTTTCGATTTGTCGCAAGTGCAACAAGTCTCATAAATGTCATAGCTTTCCTTCCTTCAAGCTAGCTTTGATACCATGTTAGTTTTTCATCATTTAATTCAATAGATATAGGATCTTAACTGAAAGAACAACATGTACAACATATCAAGCATAAGAGACTAGAGACAAGAGACACAAAACATTTCACCGGGGACAGCCAAGAAGGTGAAAAACCCCACAACTTCCTCAGAGATAGAATAAGCATCAATACAAGGATCACCATGATCAAACCCAAGAGATAGATATCTTCATTAGCATGCTCCTCCTCCACTTGTTCACATTCCTCCTCTTCTCTCACTAATGCAAAGTGAGTGAATAATAGAATGTGTAAAATGAGAGAGACACACTCTCTATTTATACACTAACTTTCACTTGACCTTTACTCAACTAGGTCGGCATCAACTTAACAACTTAACATAATGCTGACTGGGATGACACCTACTAGGGTGGTCTAATAACCCTTTGACCCACATGACTCATATAGGGCCAACCCCATCAAGGTGGTCTAATAACCCATCAAGTATAAGTTACGACACTTACAATATAGCTTGCGACACATGCAAGTACAACTGACGACACTTCCAATCGGAGGAATAATACATCTCCGTTGGGGATACAATAAAGTACAAATACAATATACAAGTGAATATCTTATGAAGTTACAAATACATCAACAAGATTGGCCTCCCCAAAAGCATATGGTGGATGGTCATTAAAAAACATATTTCAGTTTGCAGAAGCACTTTTGGAAAAAAGCTTGTGGTGTTTTATCTCAGTTGAAAGCCCCTGGTGTACTATTATCAAAGATAAATATCTTAAAAACCAACCTATCACACAATGGACGAATTGGCATCTCCAACATTTGGGCGAGACTCTTAACAACTTTTCCAGTTGTGGCTAATTGGTTAGCGTGATGTCCTGGCAATGGTCGCTCTAACCTTATTGGAGAGGACCCCATTATAGGAGGCCCTATAATATACAAGTTGTCCTCGGAACTATTGTATTCATTAATAACAAATGGTTATATTACCTTGAATCATATAGTGAAATCCATCTCACAGTATTCAGGTGTGCCGATTTGGCTCAATGCTTCTCATTTGGGGTTTACTGGAAAATTTGCCATAGAATGGGCAGACTATATATATGGATTCCTTCATGGTAACTGTAATATCCCTCAATCTGACCTTAGGCTAGTTGGGATGTAATGTAACTAATGTATAAATGCCATGTGTGTTTTCCCTAGTGTGGAGCTCAAGGCCAAGGCACCACTAGTGGATGATTAGGTTTAATTGCATAGGCAAGTAGTTGATAATCCATGTGTTGTTAAGCCATGAGATAATTGTAAATGATGTAAATAATACTATGTAATAAAAGACTAAGGGCTGGCTATGGAATGCAACGAAATGAGGGGGAACTATGTATCCACTAGGGTGGTGAGTGGGTGTGGCATGGAACACTAGGTTTCCATTTGTCACCCCGAGAACCCGTAGGCTGTCCTAACTACCATTAATTGTTACTGCAAGGTAAGTACTGCGGGAAGACTGTGCTTGACACAGATGGAGTATGGGGTAGCCTGAATTTGGAGATGGCAGGGTATGGGCATCGGTTGCTTTCCCCATAAGCCACTTCACTTTGTGGGGAGACGTGTTCCTCCATCCCGAGTCCGTTATGGATCACATGGGCATGGGGTGGGAGAGGAGGAGACATAGAGACCTCATTTGAACCCTTACGCATCACAACAGAGCTGAGCAGAGCTAAGCTAGGAAGCCAAGAAGAAGGATCGTGATTCTACGCAGGATCGAATTTGCAGAGATGGGTGCATTTAGGAAACCCCACTTAGGAAGCATAACGATGGGATTACCCTTGGATCGGATTATGTGGATGATTTACAAAGCCTATCCATGGAGAAAAGGGGAAATTGTGACCTGTGTGTGTGAGATTTGGTAGAGTCGAGAATGCCCAAGAAAACCCTGTGTATGAGTTGAATCGGTTGGGACTGCCATATACCAGACCATGGAGGATAAAACCTAAGTGGGAAGGAGCATAGAGGTTTTGGATTGTCTGCTAAAGCCTTATAGGGCTTACTTACCATGATTTAGCAGTCAAGGCCAACCACACTCACCCAGATTAGTGTTAGAGGAAGGGGCACCCTAGTGGCTGTACAATCGTGAAAGGAACCCTACCTAGGATGAGAATGGAGTAACAGGGGTGCTTAAACCTGCTTGAAGTCATTGGGATATGCCCATAACCCTGTGGAGGAGCTAATTGTTGGGATATGCCCATAACCTTTCCCATTTGCTTGACAAAGCTAACTATTGGTTGGATGCCCCAATTGACTGTGAACCCATGCTGTGAGTGAACCTGAGAGGGACTCCTTAGTGGATACATAGCCCCAGGTCGGGGGTGATCTCTGATTACTGAAATAATAGATGCTAGGCATAGATTTATGGATGGGTTGGTAAGTTGCATCCCATAACCAGTTTGCTTCGAGGATTAATGTAAAAGATAAGTGTTTCTTGTGCCTTGAATGATGCCTATTTTCCATCCATGCATGTGTATTTTTTTATGTTTGAGTGCACAGTGGATCCAACCGGTTATTAGGGATGAATGGCCATGTCTTATGCTTCATTCTATTGTACATGTTAATGATTGATGGATGCATGACTCATTGAGGGTGAATGATGCTACTTTAGTTATAATTGTTAAGTGTATGCATGCATCTACTTGCTTATGAAAATGGCCCATTGATGAAGAGGATTGTATGCCTATGCTTGTGCTAAGTTTGTTGTGTATGATGTTATCTTACTATTGCACTGAATTAGCTGGTAATGACCATTATGATTGATAGGTGTGTGTGTTAGTATGGCTAATCCCTGATGTGTGTGTCAATTGCATGGTTCTTGAACCTTTACATTGTATCCTTATGTTGATACTTAGATGTGATTATGTTTGAGGAATAGGGATAAGCCTTGCATCATTCTTTCCTCACCCTCCCCAAGAGAGATCTGTGCATGAACTCTATTCTATATGTGGATCATATTTTATCTCTGGTGTTCCTGTAGTAGGCTTAAGCAAAATTTGTAGACCCCTTTAATAATGCTTTTGTATTGTCTTTTGATGAATTGGGGCTAAGTCTGGTAAATGTGCAGGACCACTCCAACCAAGATTTGGGAAAGGAACAAGCTCCTCTTTGGATCAAAAGAAGGAGAGAAGGCATGATAGAAGTGGAGCAGAGTCCCTTGCAGAAGGGTAAAGGCACCTGAGAGAAGTTATAGAACAGAGTTTCAGTTGGAAAAAGGACTGGGTTAGAGTGCTCAGATTGGGTGGAGGATCATACCAGTGGATAGAGCTTTCCAACAGTACCGACCTTGCCCAATTTGGCCCAAGGATGGAAGAGTTATCACCCTTGGAAGTTTCCTTAGAAGTTTGTTGGAGCGGGGGTATTTGGTCCTGACCCTTCTACATCTGCAAGGACCTTTCCGCATACGTAATGCGGATCACGGATTGCGGAGGTCGGGGACCAACCTTTGGTGGTGTATGGAATTCTACATTTACGCATCTACAATGCAGAATGCGAGATGCAGATTGTGGGAGGTAATTCTCCCCGGAGTTGGAATATGGAATTCCACATTTCCACATCCGTAATGCAGAATGCGGGATGCGGATTGCGGAAGGTAATCTTTCCCGGGATTCAAAATATGGATTTTCGCATCCTCAAGCGGGTTGTGGATTGTGGAATTATGGAGGAGTGAAATCTCTGGGATGGAAAATGAAGGTTTTCGAGTCCCGAGTTCCGCATGCGGATTGTGGAATTGTAGGAGACGGACGGTAGATTCTGGGGCGGCGATCTACTTCCGACTTATGACTTCCGCACTGTGGATTGTGAAAGTCGGGAAGGTGGTTTTTGCAAAATGGGGATTTGAAAATCCAGCTTCCAAATCCGACTGCGGATTATGGATTGGAGAGCATTGTGGATTGCGGATTTGATCCCATTACGGTTGTGTATGAAAATGGATGGATTTGGAGAAAAAAAATATGTCAGGGGATATCTCTTGGCCTCTGAAGGCCATCAGAGAGGTTGGGGAACGTGACAAAGTGGTATCAAGGAACATGGAAAAGTGGTATCATAGCTTCAGTTACTACACTGGGGCTGCTTTGGGGCCAAATCAGGAGTTTCAGGCATAGAGATGCCATGAATTGGACCATTCTATGATGGAGAATTGGAACAAGAGGATTCCTTAACCCTTGTCTTACTCTTGTGTTTATATTTATGAACTTGTATACAGAAGCTTGTGGATAGGAATAATGAAAATGCAAGTGATGAGATAAGTTGAAATACTTATGCACTAGTAGGCATATTGTTAGATAATGCATAGTGCATGAATGTGAGGTTGCATGTTGGTAAAGCTAGTGAGATTTTACACATGCAATGAGATACTAATGACCAATGTCGTGGTTGATGATGGTTGTCTAACCGGAGAGGGTTGAAGCATGGTGGAAGAATGGTGTAGTCCTTTGCAAGGGGCCAATTGACCAGGTAACATCAAGGATGCTAATGGGAGCCCTACATGTATGTTTATTTGTGCTAATTTCCTAAGTGTCGAGAAAGGATATTGGGTAAGGATTCCTTGAACCACATTTGGTAATTATAGAATGGTATGCATGTATGGTTTAATGCATTGCGTGAATGTCGTATCACCATGGCAAGGTGAGGTATGGGGTAGTAAGGGCAAGGAACCCTCTACCATGTAACTACTTAAATGTTAGAATGCAATCATATGAAATATATATATCATGTCATTGGTGCATGCTAGTTATGAGTTTAATAACCATGACAAATAAGAAGTTATATTCTTGTTATAGTAGTGCATGCTATATGAGATAACCCTAGCTAGGCCATAGTGTGTTGAATGGTAGAATGAATGGCATGATAGCATAGTATGCATGGATCAATATGCATTAAAATATTTTGGTAAATTTGTGGTTGCATGAAGTGTATGCTCATTAAAATATTTTGTGAAGCTTGTGGATATGCATTGAGTGGATGCACCTGAAAAGTTTGAGTAAACATTGCAAATGTGCATGCATGTGTGTGGGTGCACATGTTGTGATGCATTGCATGAATGCATGGTTATGGTGCATGTGGGATTTCCATTAAGTAGTAGATGAAATGATGAATTAATAATCATTCTGAGACCATTTTATGAGCTACTATGAGTGCAGGATGAAGACAGTCATGCTTGATGGGATAACAGTGTGCTCAGTTGGAAGGGCAAAGTTGCACGTAGAGAAAATGGCTATGAAGTTTTGGTATCCGGCCAAATCTAGAGGGACTGCTAAAAGTGCGCTAGATTTTTGTTGCTTAAACACCGATCGAATGTGCCTTCCAAAATCACCTTGGACCGTTGGATTGACCAATGGTGGACTCAAAGCGGATTAGGGAGGAGTGGATGGAAATTTTGCGCCCGTTCTAGCCGTTAAACTCTGAACCTTTTCCTTCGACGAAATGTTGTGTGGGCCGTCAATCGTCCTCCTTTGATCTCGAGCATCTAAGATTCACTCCCGCCAGTTTATTGAACTCTGATCTCGTAAATTGATCAACAAAGAGATCAATTTCTCACAGGATTCATTCGAGGGGTTAATCACACCCTCGGCTTTTGAATGATTCTAGTCATGGAACCCTGTTCATCCATACGCAACAGATTCAAACCGATTCTGGTTAATGGAAGAAGATGGTGGATGAATGCAGAGTCTTGGAACTCTGTTATTCAATCCATCAAAAACCTTTGAAACCCTCTTATTTAAGTTTATGTGAATAATTCCATGGCTGCAAATCAAATTATGTAGGAGACAAAATAATAAACCCATGTTTGAATTTATGAGACAATCAGACTTGGATTTTTTTTTAATACCACTGAATATTTGGTTGTTTAAGAATTTTATCAAAGGATAGGTTGTAGGGGATTGTTGTGTTATGGTAGAAATCCAAAACCCTAATGAGCAAAGTGATGCCACATACAAGATCCAAATGGCATGAGGGTTCCTCATCTACACTGCAGGATTAGTAAATAATATGAGTGAGATGGTAAAGATTATGCCAGTACGGCATATGTGGGTTATGAAACATAAAAATGAATGAGGTGGCAAATCTGAGGGACTGTCAAATCAGAGAAGGGAGCCCCCATTCCTCACAAATGAAGGAAAGATACATATGCAAGTGGATAAGTGTTTTGTAAACCCTAGCTGAAAATATACATGACTGATTAATAGTGTTAATATCCAGAGCTTGTTTCATTTTATTGTTATTGTTATTATTTCAAACTGCATGAGTATGATTAGGGCCTACATGGCTCACATCAGTGAGGGGTGCACACCTTTATGGTGCTGAGTTATGATAAGGTTACCAATATTGACTACATCCTAAGGGAATGGATGCATTCCTAGTGTTTTATATTTGATAGTGAATGTTATGAAATATGTTTACAATTTCAGAACAACAGTACTAATGAGCTTGCTTACCCCTCTTGTGTGGTCAACTTGAACATATACAATTTGGTGCTGCACACTAAAGAAACAAAGTGAAGAGGGTGTTATGAGGGGTTGTGGGGAAGGGATGCTATGTGTATGAAGGGTTGTTATGTGTATGAAGGGTTGTTGTATGTGTGAAAGGTTGATGCATGCCTATGGATTCGTAGTAGAGCCTTGACCTAGAAATGGTCATGGTGCAGTTTCCTTACATTGACCTCTGACCCAGACGGATGTGCTGGCTTGGAAATGGAGAGGGAAAACCAGGTATGAGACTGATTTGGCACCATCAATTCCTGATAACCCATTCAGTGTATTGGCTGGGAATTGACTATTTGGATGGTGTGAAGTGGCCTGCGGGCTAGCCAACATCCAATTCCACAGGTGATCCCAAGGCTTGTAAAGTAAAGCAGGACCCTGTGGACTAGAGAGGAAATGCCCAATACATATAAGTATTCAATTGTCATCTATTTCTTATTTTTGAATAATGAAAGATTTCATGTATAAGTCTTATAAAAACCTAGCTAATACACTATTGTTTCTGTGTTGGAAACCTTGGTCATTGTAGGAAGCAAGAAGCCTTGAAGGCACCCCAAGGATGCATGGGGACATGTAATTGTTTTAGAGAGATTTGTATGAGAAGAAATGAAGAATGGTTCTAGTGGACTTGTGTGGGTCCTAGTAGCCAAAGGTTCTGTAGGAAATCATGGGGAAATAGTTCCCTGGATGACAGGCTTGGGACAGACTTTAGACACTAAGTGTCGTAGCCAAGAAATGGCAAGTCAAGCATTCACATTGAAGTGAAAGAGGATAGGAGCATGAAACCACAGTGGTGGTGTGGCTCTGGATTGGAGCAAGACTAAAACTCTCACTCTTCTCTTCCCTTTTGACCGATGCATTTTAGAAGGAAGAAAATTGTTGAATGCATGATGTGATTGAAAATTGATTATGGTTAATTGCTTGAAATAAATTGTGAATGCTGAAATAGTTGATTTCCCGTGAAAGGATGAACATGAATAAGTTCATGTGTATGTTGGGAAAGCATGACAAGCATGGAAGTCTCATGAATAAAGCATGGACTCTTCATGTCAATTAGGTGAATAATTGACTGATTTAATGTTTATGTTATGCCTGGCCTAAAAATATGTGCAATGATGAATTTCATAGGTGAGAATGTGAAATAAAATTGCTTGCAGCAGTTACAAGGAAAGTGGTGCTAGCAAGCAATTGTGGGCAGCTGCAAATATTGACCATGGTAGAAGACCAAAGGTTGTTTGAGTTGGCTAAAAACCTTCTCCAAACCATGGCCAAGACTCAAGAGAATCTTGGAGAAATGATCAAGCTACAAATGCAGCAGAATGAGATGAACCACAGGGATTTGCAAGACTCTATTTGCCTACAAAGGGAGGTAAGAAACATTCTGTAAGCAACCAATAGTGAAAAGGGCAGTGGATCAATGAAGAAGCATTCATACAATCAGTCCACTAAGAAACGTTCCAAGCAAGAAGAATCCAAGGAAAGTGGGCAGGTAAAGATAAAGAAACCGATGAAATGTTGGAAATGTGGAGGAGAGCATTGCCTCCACAACTGCCCAAAAAGAAACAGCAAGAAAGCTAGCAGCCATGAATATTTCAGACTTGTGGATCAGCCGGAAGATCAAAGCTAGCAGGAGCAGCTTGTGGAAGATAAAGGACTTGGTGTTGAAAGTTCAAAGTAAAGGGATGAAATGCAGGCATACCTGCAACATTTTTGCAATTTTGGACATGTGTAGATTGTATATGTAATCCTAAGTGTTGGAACACCGAGGACGGTGTTATTCTAAGGGAGGGAGGATGTAATATCTCTCATTCTGACCTTAGGCTATTTTGGCTGTAATGTAAATAATGTATAAATTCCATGTGTGTTTGCCCTAATGTGGAGCTCAAGGACAAGGCCCCACTAGTGGATGATTAGGTTTAATTGCATAGGCAAGTAGTTGATAATCCATGTGTTGTTAAGCCATGAGATAATTGTAAATGATGTAAATAATACTATGTAATAAACGACCAAGGGATGGCTATGGAATGCAACAAAATGAGGGGGAACTATGTATCCACTAGGGTGGTGAGGGGGTGTGGGATGGAACCCTAGGTTTCCATTTGTCACCCTGAGAACCCTTAGACTGTCCTAACTACCATTAATTGCCGCTGCAAGGTAAGTACTATAGGAAGACTGTACTTGAGATAGATGGAGTATAGGGCAACCTAAATTTGGAGATGGCAGGGTATGGGCACCGATTGCTTGCTCCATAATCCACTTCAATTCATGGGGAGATGTGTTCCTCCATCCCGATGCCATTATGGATGACATGGGAATGGAGTGGGAGAGGAGGAGACGCAGATACCTCAGTTGAACCCTTATGCATCATAGTAGAGCAGAGCAGAGCCGAGTCAAGAATCCAAGAAGAAGGATCTTGATTCTGCGTAGGGCCAAATTTGCAGGGTCGAGTGCATTTAGGAAACCATGCGTAGGAAGCAGAACGATGAGATTACTCTTGGATCGGATTCTGTGGATGATTTACACAACCTAGACATGGAGAAAAGGGGAAATCATGACCTATGTGTGTGCAATTTGGTAGAGCTAAGAACGTCAAAGAAAACCCTGTGTCTGAATTGAATCAATTGGGACTGCCATAGACGAGACCATGGAGGAGAAAACCTAAGTGGGAAGGAGCCTAGAGGTTTTGGATTGTCTGCTAAAGCCCCAAAGGGATTACTTACCCTGATTTAGCAGTCAAGTCTAGCCACACTCACCCAGATTAGTGATAGAGGAAGCGACACCCTAGTGGTTGTACAATAGTGAAAGGAACCCTACCTAGGTTGAGAATGGGTAACGGGGGTGCTTAAACCTGCTTGAAGTCATTGGGATATGCCCATAACCTTGTGGAGGAGATTATTGGTCTAGAAACCCTTACCTGCCTTCCCATTTGATTGACAAAGCTAACTGTTGGTTGGATGCCCTAATTGACTGTGAACCCATGCTGTGAATGAACCTGAGAGGGACTCCTGAGTGGATACATAGCCCCATCTCAGGGGTGATCTCTGATTGTTGAAATAATAGAGGCCAGGTAGAGATATATGATTGGGTTGGAAATTTGCATCCCATAGCCAGTTTGCTTCGAGGATTAATGTAAAAGATAAGTGTTTCTTGTGCCTTGAACGATGCCTATTTTGCATCATGTGTATTTGTTTATGTCCGAGTGCACAGTGGATCCAACTAGTTATTATGACTGAATGGCCATGTCTTATGCTTCATTATGTTGTACATGTTAATGATTGATGGATGCATGACTCATTGAGTGTGAATGATGTTGCTTTAGTTATGATTGTTAATTTTATGCATTCATCTATTTGCTTATGGAAATGGCCCATTGATGAAGAGGACCGTATGCCTATGCTTGTGCTAAGTTTGTTGTGCATGATTTTATCTTACTGCTGCACTGAATTAGCTGGTAATGACCGTTATGGTTGATAGGTGTGTGTGTTAGTATGGATAATCCCTACTGTGTGTGTCAATTACATGGTTTTTGCACCTTTACATTGTATCCTTATGTTGATACTTAGATGTGATTATGTTTGAGGGATAGGGATAATCCTTGCATGCTTTCCTCACCCTTCCCAAGAGAGATCTGTGCATGAACTCTATTCTATATGTGGATCATGTTTTATCTCGGGTTTTCCTGTAGTAGGCTTAAGCACATTTGTAATCCCCTTTAGTAATGATTTTGTATTGTCTTTTGATGAATTGGGGCTAAGACTGGTAAATGTGCAGGACCACTCCAACCAGGATTTGGGAAAGGAACAGGTTCCTCTATGGATCAAAATAAGGAGAGAAGGCATGATATACGTGGAGGAGAGTCCCTTGCAGAAGGGTAAAGGCACCTGGGAGAAGTTATAGACCAGAGTTTCAGTTGGAAAAAGGTTTGGGTTAGAGTGATCATATTGGATGTAGGATCATACCAGTGGATAGATCTCTCTAAGAGATTTCCAACGGTACCAACCTTTCCCAATTTGGCCCAAGGATGGAGGAGTTATCACCCTTGGAAATTGCCTTAGAAGTTTGCTAGAGTAGGGGTCTTTGGTCCTGACCCTTCTGCATCCGCAATGCGGATTGCGGAGGTTGGGGACCAACCTTTGGTGGCATATGGAATTCCGCATTTTTGCATCTGCAATGCGAAATTTAGGATGTGGATTGCGGGAGGTAATTTTCCTCGGAGTTGGAATATGGAATTCCGCATTTCCGCATCTGCAATGAGGAATGAGGGATGCGGATTGCAGAAGGTAATATTTCCTGGGATTCGAAATACAAATTTCCACATTTCCGCATCCACAAGAGGGTTTCGGATTGCAGAATTACGGAGGAGTGAAATATCTGGGATGGGAAGTGAAGGTTTCCGAGTCCCGAGTTCCACATGTGGATTGCGGAACTACGGGAGACGGACGATAGATTCCGGTGCAGCGATTGAATTCCGAATTCCGACTTCCGCACTATGGATTGCGGAAGTCGGGAAGGAGATTTTGGCAGAATGGCAGATTTGACAATCTAGCTTCCAAATCCAACTGCAGATTGCGGATTAGAGAGCTTTATGGATTGCAGATCTGAGCCCATTGCGGTTGTGTATGAAAATGGATGGATTTGGAGAAAAAAAATATGTCATAGAATTTCCCATGGCCTCTGAAGGCCATCAGGGTGGTTGGGGAACGTGACAAAGTGGTATCATGGAATGTGACAGTAACACAAGGATCTCCATGGAGGCATACCAAATCAAATAGTCTTGGAATACACAGGAAGGCATTTTAATAGCAAAATTAGCACATGATTCCATCAACTCCGTCCCTCCTCTGGAGATTCGTTGGTTGTACACAGCCTGCTAGAAATGGTCTATTCCTCTTAAGATAAAAAATTTCCTATGGCAAGTACTGGAAAATAAGGTCTTAACGTGGGAAAATCTATATAAGAGGGGTTTCATTGGCCCCAATATATGCTCATTGTGCAAGAATGGGGCCAAATCAGTTCAACATCTCTTTGTCTCATGCACCTTCTCGGCTCTTCTATGGATCACTATCAGTCATACATTCACGTCGATTGGGGCCTGGTTTGGGGACTCTATACAGGAGTGTATCAAACACTGTTTTACAAACAACAAATCCCACGGGCTGTTAGCTTACTATATTATTCAGGAAATATCGAGGGCGAGAAACACTTGCATTTTTTAGAATAAACTTCTCCTTCCTGGTTGGTACGCTAGTAAAGCAGTGGAAACATATTTGGAAGATGCAGATTCCTTCATCTAGGATAATACCCATTTGAACAAGCTGGTGAGATCTCCATCTCCTTTTCTGGCAGGTTGTAGGGATTTTTTGATGGATCCTCACAGGATCAATATTGGTCTTCTGGTATGGGAACTCTTATCATACTTGACCAGACCAGATATTTTCATCTGTGGATGAATTGCGGCATGGGATCCAATACCCGAGGAAAACTCTTGGCTATCTAGATGGTTTTATATTTTGCAAAATCTCGCACACTACCACTTCAACATGGCATGGGGGATTCAAAGATCATTGTGGATTGCGCCACCAGAATGGGTACCTTAAAATCCTTGGCTTTATCTTCGTGGATGTATGATTTCACTCATATGCTCTTGGAATTCCCTCTGGTGTCCATCACACATATTTTTCGGGAGCATAACTCCTCTGCAGACTCCCTGTCGCAGTGGGATCTTTCGGCTCTGGAGGGGTTCATACACTATGACTCTGTGTTTGGGGATTAGATCACATCTATTGATCGTCTTCAGGTGTTCCCACTTCAACACATCTCTAGTTAGTTTATGATATTTCCCGAGAGTTTTGTACCGACATTTATACACTTCATTCTATTTTTATGTTTTTTAAGTTTTAACTAGATCCTCGGACTTGATTGAGCGGAAATTTTTTCTTTTAGCTCTCGGGTTTATGATCTTCTCACTACCGACTTGGTTGGTTGTTTTTATACTACTCTAGGAAGTTGTATCACTTTTACTAGTGGATCTTCTGGTTTTCTCTAGTTATTAGGCTTATGCGATATGTCCTGGTATGTGATGTATTATCTACACCACATATACTCTTTAATGGAAGTATAGTTATTTTTCAGTTTGAAAAAGAAAAAGCATAAGTCCAAATGTATCAAAACAAAGACACATGTCCTATGATTAAACCGATTGGTAAAGACTACAAGTTTTAATGATTACCCCCACAATCCGGAGGTTATGGTCAACTGTAACATACCCTCCCGCGGACCCAATTCCTGGAAGGGAACATGATGCCGAAATTCTGTGCTTTTACACAAAACTCAGCCCATTCATTAGATTCATACACACATAAATTCAAAAGTGTGCAGATGCAAATTAAGCCAATATGCACAGCGGAATTAAAACTCATCCACACACATATCATATGCATACAACATATAAAACCAGTCACCAATTTAAACATTTTCAGAAGTAGATACATAGACAAAAAAACACTTATCTTTGTTGTGCAATTGTCCCAAACAACTAGCTATGTTGCTGCAACATTCCACCCAACCATAGGCTAGTTGTGTTCATCAATTCTCTCTCAACACAACTGCCACCCCTAAGCTGAACATGATTCTTACAAGGAAAAGGGGACATTCAAGCTCATACACAGTCAAGTGATCATTTCATCTAAGCCAAGCCAGTCCACACTAAGTTAATTAGGCTAAAACTAAACCCTCTTCATTTATGGGTACTTGCACTCAAGATCAAGCCAAAGCAATGGATACTCATCTTAATCCCAACATTTTCTTACACACAACAATTCAAACTAGGCATGGATACACATTTTCAGCAATGGGATTTACAAATAAGATGGCCATTGACTTTCCCAAATCGTGGACACACCAAAAATGGACTGTGGAAAGGGACATTCATCCCCAGGGAGAAACCTGATTTCTTCCCCAAGTTATGAGCGTTTCAAATGGCCAAAACGGCCTCATTGCAACCCCAAATCGATCTGTTCTTTTCCCCGTTGGTAACCAAAACAAAAATGACCTTCCCAGTTTGAAAGATGAAGGAAAACACAAGAAATCCATGGATAAAAACGCCCAGGTAGCTCCAAACTCGTTAGAGAGCAAAGCTATTTGATGGGTAATGTCTTGGGGAGCAATTCATGGCTCTTTTCTTGCCAAAGAAGCCAAACACGTTTTTCCATGAAGGGTGGCTTTCCCATACTCGAATTTGGATAGCCATACCTCCCATTCCCCAATGCATTAACTACCTCAACCAACTCTTAGGAGAAATGAATGATTGGGTACAAAATTCAACATGGGTAGTTGAGGGTTTTATGGGTTCTCTCATTGAAACTTGGCTTGACTTGATTGGCTCCAAGGGTTTGAATATTTTCCTCCTAATTCCTTGTAAAATCATGCCTCCATCTCTTGTTGCATTGCATAGCTAGTTGTGGGTATTTTATTAAAATGCATATTTACATAATATTCGCAATTCCATTGTGCATGACTAACACGTAAACCATATGCATCAATAAATCGATGGCGGGGCCTTGGCCTTGAGCTCCTCACCATGATTTTATAACAATATTACATCATTTACGATTTTAATACCATAGGGTCAAAATGGGGATGTTACATTTCCCTCCCCCTTGGAATAACATCGTCCTTGGTGTTCCAATACTTAGGAATAAATACCCACTTTACACATGTCCAAAATTCACACAATGTGGCAGGTTTGTCCCACGTGTCATCTTTTTACTTTGGACTTTCAGGACCAAGTCCTTTGGCTTCCACAAGCTGCTCATGTTGGCTTTAATCTTCCATCGATGTAGGTGGGCATTGCTCCACAGCAATCCCTTCCTTTTATTTACCTTCCAGTTGACCTATAAGTCTGAAATTTTCATGGATGCCATCTTTCTGGTTGTCCTGACAACTATTTGAGGGAGATTTTCAGCCAAAACAATAGTTGTTGGTCTGCTTCCATGATCAATGTGCACAACCTGCTCTCACTTTGCTCACTAGCAACACTTGGCTAGTAACAGCTGCAAACAATGGCTTTCAATTTCTCACCTGTGAGATTCATCATGGCAATTCCTATTAGGACAAGCATAACACAATATTAAAATTAGTCAATTATTTTCCCAATTGACATGGAGAGTCCATTTTTCACTCATGAGACTTCCACATTTTTCATGCTTTCCCAACATGCACGTGAACTCCTTCATGTTCATCCTTTCATAGGGAAATAACTATTTCAGCATTCACAATTCATTTCAAGCAATTACCACAATCATCTTTCAGTCACAACATGCATTCAACAATCCTCTATTTCTGAAATGTATCAATCAAAAAGGAAAGAGAAGAGTAAGAGTTTCCCCCTCTTAGTCTTGTTCCAATCTGGAGCCACACCATCTCTCTATTTTCATGCTCCTTAGCCTCTTTCACTTCAATGTGAATGATAGACTTGCCCTTTCTTGGCTATGACACTTAGTGTATAAGGTCTGTCTAAGGATTTTCAACTAGGGAACCCTTCCCCATTGATGCCTACAGAACCTTTGGCTGCTAGGACCCACAAATGTCCACTGGCACCATCTTTCATTACTGCTCATACTGAGCTCCTTAGGATGATCACATGTCCACATGCATCCCTGTGATGCCTTCATAGTCCTTGCTTCCAGCAATACCTATACTCGAATGTTGAATCAATTCACATGTTTAGTTTACTTTCATAGAGTTTATCTCCAAACAAGAATTTAAGAAATCATAACCAAATCATATACACACATATATTCATATTAAATAAACAAGAAGCTGCAAGATAACCAAATACTTATATGTATTGGATGTCTTCACTTTATTTCACGGGCTCCTTCTTCGCTTTATAAGCCTTGGATCACCTGTGGGGTGGATGCTTGGCCAGCACACATGCTGCTCCATAACATCATCCAAATAGGCAATGCCAAGCCAGTACATCAACTGGGTTCATCAAGCGTCCCTAAAATCAGTATGCTAAGCTAGTACGTCGACTGGGTTTATCAAGCATTTCAAAAATCAGTATGCTAAGCTAGTACTCCGACTGGGTTTATCAAGCATACAACGACCATTTCCAAGCCAGTTCTCTGACTGGGTTTGTCAGAAAATAACACCCTTCACCAATACCTCCACAACATGCAAATAGCCAATGCCAAGCCAGTACACCGACTAGGTTTGTCAGGCATCCAATTTAACAACATGCCAATCCAGTACACCGACTGGGTTTATTAGGCATCCATCAACCCTTTACCACAACATCCACATAACCAATGCCAAGTGAGTACACCGACTGGGTTTATCAGGCATAAGAACAACATAATATGATTACGTGGCTCCTTCTCCTAGGAAAACCAGTGGTTCCCTCCAGGAACTCCATAGGTGACTCACTTGACTGCAGGCTAGCATGGCCCCACAATACCCACTCACACTACATAAGGATGATACCCCTTCTCTGCAACACAACTCCTCGAGCCTATCCATCTCTTCCAGTGTCCTTTAGTGTGAGTGTAGAAAGGTTACCACTTCCCATACAGTCCTCTTGAGCACCCTTTCTTCACTTTGCCTCTTAATGTGCAACACCAAATTGCATCTATGTAAGCTGAAAGCACAAGAAGGATAAACAGGCTCATCAGTATTGCCGCTCTAAAATTGTAATCATATTTCATAACATTCACTATCAAGTATTGAAACACTAGGGATGCATCCATTCCCTTAGGGTGCAGTCAATATTGACAACCCTAACATAACCCATCACCCGAAAGGTATGCATCCCTTTCCGATGTGAGCCATGTAGGCCTTAGTCACACTCAAGCAGTTTGGAATAATAATGAAATAATAAAACATGCTCTGCATTTTAAATCTAATAACCAAACATGTATATCCTTAGTTAGGGTTACAGAATACTCATCCGTTTTACAGATGTATCTTTTCTTCATTTGTGTAGAATGGGGGCTCCCTTCTCTGAGACAACAGTCCTTCGGTCTGCCACCCCAATATTTTCACGTTCCATAACCCACACATGCCTTCTTGGCATAATTTTACTGTCTCACTCACATGCTTTACCAGCATACAGTTCGGTTGAGACATTATCAACATTTACAATGGCGTTTCACCCGAAACCCATTTCCAAAGCATGGGATCCTTCCCATCTAGTTTGGCTCACGTTTGGCTTCTGCAGGCCATCACACATGGTTTTTCTGCAATGTGTCATCCTGGAACACTTATCAAATAGCCAAATAGTTAGCAACATTTAGCAATACACTTCAAATATGATTGTTCCATAACCAATCAATAGCATTTATAATTAATTCAACATGAATTTACAATTCTCTCTCCTACATAAATTGATTTGTTTAACCATGAGGCCACCCTCATATCGTTTGACTTTTGTAAGTGGTATCACTCTGTCCATTATGGTTTCACCCTTGCTACCATACATGAACATCCACCTACAACATGTCCTCCTGACACAATTTTATATAAGCCAAATAGTGATTAGCAATTATAAGCAAATTCTCAATTTGAAAACTACAAATTTGTTTTCCTACAGAAATTAGATTTGCAACCATGAGATTATTCTCATAAACTTAAATCAGACAATTTTCCGATTTGTTTCATGCATAAGTTACAACCATGAGAACCTTCTCATAACCTTTGGCTTCTCCACATGGTAGATCCTGGTCTTTACTATGGACTTATCCTCTTTGACATACATAAGACTTTTTTCATTGCCACCACAGTCACTGAAGTGATCTCAGAATTATAACACTCAATAATTCAAACACCTTCAACGGTTAACATTTGAAATGCAATGAAATATATACATTTCTATATATGCATCATTGTCACAATAAAATTGCAAGACACACTCACACTATCCATGCAATTTAAATAAACTGTAAATACTCATTACTTCACATTCCATGTAACTCTGTCCTTCCAACAGAGTGCTCTGGCAGCCCATCACATGTCTACCTTCTTCATGTATTCTTTCTCCTGCATTCATAGTAGCTCATGAAATGGTCTCAGGATTAACAATAGTCCACCATTTCATCTATTATCTAAATGCATTGAAACGTATATATATATTACATAATCTTTTAATGTGCATTCACTCAATGCATAACCCCTCAATACAACCTTGCATTAATCCATGAATACTATGCATTCCAACATATTATGGCCTAACCATGCCTATCTCATATGGTATATACTACAACTAGACCATAATTCATCACTTTCTTTGGTTGTTAAACTCACAACCAACATACACAAATGGCATGATATAATTTCACATGAATGCATTGAGATTTCTAAGCAATTATAGGGTGTAAGGATCATTTCCTTCACTTACCCACACCTCACCATACTTGGTAAGGCATCATTCCCATTCGGCACTCAATACCACATGCAAACCAAATCAACATAGTTTAAACATAGTTGAAGGGATCTTACCAAATCCTCTTTCAACATTCATGCACTTTAAGCACCAATAACCATTACCTGCATGGCTGTCATTAACATCACTTGATGTTACCTGATCAGTTGGCTTCTTACTAAGGCTACACGGTCCTTTTTCCAACCTCATGATAACATATTTGTCGCACCATCCTTTCTTCATAAGTTTGTTGGTCTCGTGCAACAACGTCATCAACTTCTTTAGCCATGCTTTGATTGTATTTTGTCCTACAACCAATGCGAACACAACTAATTATTAGCAACCACTATAATTATCTCAAGTGGCTCATTGCATATGTAAAACCTCACTATTTTACCAATATGCAATATCCTATTCCTGCACAAACATTTTCACACACACTGTGCAATGTTTATTAATGTGCTATCTGGTGCATATTCATTTCATCTATGTAATCTCTTGCATTTTGAACATTCTTATGCCATAGTTTATATTCATGACAATTTCATAATTATAAATACGATAGCAAAACATGGGTTAAGAAATTTCTCCCTTTCCAATCCCTCATCGTATTATGGAATCCCTCTTCCATATCATAGTTGGTTCGATTTCCTTCCAGTCGTGCAATTCTAGAAATTGCCCATATTGACAACAACAATTGTTTTTGTCAAAACAACAACTGGCACTCTTCTGCACCAAATATCTATGATATATGTGGACCTTATTCAAACTCTGGTCATGCATCCCTGTTCTCCTCTGGATAAGCTTTCTAATTCCTATCCCCATGCTCCATTCTGATCCAGGACATGGAATTTACATTCTTCCAAAAATGCAAATTTTGCCCAAATTTCTGCACTTTTACACAGCTGCAATTTATTATGAAAGGCCAACTTCAGCTGCTTGTAGAAGCAAATTTAGGAAGAATCATGAAAACTTATCTAATGGGAGAAGGTAGTCCATATAACAAGAAACACTCAGCAACCTTAGGATCCCTATTCCGATGCACCAATCAACTTCTATAAAATTCGGGGTTTGGCTACTTTTCACTTTTCACTTTTCCCCAAAAATCTCAAAATTTGGCCAAAAATGGCCATCTCCCAATATATGCATTTCTAGAAAATCTTCATCTAACGGAAACCATTTGTCTTAATGAGACAATGAAATGTCGAGTTCAGTAAAATTTTTGATTCCAACATCTAGGGTCCCTTTTACTGTCCATAAGCTTTTCAAAATCCTGAAAAAGTGGCCTGGAACAGTGCTTTTTGGCCTTCTTGCTCACCCTGACTCTACATCCTTTGGATTTCGGCTCCAAGATCCCAAACTTAAAACTGTGCCTGCTCCATGGCCACGCCATATCGATTTCATCTTAATCCGACCTTCTGTCAAGCCTCGGGACACCGTCTTACAAAAGTCACTATTCTCCATTTTCTGTCAAATTGGAGCATAATGAGTTCGGGACCCTCTCTGGTTCTTTCATGGCCTTCTTTAATGGCCTCCGAGCCTCACAGGAATCATCCCATTCTGAGCTCGACTGCTCCTATCCAAAAATCAAGTTTTGGGCTCTATACTTTTTTTTTTTTTTGCTCCTCCGATCGTTGGTCGCGACTCAATCTCTACGACCGTCACTAATCTTAACCTTAACTCTGCCGACCTTTGTCGATGAATTTAACCCTAAAACTGTCGTCGCATCGCTGGTTTTAAACATAACTTCTACGACCGTTTCGCTAATGTCGCCGCCGACCGTCGCTGGTTTTAACCCTAACTTTTGCGACCGTTGCGGCGGTCCTGTCCTTATCTTCACTGCCCGCAAGTCTCTGTCGCTGCGACCGCGTCGCAAATTTTTAACTTAATTTCCGCCTACCGTCGTAGATTTTAAGCCTAAAATCGTCGACTGCGTTGCAACTTTTAAGCCTAAAATTGCCGCCGCGTCGTAACTTTTAAGCCTAAAATTTTCGCCGCGTCGCAACTTTTAAGCCTAAAATTGCCGCCTGTTTCGGCCTTTTTTGGCTTATCTTTCGCCGACAAAGTCTTTGGCAGAAACTCATAAAACACTTAGAAATTTTTTGAAAATTGAATATTTCTTAATGATTAAGTGTTGAGCAGGAAGCATACTTACCTCTGCACTGTGATAGGTAGCCCATGAAGGCCCAATGCTACAACCAGCAGCTCTGATACCAAAATGTAACGTACCCTCCCGCAGACCCAATTCCTGAAAGGGAACATGATGCCAAAATTCTGGGCTTTTACACAAAACTCGGCCCATTCATTAGATTCACACACATAAATTCAAAAGTGTGTAGATGCAAATTAAGCCAATATGCACAGCGGAATTAAAACTCATCCACACACATATCATATGCATACAACATATAAAAAACAGTCATCAATTTAAACATTTTCAGAAGTAGATACATAAATAAATAGAAAAACACTTATCTTCATTGTGCAATTGTCCCAAACAACTAGCTATGTCACTGCAACATTCCACCCAACCATAGGCCAGTTGTGTTCATCAATTCTTACACAACACAACTGCCACCCCCGTGCTGGGCATGATTCTTACAAGGAAAAGGGGACATTCAAGCTCATACACAGCCAAGTGACCATTTCATCTAAGCCAAGCTAGTCCACACTGGGTTAATTAGGCTAAAACTGAACCCTCTTCATTTATGGGTACTTGCACTCAAGATCAAGCCAAAGCAATGGATGCCCATCATAATCCCAACATTTTCTTACACACAACAATTCAAACTGGGCATGGATACACATTTTCAGCAATGGGATTTACAAATAAGATGGCCATGGACTTTCCCAAATCATGGGCACACCAAAAACAGACTGTGGAAAGGGAAATTCATCCCTAGGGAGAAACCCAATTTCTTTCCCAAGTTATGAGCGTTTCAAATGGCCAAAACGGCCTCATTGCAACCCCAAATCGATCTGTTCTCTTCTCCATTGGTAACCAAAAGAAAAACGCCCTTCCCAGTTTGAAAGATGAAGGAAACACAGGAAATCCATGGATAAAAACGCCTAGGTAGCTCCAAACTCGTGGGAGAGCAAAGCTGATTGAAGGGTAATGGATTGGGGAGCAATTCATGGCTCTTTTCTTGCCAAAGAAGCCAAACACGTTTTTCCATGAAGGGTGGCTTTCCCATTCTCAAATTTCGACAGCCATACCTCCCATTCCCCGATGCATTAACTACCTCAACTAACTCTTGGGAGAAATGAATGACTGGGTACAAAAGTCAACATGGGTAGTTGAGGGTTTTATGGGTTCTCTCATTGACACTTGGCTTGACTTGATTGGCTCCAAGGGTTTGAATATTTCCCTCCCAATTCCTTGTAAAATCATACCCCCATGTCTTGTTGCATAGCATAGCTAGTTGTGGGTATTTTATTAAAATGCATATTTACATAATATTCGCAATTCCACTGTGCATGACTAGTACGTAAACCATATGCATCAATAAATCGATGGCGGGGCCTTGGCCTTGAGCTCCTCACCATGATTTTATAACAATATTATATCATTTACAATTTTAATACCATAGGGTCAAAATGGGGACGTTACACCAACGAAAACATAGAACCAGACTGGAGGAGTAGTCTTCTCAGACTTAATCTCGTCATCATTAAAAATAAAAATGGGAGGAGAGGCATGTTGCACATTACCTGGGCATTCCATTTTTTCTCCTGAAGGCTCTCCCAACTCAAACCGCTAAGAAGAACTGCAATAGATCATGAGTGTCTTGCAGATTCATCTAGGATTGGTTGAATGTCTTTCCAGTTAGCTCTTGAGCAAGAGCATTGAGCTTAGAATTAATCTATGCATCCAAATCAACATGTGCCTAAGTGAGGTGACAAACCCAACCTTCCAATCTATCCATTTGAGCATGCAGGCTCAAGCCTTGAGAACCATCCTGAAAGGCACCTGACTGTGAAATATAAGAGTGCTTGGCCTAGTAATGCTTTTTTCTACCACACTAAGCCAAGTGTCTTCATGTATTGAGTCACCTTGGTGCGGGAGAAACCCAAATCCTCCACCATATTCCCTAATTCTTCTACCAATTTACTAGGGCCAGGTTGTTGACATCGCTCTTGAAGGTGAGTTATCATTTCCTAAATATGGTCTCTACTGGTGTGGTGGATTGTCGTTTCAAAAAGGGCCTTTGCTTTCACCTACTTGCAAAGAGCCCGAAGAATATGGGATTGGTGGGGACCAACTATGGTCTTCTGCTCAGTGGTTTTGGAGTGCACCATGATTGAATCCTACCTAGAGAGAAGGCACGAAAGATAGGATCAAAAGCATGGGGGGCACAATGGATACCAAACAAACCTGAAGGAGCGAGCAAAATGTGAATGGTAGCCGCTATAGAGGTGAAGGCATGGATAAACCGTTGGTTTCCTGAGCAAAACCATTAACCATATCATCATTGGATTAGGTCTCGCACTGAGTTTGAGAGGGGCTTATAAGCCATGGATGCTAACATAATGAGAAGCTCATGCAGAGAGAAAGCTAAGATTGAGTTGTCGTCTCGTGCAAGCGATTCGGAGTTGTGAAAACTTGCCATTATGCCAATCAGGAGGAGTCCTCCCATATGTATGAATATGATGATATACCACACATTTTGTGGATATCCTTACAAGCTTCCCGGTGGGGTAGTCATGTGTGGGCCGCATGGCCAGGGGCAATACAACACCCAACATGGGGAACACAATTATTATTTCATCTATCATGTTTATGTTAATATTTAATGTTTTTTTTCATATCATATAAAATAATGGGTTAAGTATTCATACTTTTGTAAATTGGATTTTGCTCTAAATGGTTGTGGGATGGAGTATTATCGTCCCCACCTATATTCATATAAATGACATATTAAATTCATAATGAAAATATTTAAGAATATTGTATGGAGGAACATGTAGCATAAACAATATTAAATTTTGGTCAAATTACAATATTGATTGGACATTTTAAACATGACAATAATTTATTATGTCCCCGATGGTGGACATATATGTTTCACCTTGGCAGATTAGTTCGGGAATTGGCATGTAAAAATTTTGCATTTTATAAAGGTTTTGGTATAGTTCAAATTTTTAATGGATATAAGCATTATTTTTTAATTCTATTTATTTCCTAGTGCATTGGTCTCGTGCAGGTGATATTTTCTTGGGGTATTGCACCCCAAGACTCAGTGGCGAGCTTCCTTCAGTGAAATCCAGGCAAGTGTACCTTCAATCTGTGTTTGCATTTGTGCCCACGATGGGAGATGGGGTCGAAGCTAGTTTCTCATTTTTTCAAACTAGGTTGTATGCTATTACTTTGTGGTGGTGGTGGTTTGGTCAAATTCATTGTCTCAATTTGTTGAGTTAAATGCGAAGTATGGAGGGTTTATTGTTATTTGGCCACTCTTAATGGCATTTGAGGGGCAAGCCTCGGAGGTAGGCCTGAGGATTTTTCTTTTGGCAATTTGCATGTGTTCTTCGTTATTGTTATTGATGTGGTTGTTTGGGGCATTTGTTGGTCATGGTTTGATGGTGGCGAGCTTGGTTTCTTTTTCCCAGGGCATTGTTTCTCTGTTTAAGTGCTTTCATGTTCATTCTCGGTGGTGGTCTTTGTTGGTTTCTGGGTATCGAGGCAGTTGGGGAATTTTGGGTTGCTGTGGGTGCCCTTGCATTTGGACAGTGTGATGTGGATTTTGCGGTGTTCTGGTTGAGCTGATTGCAGACATATGTAATCGATTTGGTCATCCTGCAAATTAAGTGTTTTTGCATTTCTACTTTGGTTCAATTGTGTGTTGGTTTGGGTGTTTTGGTGTTTTGTGTCATTCTTCCATGGAATTCACTTCCATTTTAGGTCATGTGCCCTAGCTCCCTTGTAGATTTATGGGAAAATGTTGAAGGGATTGAAACCGCCAGCTTAAATGATTGACCCATCGAACAACAATTGTTGTGACCTTGCTTCTAGAATTTTTTGTTATTTTCATTGGTGAGCATCCATAGCCATACTGTCGATATGGAGGCACAATCTATAGGAAAATGTCGAGCTTAAACAATGGGCTTAAACCATTGAACTGTCAAACAACAATTGTTGTGACCTCGCTTCTAGAATTGTGTGATATTTGCACTAGTGAATGACCATAGCCATATTACCGATGTGGAGGCATAGTCTATAGGAAATGTCGAGCTAATTGCTGAGGTATGGGTTCAATTCGGTCGTCCTGCAAATTAAATGTTTTTTCATTTCTACTTTGGTTTAAGTGTGTGTTAGTTTGGTTGTTTTGGTGTTTTCTGTCATTTTTCCCCAGAATTCCCTTCCATTTTAGGTCTTGTGACATGTTTCCCTTGTAGATCTATGGGAAAATGTTGAAGGGATCAAAACCATCGATCGGTTGCATAAAAAACGGGCTTAAACCATTGAACCATTGAACAACAATTGTTGCGACCTCGCTTTTAGAATTGTGTGTATTTGCACTAGTGAATGACCATAGTCATATTGTCGATATTGAGGCACAATCTATAGGAAAATGTAGCTTCTATATGTGGTTTGGTATGTCTATCAATTACTTCTTGCCCTAATTTTGGGACAACTGCTTGTTCATTTCCAATGTCCGTTTTGAAATATTATTGCTCGAGATTGTGCGAAATTGTGTGGCCTCATGGTTGAGTTTTGGAAAATCAAATCAAGATATAGGCTATTTGGATACATTTACAGTGGTGAATATTATCAGGGTATCTTTTTTTTTCTAGTCTTTGCCAATTAAGATGCTTGCATGCTCAATATGTGTTGGTGTAGGATGGAACATAGTATGAGTTGGTCCCTATATGTTCTTGATATTAGTCAAGGTCAATATGTGATTATTTCGGAGGTTGGTGTCTGAAATTGGTTGCTCGATATGAGTCGACATCGATAAGTTATTCCTATATAACAAAAATATAATGCAAATGCACAATTTCTCCTTCAAGCCATCGTCTGCTAGCATATTATTCCTAAATGGATTTTTAAGTAAATAGTCTAATTAAACATGCTTTGTGATCTAGAGTTCTAGCATACTTATGGGAAGAAAAAACTTGTGTGGCTTTATCATGGCCGGTTTTCTTCTACAGCGAATGCAAGCGTTGCCACATATGGTTATAACCTGCTTGTTGAGGCAAGGTTGTTTTCCTGCACTTTCAGTTAGTTTTCCTCTCTCTCTCTCTCTCTCTCTCTCTCTCTCTCTCTCTCTCTCTCTCTCTCTCTCTCTCTACACACACACACACACACACCTTTGTAATATTTTGTTGTCATTGATCCAAGTGTTTAAGAACCAAAACCCGATATAGATTTCAATCAAATCGATATACATAGAAATTTTATGTTGATATGCCTAATAGAACCCATAGAAAATATCAAAGCCCTCTATTCATTTGTGTTGGTGTATACAGTGTTAATACATCGTAACCAATATTGTTGGCGTGTTTGAACAAAGCTAAGAAAATGGTTAGTTGACTGGCTGGGGGGTTTTCCACTATTTAAGTTAAAGTTTAGTACTCATGTTACAATAAATGTTTTGCAATTTCAGTTTAAAACAATCATTGAATAGTTTGAAGATTTGTTTCTAGTTAGATTTTAGGTTGTAAGTTCTATATTTATGCGAGGATTTTTATCACCCCACTTTTCATTTGAGGTTAGTAGTAAACATTTTGAATGCCAAAATTATATTATTTTAATGTGAAGTCCCCCAATTTTGGAGCAAATATTGTTTTAGTATACCCAATAAATTGAAAGCATTTGATGCTTTAGTTGGTTTTTTTGTACCGATAAAGAACATTCCCTTACGAGGTAATGATTAGAAACTCATCAAAGGCTCAAAGAGGAGCTTGAAGTGTTAACATCCAAGACATATACCCAACAATCCTTCTCTAAGATACCAAGAGATTGCACCAATGCGTGAAATGATAATGCTCCTGTCAACATACAAATGCATTAAATGCACCCACCTACTGGCATGAACTAGAAATCCATGCTACTACATCTAGGTTGGGCCACATCAAGATGAATTACTTCACAATATAGTTCAACACTGGCATCCTCTTCCAAGAGTCACTCCTCAACTACAAAGGGGACAACATGGCCAACCAATTTATCATAGGTGATCAGTAAAGGTGACAAGCCATCCACTCAATAACA
The DNA here is from genome assembly GCA_027924585.1 of Larix kaempferi. Classification (NCBI taxonomy): domain Eukaryota; kingdom Viridiplantae; phylum Streptophyta; class Pinopsida; order Pinales; family Pinaceae; genus Larix; species Larix kaempferi. Next base: position 11,553,267 of record BSBM01000241.1, on the reverse strand, counting down.
AATTCTAAAAAGAATATGGCATAAGTTGTCACAAGAAATCCAAGCCAAAATATGAAAACCATTCTCAGCATTTCATTGGTTAATACTATTAAAATTTCAGTACATGGTTATCAGATTAACAAAGTAGAGAAAAGCTAGAAACTTAACTAACTCTCAAAACTATTGTTCCTACTAGATTTGAACAAACATGCTAATTGGAAAATATGAATCTGCAAAACACATGCCAATGTTATGGCTACTTGTTATGCCTGGAAACATTTTCAATAGATGGACATGCCTTTATGCTTGAGAATCAAGTTGCTTAGCACATCCATCATCTTCGTTAAAAATAGTCATTTTCATGTCCGGGATTGTCATCATGGTCTAATGAACATTAAGAAACCATGTTGTTATATCATTCATGCATTTTCTCTAGGATAGAATTTGTTACTCAAGAGTAGTGCAAAATACTAACAGATAGAATGCAACTAAAGTTGTCTAGCTTTGGTATAGAAACTAGGTGATAAAGAAATAGAGGGCAACCAATTACATAATGTAATTAGTGGATACAGATGTTTTTATTGAGCAAAAGTCTAATGCCTTTCCTACCTCATGTGGTGTCGATGATTTAGAACTTTATGGTCCCAGAACTATGGCATATGAATAGAATCCTGACGATGTTTCAAATTCTATGAAGTAACTATGAAATTTCAAGGTTATGTTGTTCTTCACTTTACCATTTGTGCTTGCAGTATATGTTAAATTTTTTATCATGTTTTGGATTTAGTAAATTCCTTTAAGGCATTGCAAGTATTTCATATATGAAAATGATTGTAAATTTTGAACTTTGAAGAATATGTTATATTCCTTTCATGCAATATGCACCTACATTATTTGTTTAAATGTTATTTAATGATGTTGATGGTTGCACTATATTGTGAATAAGTTATCCATATATGCTGGTTAGTCATGGTCATTAGCCATGTATGTTTATTCATGTTGATTTTTTTGTTATTCTTGTGTTTGGTCTTATTTTAAAGCATATATATATATATATATATATATATAATATTGATATAATACTGTTAAAATTACAGTACATGGTGATCAAATTAACATAGTAGAAAAAAATCTAGAAACTTAACTAACTCTCAAAACTCTTGTTCATGTTAGATTTGAACAAATAGGCTAATTGAAAAAATATGAATCTGCCAAACACATGCCAATGTTGTTGCTAGTTTTTATGCTTGGCAACATTGTCAATAGATGGCTATCACTTTATGCTTGAGAATCAATCTGCTTAGCACATCCACCATCTTGCTAATAGATAGAATGCAACCACAAATGTCTAGCTTTTATATAGAAACTAGGTTAATTGGGAATCAATTTGCTCTCTTCAATTCGCTATCCATATTTGATACATTATATTGTGAATAAGTTATCCATATATGCTTGTTAGTCATGGTTATTAGACATGTATGTTTATTCATGTTGATTTTATGCTATGTTTTTGTTTTGTCTTATTTTAAAGGATATATATATATATATATATATATATATATGGTTAATGCTGTTAAAATTTTAGTACATGGTGATCAAATTAATAGAGTAGAAAAAAAGCTAGAAACTTAACTAACTCTCAAAACTGTTGCTTCCACTAGATTTGAACAAATAGGCTAATTGGAAAATATGAATATGCTAAACACATGCCAATGTTGTGGCTAGTTTTTATGCTTGGAAATATTGTTGATAGATGGCTATCACTTTATGCTTGAGAATTGATTTGCTTAGCACATCCATCATCTTGCTAACATATAGAATGCAACCAGAGATGTCTAGCTCTGTTATAGAGACTAGGCTAATTGAGAAACAATTTGCTCTCTTCAATGGGTGTTGGTTAATTCACAATCAATTTGATTTAGGTTATAACCTAATAGTCGAAAGAAATGCAAAATGCTAATAGATAGAATGCGACCAGAATTGTCAACAAGGTCAACTATAAATAAGACAACCTTGTCCCATGCTTTGACTTCTTCTTTCTTACATTGCATTATTTCAAAAAAGAAGGCAAAGAACCAAAAAAATCAATTGAAAAAAAAACATATACCTTTGCATATGAACAATTTTTAAGGATTTTGTTATTTTCTCGTCAAGAGTCCATAGCATAATGGAAGATGTCAAGTTGGCCACTTAGCTCAACTTAGCAATGTGCATATTCGTTCCTTTGTGTTTTCCTAGATTACTTTGATCTAAGGCATATGTTGCTTTATTTCAAAAAAGAAGGAAAAGAACAAAAAAAAATTGAAAAAAAAACATATACCTTTGCAAATGATAAAATTTTAAGGATTTTACTATTTTCTCGTCAAGAGTCCATAGCATGATGGCAGATGTCAAGTTGGCCACTTAACTCAACTTAGCAATGGGCGTGTTCTTTGCTTTCTACTTTCCTATATTCCTTTGATCTAAGGCATCTTCAAAGAAAAAGAAACAAAATACGTTCAATGGAAAATTAGTCTAGTAAATATGTTTCTAGCTTCGTTCTCCTCATTTCCTAGTTTGAAACATAGTATTCCATATTACAAAGCCCATAGTTTCAAATTAAGAATCCATAGAAGAATCCATGTTCATTTGCAAATTGGAGCTTTCTATGAATCCATGTTCATTTGCAAATTGGAACTTAAAAACATGGACATGCATTTGTCAAACATATCTATTTAGGGTGGTTTTCTATATGAATAAAGCATGAAAAAAAGAGGGAGAAAGAAGCAAAATCTACAAAATTTCAAAGCAAGTATTCAACTTCTATATCTATGTAGTTATTCATCAAGTTCAAAGATTTTTTCCCATTCAATACTTGTCCCATCGTACCTCATCAAAGGCATTTGTTCCAATGCTTCACAACTCATTTGTTTAGTAACCTTTCAGGAATCATTTCCCATTGATTAAAAGTGTCTGGCACTTCACTTTTTTCCAGATGTCGAATTGGCCAGCTAGCTCAAGTTAGCAATGCTTAGGTTGTTCATTAATGTTTTATTACATTCCTTCGATCTAGGCCATGCTCAAACAAGAAAGACATAAGGCATTGCATGGACAAGTAGTTTAGCAAATATGTCTTCACCTTCTTCCTCCTCATTTCCAATTTCAAATCTAAAGTTTAAAGTTTCAAAGATCATGGTTTCAAAAGAATCCATGTTCTTCGCTTCTTTGCCTTTTCACATAGTCTAATTCTATTGGTTTCCTTGCAAGCTTTAATTGCTCATTTGCTAACTAGAACTCCACCACATTTTTTGCAAGGGAACTTTCCAAACATATCTGCAAGCGAGGGTTTTCTATGTGACACTGAAAAAAAGAGGAGAAATAAAAGCTTGTTATTGCTAATGAATTCCTAGGTAATATGGAGAAAGACAAGAATAGAAGCAATTATGTTGGAAGGGAAGATGGTCTTGGAATCAGATGCACTAGGGGGGAGAAAATTGATGTAGCTTTTGTTGCAAGCCATTTGTTTTGACTACACAATTTCCATTATGAATTAGGAAATTTCCTTTTTGATGCATTGACCATCTTGCTACATTTTCAATATACCTCAACAAAGATAAGGGAAGCAATTGTGAACCATTTCTGTGTTTGCCTAGACCAAAAAGATGCTAACTCCCTGATATCAATGCATACATATTTGGAAATCAAGTACTTGTCATACTTTCATAGCGTAGCAAGTGTTGATGTGTATATCAATGGTCTTCACTTCTTTGCCTTTCCGCATAGTCTAATTCTATTGACTTCCTTGCAAGATTTAATTGCTCATTTGCTAGCTAGAACTCTACCACATTTTTGCAGGGGCACTTGCCACACATATATGCAAGCGGTGCTTTGCTATGTGATGTGGGGAAAAAAATAATAAGGATAAATAAAGGCTTGATATTGCTAATGACTTCCTAGGTAATACGGAGAAAGAAAATAATAGAAGCAATTATGTTGGAAGGGAAAATGGTCTTGGAATCAAATACACCGGCTGAGAGAAAATTGATATAGCTTTAGCTGCAAGCCATTTTGTTTTACTACGCAATTTCCATTATGAATTAGGGAATTTCCTTTTTGATGCATTGTCCATCTTGCTACATTTCCAATATACCTAAACAGAGATAAGGGAATCAATTGTGAACCATTTATGTGTTTTCTTAGACCAAAAATATCCTACCGCCCTACTATCAGTGCATGCAAATTTGGCAATCGAGTACTTGTCATAATTGCATAGCGTAGCAAGAGTTGATGTGTATCTCAACCAAATGTCCCAATCTGCTTCACAACCAAATGAGCAAAATGTATATGGACTATGGGGTGATATGTTCTACATCAAGTGGTTTGCTAAATGGTTGAATGTTCCAGTGGTTGTTGGGTTGTTGACAAAAGAGACAAAATACCTTCATCTCAATTATAGGAAAACTGGATATTGCTACAATCTATTGTTCCATGACCATACACCAACTTCTGGTCACTTTGAACCACTATTGTCATATAGATCAGTGCAAAGAAAAAACCATGATTTTGATCTATTTATCAAAGCACAAATGTGACTCAATGTCTAAATTCCCAAATTGAAATCTCATCTTTTGAACAAGCACTTATACATCAAGGTCTCTATATATTTGCTAGCATTGAAAGCAATTTCCGTGACTCCCTATTTGAATTTGTCTCCAAATTAACATTGTTTTCTAATGGGAAAATTCTCAGAAAAGCAATCGCTGAAACTTTCTACAATTGCATTGCATCGAATGATAGTAGAGCAATAAAATTGCATTGCATCGAATGATAGTAGAGCAATAAAATTGCATTGCACACGTACCTTGATAAAAGCACAATAGGGAAGAAAACCCTTGTTTATGGATGACATGCATCTATTTTCCATTTGGCAGAGCCATTTATCATTGGCCACATAGAAGGAGATCAATTTTATATTCAATGGTTGTAGGAGTTATTGGACATTAACATATTCCTATGGAACACCAAACTGCAAAAAATTGTCTTGAGATTCCATTCAAGAAATAACTCATCTAAAGTTTTATACTTGATGCAACATGAAATAGATACATCCATTCGCATTTTCCACCATTATTGGAAACACCTTCTAAAGAAACTCTCTTGTTGACGCTCAATTACATAGCAGACACTGTTGTTGGTGGTGAAATTAACAACCCCAAAAAACACATTCAACCAATGACAAAAGACAACACTTTGAAGAAAGCACCAACAACAACTTCTCTAGGGAATTAAAAAAAAGCATGCAATTAAAAGAAAAAAAGAAAAAACAAGATTTGTCATAGCAAAAAAAAAACAAAGATAGTCAACATGGACATAGACATCTCTTGCATTAATGAAGAATGTCTAGAACCCAGGAACATTGTGCAGTCACCCATTGCCGATAAGATACCTAAAATCTTGTGTTCCTTGAAACATAACATACATAGACAAGCAATGCAAGTCATAAAAAAAAGGATTATGAAAAGGTAAATAAGGCAATTCGTACATACTTAAATCTTATTCAAGACACACCTATTCATGCATGCTCCGTTTGTAAATGACTGCATTTCAAAAATGATATTCGTGCCATTGACAATACAACTATATTAGCTTTTAAGTCTTTGGAAAGTATTTAGGAAGTGACACCATTTGACCTACATGAACAAATTTGCAAATTTTTCAAAAAATACAATCGCCAATGTTTGCATCACCTACTTGCATTCGGTACAACAACTGTTTGACGGAAAATCCACTCGAGTGGACCCGAGCTAGATCTCCCTAGCTCAATGTGAGTCTAGAACAAATAAAACAGACTATAAACCACTTTCCTAGATAAGTATCAAGTTATTATATGTCTTACCTCAAGTTTGTAGTCCTTTTTCCTAGATGTTGTTCCACGCCTTGCGGTCGTCAGATCTAAGATGCAAGACCTGCCAAGATTGTTACACCCAAAATCTACTCATCATAAGATTCAGTGTATAAACCCCTGAAGATATCTTGACTAAGTGATCAACCAAAGAGGATTTGTACCCAATTGTGCTAGGTTTTGAAGGGTCGTCGCAGGCTGTACATGAGCAACATGCGACGTCGCACCTTGCCCCATTATAGGGTGCGATGAAGTCAGTTAGATGACAAAAATAGCTTCTTCGAGGTCCTTCTCGAAGCTTGATGACTTGGGACCCTGTCCCTAACCTCTTGGAGGAGCTAGCACTTGATTCTTAATACTTTGGAGAGATCCCTTAAGCCTCTCCTACCATCTCTCAACCTATCCTATCCATACCCTATCCACTTAGTCCTATATGAATGAAGCTCACTCCCATCCCAAAAGGAGGAAGTCTATGGTATCTACATGCTGGTGAAATCACCCTTGGAACATCTCCACTCACCTATTGGAGAACTCATACTTCCTTGGAAGGATATGGTAATTGGCTTCGTCGGAGAAGGGCTACAACATTAAGCCTTGGTTGTAGTTCTATATCTCTATTATGTACTCCCCTCTTTTACAGTAATACAAATGCTTTCCACCAATATTGTTCATGTGTGTAATGATATTGAGTAGTTTACTTGCTTAACTGTTTACTTAGATCTCTTATTGTATAGATGCCTTTTACTTGTTTCTCTTGTTTCTTGTCTTGACAGGTCTTGCAGCTTGGATCTGACGAACGTGGGACGTGGAGCAGCATTCAAGAGAAAATATTGCGAAGTGAAAGGTAAGACATCTAATACTCGATTCTTAAGTAGATCTAGGAAATGCATTAGTAGTCTGTTCTATTTGTTCTAGACTCACTTTGAGCTAGGGAGATCCTGCTCGCATCCACTCAAGTGGATTGTTCGATAACAAATCTAGCGACCATACTGGGGAGTATAGAATCTGGTCAGTAGTTGTCAATCTGAGAGTCATTTTCAGTTGATTGCTTGACACAAGCATTTTCATTTTTGCCATTTACTTCTTGAAGTTGATTTCACTGTCAGATCTTCGTATTGAAGACTCTAATCTGCTTCCTCTGAGTTTATACGACTCATTCCCAATTCATTCCATGGTTCATTGCTGAGAGATCTAATTCATTTTTTAATTTAGACTTCGCCTGTCGCACCTGGGTAGTGGGAACAGAGCAACACTATGTCATTTTTGGCCTCTATTCTTTACCTGTTAGTTACTCGTCGCATCCCTTGCATTGGTAAACTGCGACATCGTCGCACTTCCCATGTAGGTAAACCGTGACGTCACACTTTGTACAAGCACAGAGTGCGCCGATTTGTCAAAATTTGGCATGCAGGCATCTCCTCTCCATTTGACAGTCTGGGCTTTGGTTTGTTGTATGAACTCGCTCTGTGCTGCAAGATCCAGCCAGGGATCCCACCTATGATTTGTGTTTTGAGAGTTTGGTTTTGTTTGGATTGATTTTGGGTTCCGTCTTGGACAAGCTTGAAGACCGGTAGTGGTGGATGCTCTTGTCTCCTCCACCTTCATCTGCTCACCCTTGCATTCCCTTCCTTCCATCCTTGATCTGATCATTACATTAGATCAGCTTCCAGACCTCGCTTTCGTCATTGTTTGAGCTTTGCTTGCTTGGTTTGCTTACTGCTACTTGATTTTGAGTTAAGTGTGTCCTTCAGCTTGATCGAGTGCTTGTATTTTCTCGAGTTTTATGAGTGTATTGAGTGCTGCAAGTAGTATTTTCTTTTCAGTCATTTAGATTTGAAAGCTCAATTTCTATCAAGTTTATTCGTTGGTGCATCCATTGAAAAGTTTAAAAGCATTGCTTTCCCATCATTTCTTAAGCATTATTGAAGAAAATTGTTGTGCATTGAAACGTTTTCGTTTGTGTTTTGGAAAAATTGAATGAATGTATGATCTATTGTGTTTTTTCTCGAATTATGAATCACTCATTTTCTTGAAAGACTCAAAGTACGCTTCAATTTTTGCAAAATTGTTTCCATGCTAGGGAAAGATAAGTGCATGTTTTATTTTTCATTGCTTTTGGGCCTTTGAAAGTGAAATTGAAAAGCTTGCATACTCCATTTCAGAATCCTCTCTTTTCATTACCTAGTGTCGTTTTGCTTTGAAAAGAAAAAGAAAAGGAAAAATGTTTTGACTTGGATAGTAGTGTTGTGATTTTTTGTGTTTTGTTGGAAAAAGGAAAAGAATACTTTCATAGTCAAGTTTTGTTTGAATTGGGATTGTGTTGCATTGTGTTGTTTTGGCAATCTCGACGGAAAGAAAAAGATTTCTCCTTCCCATAGCTAGAATTCATTGAAAGAAAAGAATATTTCATGCATGTAGCCAGGGCTTGCATTATGCTTCCGATTATGTACTCACCTCATGCATTCACCTAACCTTCCAAGATAAAATTAACGGTAGAACTAGGTAAAATTTTTAGCAACTTGTGTGTAAGTTAGAGACGTGTTCTGTCGTCGTTAAGCGTGGAAGCTGTCGTTATTTGCCAGCACTGTATCCCGGGGGTATTGTAGTCTTCCACGTACTATCGGTATATCGAGCTCCTTCACGTACCCACCAAGTACCATAATCCGTACTTGGCATATATCGAAGGGTGTATCACGTACTCAATAGTATATCAAAAGGTCTCTTGCTGAACGGTTGTGCATTAGACAGCGCCACTATGGATTTGAGATCCCACGTACCTTGCGTATATCGGGAGACACCACTAGGATTCCTGAAACCAACTGAGTTAACCATTTGGCCAACTTGGAAAAGCAATACACTGAGAACAACACTCGGGGAGATTAGCATGCACGTACTGTCCAGGTAATCGGGTATGTAGGCAAGGGTACGGTCCCAATCCTCCTTGTCGCGTCATATTGTTGGACCCTGCAGTATATCGCGGTTTGCGATGCCTTGGTAATCCCGTGAGGTTCCAGACTTTTGAATCCACTCTATCACATAAGTTTGCTTGTTGCCTTAGTTTGAGTAGGTTTTTATGGACTGCTTTTCTTTTAGCATACCCTTAGGAGAAACGTTGTTTTAGCCATCCTGGTTGATTATCCTGATGCTCTGGTGGATTTTCCCTGGAGAAGATCCCGTAGGATCTTAAACTTATCACCCAAATATCCCCTTAATCCGGAGGTTATTTCGAGGGTAAGAATGGATCATCGTAAGACGGTCGTAGTTATTGAAGTGGAAAAACCCACTCTGAATGTTGGAGGACTTTTGTTTCCACAAACTCCTCCGGATTCACCTGCCTCTCATCCCCCGCAGGATGAAGGAGCACAAATCCCCGCTTAACAAGACCTTTCTCTCATCATCTAGGGAGAACCTGGATCGTTGGAATGGATAAACCAACCCCAGGACGACCCTACCACAGCTGTTGGTCCTTCAGCAACTTGTTGGACCTCTTCTACAGACCACCCAATGGCTCATTTTTCCATCTCATCCCCACCTAACTGGACTACTCCAGAGCTCTCTAGACCCTACTACAGGCCTAACCCCGCCAATATTTTTGGCCCTATTCATGAACATGTGGAACAGTTACATCTTAGGGGTGATGACCTTCGAAGACAGAGTCTCAAGCAACGCTATGAAGAGTTTCGAAATCGAAACTTCCAAATAAGATTCGACGACAGACCCATCCTGGTTCATCCGATATCTTTTGGATCACCAGAACAACCTTCCCACCATGAGACCATTAATAAGACTGGTCAACCCTCACAAGAGTCCAGTCCTTCCCCTCAAGTGAACCAACCGGTGGAAGGACAATAGTCCAACACACCTGCAACTACCATAGTTACTTTACCAGTTCCTCCCTTACCTCAAAATTCGAGGGGAGGATATTCCATTCCCACGGATTATCCCATCGGTAATGTTATTACTACGGTAGTTATTCAACAACCTACGTTGGTTCAACCTTTGAATAGTTGTCAACCTGTTGTGATTGGGGGGAAACCCCCGTTTCCTAACCAAAACATAGGCGGTGGAATCCCCAATGGACCTTCCGTTGGACCTCCCCAACCCGCTAGACCATCCACCATGCGATTATCTCATGTTGGGGGCCCATCCAATGTAACTCAACCCTCATCGAGTCAAGCATATCCAGGTTCTGTTAACCCTGCGCCGGGCCAATCTAATCCCGAAAATGCACCAGACGGGATACCTTATCCCGGGAATCCATACACTCTATGGGGGAAACAACCTGTGTTGCAACATGGACCCCAACCGACTATCCCTCAAGTACCACCACTCCCGATCGGTCCTCCCCCACCTCCTACTGGAGGCGGTGGGCCCCCACCTAACCTTGGTGGAGGTCCACCTCATTTTACCAACAATATCCCTCACCCTTCTGGCGATGGCGGGAATGGTCCACCACCCCCTCCCGACGGAGGCGGCGAGGGACCACCCTATGATGGTGGAGGAGTACATTTCCCTTCAGGTGGCGGAGGTGGTCCACCACCCCCTCCAAGTGGAGGCGGTGGAGGACCTAATTACTATGGTGGCGGCGGTGGTGGTGGAGACCCTCATCCTTCCGGCGGTGGAGGTGGTGGGGCCCCCCATCCTTCTGGCGGCGGAAGTGGTTCACCAACCCCTCTAGGAGGAGACGGTGGTGGACCACCATATTACGGTTATGGACCCCCATTTCCTCTCGGTGGTGGCCGAAGACCTCCACCCCCTCCCAGTGGTGGAGGTGGACCCCCACCTTATTGGAATGGACCACCTTATGGTGGCGGAACCCCTTACGATCTTGGTGGCACACCCCCTTACGGCCAATTTCCTCATGGTACACCTTACGGTCAGTCTGGTCCATACATGCCTTATCCATATTATCAATACGTGCAGCCTAACCCGCAGCTGCCCTTCCTGGCTACTTTGGACCTACCTGACCTATCTTGTTTAACCAACGATCCTATTTACCACGGATCTAACTGGCCACCGATTCCAGTGAAACTTCCATCTGATATCCCCAAATTTGACGACAAGCTGGGTGAAGACCCTAAAAACCTAACATACCACTTATGGTGTTTATCTAATTCCTTAATGGACGATTCAATTCGTCTTAGATTGTTTCAAAGGACTCTCACCGGTTCGGCTTCCAAGTGGTACATTGAGTTGCCACCCCACTCTTTTCCTAATTTTGGTTCTCTTGCCATGAACTTTTTGACGCATTTCCAGTTGCCCATACGGTATGAAACTGGTACTGAGATTTTAACCTCACTCCGTTAGAATACCGCCACTCATATTTTGGATCATATCCACGAGTGGCAAAGGAGATGACGTCTCATTAAAGCTCCTATTCCAGATCAACTCCTAGCAGACTGGTTTACAAAATCCCTCATCCCTACCATAGCAAGAGATGTTTCCATGCGAGGTGTTGTCACCGAAGAACAAGCCATCGCAAGTGCCCATGTACTAGACCTAGTCTACACTTAATCTGACACTTTGTTTGATATTCTGCCTGGCGCACCCTATGACGTTAATGACCCCGCAAAACCTCATAAGGGACTCCAAACTGATGGAATCATTGGTTCCCTTAACACCCATCCTGCTTCTAGCACTGTTGGATCATCCAACCTTGACGGTTCCTCCCCATTACCGACTCAGGCTGGCCATAGCACCACCAAATCCACCACTCCTGCTCTAACTAAAGAGGTGAATTCTGTCTAATCAGCTTCATCTCAGAAGTTTTGTGGTAAAGAGAAGAACAAGGGGAAACCCAAAAATTCTTCTTCCCAGCAGGAACAAAAGAGCACTCCTGATGATACCAAGCAGAAACGAAAACTAAAGTATCCTTGTTTACTGTGCGGAGATGACCACTTCTCTAAAGAATGTCCCCATAGAGACGAAGTACAAAAGTTTATTAGGGGTAAACCAACTCCCGCAGTCCTCAATGATCTGTTTCCTACTCAGAACCAGCAGATGATTGCTCAACCCCCCCGACCCAGGGGGAACCATCCAATACCGCGCATGTTCTCATGGTGCGTAACGAGACGATCAATTTGAACACTCGCTCGCGATCTTATGAACCGGTCCCTTCGAAGGAATCCACTGGAAGTAATGCTGAAAAAGCTTCCAACTCCTTAACTGATGTCACTATACCATCAACTTCTATCACCATTGAGAATCCATCCTTAGACTCGATATTGCGACCACCCAAGAGTACCATTCGAAAAGCCGTTTTCAATCCTAACGCTCATGCGGCACAAAATTACAATATCGTAGAAGACTTGGCACAAGCACCTTGCGCCATGTATACCCTGGAAGTTTTGCAGAATTGTCCTAATCAATGCAAAAATCTCCTTGCATCCATCGATGCAGTCGACCCCAATTCCTAGAATACCATCATGTTCCGACTTGACCACTTCAAGCCGAGGCTCTCCCACCAGCTCACATTCCAAGTTTCTGCGAACATTGCTGGGAAGATTGTCCATCGTACCCTTTTAGACGAAGGTGCCTCCACTTATGTCATGTCGATTGCCTTTTGGAGAGCCATTGGCTCCCCTGAATTGAATCGTTCTCCTACCACGTTGGAAGCATTTGACGGGCATGGCTTTCAACCTCATGGGCTCTTACAAGCTCTTACAGTTGAGTTGGGCGAAAAGACCATAACTGTTAATGTGCAAGTGGTCTTGGCCCCAATAGATTATAATCTCTTGCTTGGTCACAATTGGTTTTACACCATGCAGGTGGTAGCCTCTTCAGTCTTCCGCATAGTACAATTCCCCCACCAAGGACGAATTGTTACTATCAACCAATTAGATTTTTGTGCACCAGACGCGACTACTCATCCTAGTGACCATGTTCCTTCCATTGGACAAATGTCAAAATAGTATGAGAGTATAGGGGTTGGCCTTTTGAAAGATTCATCTCTCATGGGCATTTTTCTGGTGACGGACCCCCTTAATCATGTCGCTACGGTGAACATGATCTCCACAGAGATTTTATCTCACTGTACTGATACTTGGCTTGTACCGGATGAAGCCACAACACATCTGCTTGGAGATATAATGCCTCCTTCATCCGCTGAACGTATTTACGAGGCTATCCAATCAGCACCGGAGGACCATTTAACCGTGGCCTCTCCATCCTGTTCTCTACAACGGACGTCATCTCTACCTGATCTCTTACTTTGGACTTTTCATTCAGACGAGTCCATCATGGAAGTTATGAATGTTGACGATGGTCCATGGGATGATCTCCACCATAGGTCATCTTTTCTCCCTCCTTTGGAGTACATAGAGGACAACATCCACACCCTCTTCTCACCAGACATCTACCCATCCCCTCATTCCCCCATTCTTACATGTCTTACGGACACGAAGGGAAACTTGGCCAACATTGAGCCAACCACCCCGGTAGACATCTCGGTGAAACCTGGTATAGTGGAACACATTTGCATAGGCCAGAAGTGTTCCCGTGAAGAAATAACTGCTGGCACGACCTTATTCAAGCAATTTCGAGACATATTTGCTTGGTCCTATGAGGAGATGCCTGGGATAGACCCCGCGATTGTTTCTCATGAAATAAAAACCTATCTCGACGTCAAACCTATATGCCAAAAGTTGCGACCAGTACACCCCCGGAAGACGGCGGCAATCAAGGATGGTTTTATTTATCCTGTCCCATTGATGGATTGGGTCTCAAATGTTGTCCCTGTGAACAAAAAGCAGGGTACCATTTGCGTCTGTGTTGATTATCGGGACCTTAACTGGGCTTGTCCAAAAGACAACTATTTGACCCCCTTCATCGACCAGATTATTGACAATTGTGCCGGAAGGGTCATCTTCTCATTTATGGATGGCTTTTCTGGTTACAACCAGATTGAGATCAACCCCGCCGACCAACACAAGATAGATTTCATCTGTCTGTGGGGAACGTTTGCATACCACAAACTCCCATTTGGCCTTAAAAATGCTAGCGCCACATTTCAGTGGGCTATGTCGTATGCCTTCCATGACATTAAGGACTTTGTGGAACCTTACCTGGACGATCTCCCTGCTCATTCATAGCAGCATGAGTTTCACATTGATCATCTGACGGCCATTTTCCTTAGATGCAGACGATACAATATCCGTCTAAATCCTCATAAGTGTATCTTTTGTATTGAGTCCGGATGCCTCTTAGGATTTATCATTTCGAAGGATGGGATCCGCATTGATCCCTTAAAGGTGGAGGCCATCATCAACCTGCCACCCCCAACTGATGTGACGGAACTTCAATGTCTCCAAGGGAAGGCGACTTATTTAAGACGTTTGTTTACAATTTCGCGGAGAAGACTCAGGGGTACATGAGACTGCTCAAGAAGGACGTCCCATTCATTTGGGATGACCAAGCTCAAAAATCCTTCGACAGTATCAAACATGCCATCATGCATGCCCCCGTGCTCCAACCGCCCAATTATTATCGAGATTATATCTTATATCTCGTCGCTTCTGCTACCACTATGGCCATGGTTTTGGTACAGGAGGATCAAAATGCCCAGGAACATGTAATATACTATGCACGTAAGTGTCTTGCTGACATTGAAACTAGATATTCACATGTCAAAAAACTCGCATTCGCGACGGTCATCGCCATCCAAAAGCTCCGCCACTATATCTTGCTCCACACCAACACCATCATCGCAGACTCAAACCCCATGTACCACGTCTTGACACGTCAGGTGCTTGGGGGAAAGTATTCACGCTGGATTGTGATACTGCAAGAATTTGATCTTCTCTTCGAGAAAGCCAAGTCAAAAAAGTCTTTGGTGTTTGCTGAGCTGATCTGTGACCTTCCCCGTCCTGATGCAGATATTGAGCACAATGACTCTTTTCCAGATGAATCATTGTTTCTCATCAGTTCAACTGATTCATGGTATGGAGATATCTCATTATATCTTCAAACCCAACGCTTCAACCTTCAACTGTCTCGCGATGACCGTCGTAATATATGTCACCATGCGAAGTATTATTTAATCATCAATGATACTTTGTATCGCTGTGGCATTGATTCAATTCTTCGACGTTGTCTCACTCACGATGAAGCCGAATGCGTTCTGAATGACTGTCACGCTAGGGCATGTGGCGGTCACCTCTCTGGGATGGCTACAACCTAGAATATTTTGTGCGTAGGATATTATTGGCCTACCATCTTCAAAGATTGTATTGAGGCTGTAAAAAAATGTCCTCCTTGCCAACACTTCCATACGAAGAAGCGCACCCATCCCGCCCCATTACACCCGGTTATTGCCGTGGGCCCCTTCGCAAAATGGGGCATTGAATTTATGAATTGTAAGCCTACCTCGGCCGAGGGGCATAGTTACATAATTGTAGCTATGGATTACATTACAAAGTGGGCCGAGGCTATGCCTACATACCAAA
Source organism: Larix kaempferi (assembly GCA_027924585.1). Taxonomy (NCBI): domain Eukaryota; kingdom Viridiplantae; phylum Streptophyta; class Pinopsida; order Pinales; family Pinaceae; genus Larix; species Larix kaempferi. The sequence goes on along the minus strand of BSBM01000241.1, from coordinate 11,537,964 downwards.
ACGACGACAAAACCGCTGCACTCTTCATGTTTAATCATGTAATAGCGCGGTTCGGAGTTCCTCAGGCAATTGTTACCGATCATGGTTCCCATTTTCAGAACCTTATGGTTGATGAACTAAGCGATAGGTTGGGTTTTTGCCATGAAAATTCAACACCCTACTACCCGCAGTCCAATGGACAAGTCGAGGCCATTAATAAAGTCTTGAAAACCATGGTCCAAAGGATGGTAGGTATGCAGAAATCCAATTAGCATAACATGCTCTTTTCTGCGTTATGGGCCTAAAAAACCTCCGTTAAAACCACCACAGGTTACACTCCTTTCCAACTAGTCTATGGATTGGAGGCTGTCCTACCTATAGAGTGCGAAATTCTGTCTTTACAACTCGCTGTCGAACTTCTTCTTAATACTACTGCCGAAGAAGAACGTCTCCTGCACTTAGCAAAACTTGACGAGTCCCGCCGAGATGTCGCTCTTGCTAATGAAGCACACAAGAAACACATCAAAGCCCAATACGACAAGTCATTTGAACCTTGTATCTTTAACGAGGGTGACCTGGTCCTCACTTATGACCAGAAGCACGACAAAATAGGAGCAGGAAAGTTTGAATCCATGTGGCATGGACCTTACATTGTCAAATGTGTTTTGGAAATGGGAGCTTACGAGCTTGAAGACTATGACGGAATCTCTTTGGGTGAACCCCGCAATGGGCTTTACCTGAAGAGATACTATGCCTAAACTCATCACGCTTAGACTTTCTTGTATATACTGTACATGGTGTGTTTTTTGTGTTTTTGTGTGCTGTGACGCTTTTATTTTTGAGTGTCTTTAGATCTTGTTTCCACTCCTTATACCATGTTTTGTCTGCGTGTGCAGATGGAAACATGCTATAGATTCACAGATGGCGCCACCCAGCATACTCGTAACCTTGCTTCAGCAGCCTGGGTACTATATTCCCCAAAAGGTGAGCTCATTAGCTCAAGAGGAAGTTTCCTAGGGTTTGCGACCAACAACACCGCATAATATCAGGTAGTAATCGAAACCCTAGCTAATGCCATTTCCTTGGGTATGAACCACATTGTCATCCACATGGATTCTTAATTAGTGGTTTCCCATCTTAACCGGGTTTACGCCATCCATGATCCCACCCTAATCCATCTCTTCAGATGAGTACGTCTCCTGGAAAGGTCATTTGAATATGTTCAGTACCTACACATTCCACAAGAGTTAAACACAGTTGTTGACTCGATGGCCAACTTCATTTTGGATTGGTACATCACACACACATAATATTCATAATATGTAAAATCATTCACAACATGTAAATAATTCAATGTATAAAAACCAAACATGTAAACAAGATCGCACCACTCATCATTTTAAAACACATAATGTATAAATCGCCAAGAATGTCTGTATATATATATCACTCAAAAGTAGTGCTGGTACAAAATCTGAAGCACAATGGCTTTCAGTGAGTCTCTACAAAATCTGAAGCATCGTAGCTTTCAATAGTACAAAATCTGAGGCCTCTAAGCTCTCAGTAAAAGTATAATAGTGTCGTCAAGCCTGACGCCTAACCCATACACCACCCCTAGCACGAACAGCCCGTTGTCGCTGAGTAAGGAAGCAATCCACGGTCCTCGCTACCTTGCGGAGTAGGGCATTGAAGCGTATAGAAGATCTAACCCCAAACCTCTGCATAGGTCTCAGTAGGTCATCTATCGTTGGCTCAGGAACCTCTACTGTCAACTGGGACAAGTTCCTGTATACCTCCTCCATCTCCTCGATGGCAGCATGAGCACCTAGGGGCACAACTGCTTCCCCACCTTTGTCTCTCCTTGCCAGAAGGGAAAGTCCTACCGACCGTATGTACCCCACATCTGCACACACATGTTACATACTTGTCAGCACTGCATCAAAAAAATGATAAGTATGCAAAACTAAAAGTACAAGGGTTTTTGTTCTCACCTATGTCACCCCATGTTGCACCCTCGGGCAACACCAAGTCAGGATCCTCTATGAAATCCATACCGCCGTATGGGAAGTCCTCAACCATGAGTAACTGACCTTCCAGCCAACTGAAGAACTCAGGACTAAAGCTGATGATATGTCCTCCACCATGGTGGGTCATCACCTCAGCCCATATGAGCATGTGGGGATATCTAGGCTCCCTGTCATCTAGTACTAGCTGTGGATGCAAAAGAGGGATCCGCTCCAAAAGGAACGATACCATGATCGATCCATAACCAAACTGCTTGAGCTCTCCCCACCGACACTTGGTCAGCTGAGCTTGGAGGTTTGCAAGGAGACCCTCGCAGTAGTTGAAAACACTTGGGGACATGCAGTCCTCTGCATAAAGCATCTGAGTCTGAGTAGCCGTGTGTGGGGCTTGGCTTCCCACCACTCTAGTAATAGTAAACAGTATGGTACATAGTGGGTGGCTCACCACATCCCTAATAAGAATCTTCCCACTGGAAGATCGAGCAAGAGCGGTACAATGCTGTGACACCATGTCATCGACTGTGCGGTCACTGGCTTGTGTTCCAGTAAGCGATATAGGGTCCCCTCTCCGGGACAAACCTGTGAGAAAATAAATGTCCTCAACATCTACTGTGAGGATGTTCTCACCAATCATGAAATGTTGTTGGGCCGCATCCCAACTCTGGAGCATGTGTGATAGCAACGGGATTTGGGATCTCATCCCCTGAATCTCAAAGAACTTGAGCAAACCGCAGTTCCTCAAGGAATCCATGCATTGTGGATCATTGGCAGCTTGTACATCTTCTACTTCGTGTTCTCTTTCCTGCCACTCTAAAACCATGTTGGCTTACTAGCAACCTACCAAAAGGGACATTTAAACACGGTTAGATCCTACTTCAACCACAGCAAGTTCTTTTTTTGAGTTTATTTGAATGTTTGGGAAATGCATCTCCGTCGTCGCACTGTACCTTTCCATACAGTGTGATGTCATCGCACTTCACTCATTCGGGACTTGCGCCGAGTCGGTCTCATTGTAGTTCCTGAAAGGGCCAACTGCGACGAGATGAGAGCGCAATAGCCCTCCATGAATTCATCAAAAAACCCAAAAATTGAACCTAAAAACAAAATCTAATCCACTGGAAAGTTGTTGGATGAAGTTTAGGATTACCTGCACCTGACAGTGGGTGAAATGGCAGATCGTAGCTCCCGGGATAGGCAAAGGAAGTTTTGGCTCCAAATTGGTACTTCTCCTCCCAAATTGGCAAATGAAACAATGAAAACTATTTTTGGCCCATTTTTCTATTTATATATAGAATAGAATATTCATTTTTCAAATATTTTGATGCTCTAAGGCCATTCATCATAGTTTTTGACCATTTTTGTCGTATTTGGGGCTATTTGACACATTTTCTAGTGTGCAGGAGTTGTAAGTAATCTTTTGTGTCGTTTCTCGTATCACAATGGTCATCATAGGTATGAACACTCCCTTGAACGTTTTGTCATTTTTTTTGCAACAATTAGTTTGTAATTATTGCATGATGATTATTTTACTCTTCGTTTGTTCTCGTACTCATGAAACTATGAGAACAAGTACCAAGTTGTGATTTCTCACTTTTTCGGGCTCGTTAAACTTCCATAGAAAAGGACACCCCCCGGAGTCTACTGTTAAGCTCTTTTCAGGCTCTCGAAAAATGAAAAGATTGCCAAGCGAACTTGTCTTGTTCAAGCTTGTTAAAGTATTTGAATGGTTGTCTTCCTGGTGATAGTTTACCCCTTTTTCGGACCAGGAGGCACTAATTACGAAAAAGGTATACTCCGGCCAATCATGACTAGAAGAGTCCTCTCCCACGTTGTTTTACCCTTTTTCGGGCGATGAGGCTAACTTTACGAAAAAGGACTGTTGGAGTCTTCTTTAGTTCTTTTCAGACTCTCTAAACATGAAATGATGACCGAGTTTACCTTCTATGGACTCGTTAAAATTCTCACATTGAAGGGCCCTTCATGGGACGAACCCCTCCTATCCCAAGTTTGGAAAATATTTGGGATTGGACTCATCTCTGAGATGAGCTATACCGATCATCTAGTTACCCTCATCAAGCTCGTAAAAAACACATGAGGCACTCATCATTCATGATGGGGAAAAAGGAAAGCGTTTGCGTTACATACCTTGTTAGTGGAAGTATGTAATCATTCTTGAACATGGCTCTCATCTGCATTTGCATACAACACTTGGATCATCCATTTGTCCTCGAGTTCCACTTATTTCCCGAGTCTTGTTACTCCTTTGAGTCATTCAAAGAAAAGCTTCCATCATCAGTCGCTTGAGAATTTGTGTCGCACTCGTCATGTCAATACTGCCAAGTCATACCATGCCCATGTTCAAGAATATGTCTATCATTTATCATCTGTAGTTAGTACACCTGCCATCACGTCAGTCTACTCTGAGTCAGTCTTGCATGTTACTGTACCATCCAATCTACCCTATACATTTTTGTCGTGATTCGTGTCGATTGATGGGGGATTCATCATGGCCTTCCTTCGATGGATTCATCCTTGTCGACTTCAACACATCATTTGAGGATTGAATCTAGAAACCAATCAAGTACCTTGGCCCTGCATGCCTCAATGGCAGGTTACCTCGCTTTCATCATGAGTTTACATCATTGACTCTTGATCGAAAGATTTCATCTTTCGTTCGACTTCAACTCATTTATTCACGCTTGATGATATGTATTGTGATACCTTGGGAATCATTGACATCAATGGTCGGTAATCAAGTGGTTTCTACCATGTTCGACATCAAGACATTTGTAATCACATGGATAGATTCGTATCATTGCAGGTTCAGCTTGAAGACCCTGGGGCGTCATGTTTTACCCAGGTTGCGATGGAGTCTGTATTGAGTTATATCACATGGATCCACATTTGTATTGGTCGTGGCTATGTTATCATCTCATCATGGATCTACGCTTGTGTCTAGTAGCCATGATTTTGTTCAGTTGGTCATTACTACCATGGATCTGCACTGTATTGGTCGGCAGCCATGTTGTACTTCATATGAGATTGTCAGTTCAGAGTCAGTTGTACTGCAGCAGTGTCCTTCGTCCGACAAGTCTATTGCCATTAATTCTCTCAAAGCACTTCACCTGTCTATCTTCAACAGCTTCATGTTTTGGGGGGAATTCTGTTACACCCAAAATCTACTCATCATAAGATTCAGTGTATACACCCCTAAAGATATCTTGACTAAGTGATCAACCAAAGAGGATTTGTACCCAATTGTGCTAGGTTTTGAAGGGTCATCGCAGGCTGCACATGAGAAACATGCGACGTCGCACCTTGCCCCATTACAGGGTGCAATGAAGTCAGCTAGATGACAAAAATAGATTCTTCGAGGTCCTTCTCGAAGCTTGCTGACTTGGGACCATATCCCTGACCTCTTGGAGGAGCTGGCACTCGGTTCCTAATACTTTGGAGAGCTCCCTTAAGCCTCTCCTACCATCTCTCAACCTATCCTATCCATACCCTATCCACTTAGTCCTATATGAATGAAGCTCACTCCGATCCCAAAAGGAGGAAGTATATGGTATCTACATGCTGGTGAAATCACCCTTGGAACATCTCCACTCACCTATTGGAGAACTCATACTTCCTTGGAAGGATATGGCAATTGGCTTCGTCGGAGAAGGGCTACAACATTAAGCCTTGGTTGTAGTTCTATATCTCTATTATGTACTCCCCTCTTTTACAATAATACAAATGCTTTCCACCAATATTTTTCATGTGTGTAATGATATTGAGTAGTTTACCTGCTTAACTGTTTACTTAGATCTCTTATTGTATAGATGTCTTTTACTTGTTTCTCTTGTTTCTTGTCTTGACAGGTCTTGTAGCTTGGATCTGACGACCGTGGGACGTGGAGCAGCATTTAGGAGAAAGGATTGTGAAGTGAAAGGTAAGACATCTAATACTCAATCCTTAAGTAGATATAGGAAATGCATTAGTAGTCTGTTCTATTTGTTCTAGACTCACTTTTAGCTAGGGAGATCCTGCTCACGTCCGCTTGAGTGGATTGTTTGATAACAAAGATACATAAAACAAGATAAACAAGCAAAAGCATCTAAAAGATAACAGATCTAAGTAAACAGTTAAGCAGGTAAACTACACAATATCATCAACACAACAATATTGGTGGAAATCGTTTATATTACTGTAAAAATAGGGAAAGTACATAGAAAAGAAAGACTACAACCAGAGCTTAACGAAGTAACCCTTCTCCATCCAAGCTAATGCCATATCCTCCCAAGGAAGTGTGAGTCTCTCAATGGATGAGTAGAGATCTCTCTAAGATGATTTCACCAGCATGTAGACATTATAGACTTCCTCCCCTTGGAATGGGAGTGAGATTCATTTATATAGGACTAAGTGGATAGGGTATGGATAGGGTAGGTTGAGATATGGTAGGAGAGAGATAGGGAATCCTCCCAAGAGGTTAGGAACTAAGTGCCATCTCTCCCAAAAGGTTAGGGATAAGGATCCATGTCAGTTGGCTTCGAGAATGGGCTCGAAGGAGCTATTTTTGTCTATTAACTAACATCGTTGCACCCTGCAAGAGAGAAAGATGTGACGTCGCAGGTTGCATGAGTGCAGCCTACGATAACCTCTCAAAACCTAGTGTAAATGAGTTCACATCTCTTCCAGGTTAATGACTTAGCCAATGAGACTTTAGGGATGTATACACTGAATCTTAGGATGGTAAGATTTTAGGTGTAACAGAATGCCCCCCAAAGCATGAAGCTGTTTAAAAATCGGACAGGTGAAATGATTTGATAGAAGGAATGGAAATGGCTTATCAGACGAAGGACGTTGCTGCAGTACAACTGACTCTGAGTAAACAGTCTCATATGACGTACAACATGGCTTTTGACCAATACAATGAAGATCCATGGTAGTAATGACCGACTGAACACAATCATGGCTACTAGACACAAGCGTAGATCCATGATGAGATGATAACATATCCACGACCAATGCAAAAGTGGATCAGTGTGATATGACTCAATACAAAATCCATCGCAACCTGGGTAAAATATGATTCCCTAGGGTCTTCAAGCTGAACCCGCAATGATACGAATCTATCCATGTGATTACAAATGTCTTGACGTTGAACATGGCAGAAACCACTTGATTACCGGTCATTGATGTATACCGTTAACAAGTGCGAGGGAAACCACCATTGATGTCAATTATTCCCAAGGTATCATAGTACATATCATCAAGCATGAATAAATGAGTTGAATTTGAACATGAGATGACATCTTTCAATCAAGAGTCAATGATGTAAACTCATGTTTGAAAGCGAGGTAACCTACCATTGAGGCATGCAGGGCCAAGGTACTTGGTTGGTTTCTAGATTCAATCCTTGGATGATGTGTTGAAGTCGACAAGGATGAATCTGTCGAAGGAGGGCCATGATGAATTCCCCATCATCGACATGAAACATGACAAAGGATGTGTAGAGCAGATCGGATGGTACAATAACATGCAACACTGACTCAGAGTAGACCGACATGACGGAAGGTGTACTGATTGCAGATAATGAGTGGTGATAATATTCTTGAACATGGGCATGGCATGCCTTGGCAGTATTGACTTGACGAGTTATGGTACCAACTCCTAGTGCAACTAATGATGGAAGCGTTCTTTGAATGACTCAAAGGAGTAACAAGACTCAGGAAATAGGTGAAAATCGAGGACAAACGGATGATCCAAGTGCAGTATGCAAATGAAAATGAGTGCCATGTTCAAGAAATGACTAGGTACTACCACTGATAAAGGGTGTAACATAAAATCTTTCCTTTTTCCCCATCATGAATGATGATTGACTCATGTGTTTTTTACGAGCTTGATGAGGGTAACCAGATGCTCGGTATTGCTCATCTCATAGATGAGTCTAATCCCAAATATTTTATGAACTTGGGATATGAGGGGTTCGTCCCATGGTGGGCCCTTCAATGTGAAAGTTTAACGAGTCCATAGAAGGTAAACTCGGTCGTCATTTCATGTTTTAGAGAGTCTAAAAAGAACTAAAGAAGACTCCAATGATCCTTTTTCGTAAAGTTAGCCTCATCGCCCGAAAAAGGGTAAAACAACGAGAGAGAGGACTCTTCTAGTCATGATTGGATGGAGTATACCTTTTTCATAAGTAGTGCCCCCTGGTCTGAAAAAGGGGTAAACTATCACCAGGAAGACGACCATTCAAATTCTTTAACAAGCGTGAACGTGACAAGTTCGCTTGGCAATCGTTTCATATTTCGAGAGCCTGAAAAGAGCTTAAAGATAGACTCTAGGGGGGGTTCCTTTTTCGTAGGAGTTTAATGTTGATGTATTTGTAACTTCGGAAGATATTCTTCTATGTATTACATTTGTACTTTATTGTATATCCATTAGAGATGTTACATTCCTCTATTTGGAAGTGTCGTCATTTGTATTGATGGGTTATTAGACCACCAGTGAGGGGTCGACCTTGATTAGGTCATGTGGTTGGGTTATTAGACTTGAGTAGCAAGTCGGCCCCAGTGAATTAATTGCCATGTCAAGTCAAGTATAAATAAGAGGGGTGTGTCCCTCATTCTATTCATTTACTCACTTCTTAAGCTCGCATAGCTAAGAGAGAAAGTGGCGCACTTATGGAGGAGGAGGATCATATGCTAGAGACATCTCTTTGGGTTTGATCCTTGTGATCTTGTACTTGGGTTTATTCTATCTTTGAGGAAGTTGCGGGGTTTTTCACCTTCTTGGTTTTCCTCAGTGAAACTCTGTGTCTCTTGTATGCCTGCATGATTGTGTTTATGATTGATATGTTGTTGATATGCTGGACATGTTATTCTCTTAGTGATCTTGAATGATAATGGAATGAAATTATTGAAAAGCATTTATGAAGGGTGAAACTTGGCAGTTTTCAATTTCTGAGTATACCAGGATGATCATCTCATCAAGGCACATCTTTCTATCCTTTCAGAATTTTGAAATTCAAATTTTGAATTTTTAGGGTTTCTCTGACAAACCCTAATCCAGCTCCAGATCCAGTTTTCAGCAAATCAAGTGGTAAGACCTAAAAATATATATTTACATTTGAAGTACTCTTTAATATGTCTCACCACACCAAGCTTGAGGATAAGCTTGATGGATCTGATAAATTCCGAGCATGGAAGTATAGGATTGGGTTAATCCTAGAAGAAAATGATTTGGACACTTACATAAGTGAAGAGGTTCCTACCGCAGAGGGAGATGAGGCTAAGGCCTTACACAAGAAGAACCTGGTCAAGGCTAAGAGAATCATTTCTAATTCTATCAAATACCATCTCATACCTCATGTGTCTTCCCTAAAGACACCTAAGCAGATGTTTGACTCCTTAACCAAGTTGTTTGAAGGAAAGAACATAAATCGAAAGATGACTCTGCTGAACCAATTGAAAGGGGTAAAGCTTCAGAATGGAGAGACCATTCAATCCTACTTTTCCAAGGTCTCTCAAATCAAGGAACAACTTGAAGCTATGGATGAAGTAGTGGATAATGGTGAAATTGTAATGACCACATTAAATGGCCTACCTAGGTCATGGGACTCCTTCATCCAAGGAATCTGTGCAAGAAAGAAATTGATCTCTTTCAGTAGACCGTGGGAAGAATGTTCACAAGAAGAAGCTAGGATTGTGGCTCGAGAAGAAAAGATGGGAAATGAAGACCAAGCTCTCACAACACACACCAAGAAAGGTAAGTCCAAAAGAGAGCAATCTTATCACAAGAGAGCTCCTCACCACCATCAAAGAGATAAGAAAGACTTGAGGTGCTTTACTTGTAATGAGAAGGGACACTTTGCTTTAGATTGTCCCAAGAGAAAAAGGAACAACAACAACAATAACTTAAATAAGAAGAGGAAGAACAACAAGAAGAGATATCATGCTCATGTTACCGAGGATGATGAACCTCACAAGAAGAAGGCTAGAGAAGAAAGTGATGACTCATCAAGTGAAGATGAATATGTTCTAATCTCTGCTCTCACAGGTACTATCTCTCATGGATGTAATCATTGGCTTATTGATAGTGGGGCTTATAAACGCATGACTGGGTTTAAATAATCATTCATGGACCTATCTGAACATGAGTCACCCCATAAGGTGAAAATTGGGGATGATTATCAATATCCCATAAAAGGAAGTGGTGAAGCCTCCTACAAACTAGACTCTAGGAAGTTTATAAAAATGCAAGATGTTTTATATGTACCTGGACTTAAGAAGAATCTTCTCTCCATATCATCCTTGGATGCAAAAGGAATGAGAGTTTCATTTGTGGATGGCCAAGTACTTATGTGGCCAAAGGGTAAGACCATAGATGATGTAGTAGTAATTGCAGAGCAAGAGGGAGGATTGTACAAACTGAAGGGACAACCTGAACATGCCATGGTACATGAATCCATGGAGCCAAGTGAACTTTGGTATAGAAGGCTTGCACATGTGCATTATAGAGCACTACCAATTGCAAGCAAAGCTGTAGAAGGTCTTCCTGAAATCCATTCAAAGCATGAAGGTTTTTGCAAAGGATGTGCAAAAGGAAAGAATAAAAAGAAGGCATTTCCAAGCAGTAAAAGCAAAGCAAGGGATCTTGGAGATTATCCACTCCGATGTATGCGGTCCAATGCCATCCAGTTCTCTGAGTGGGTATGTATACTATGTTTCTTTCATTGATGATTTCTCTAGGAAGACTTGGGTTTATTTCTTAAAGAATAAAGATGAAGTGTTTGATAAGTTCAAGGAATTCAAATCCTTGATAGAAAATCAAACAGATAAGAAGATCAAGACCTTCATATCCAACAATGGTGGAGAATTCACTTCAGGTGATTTCAAGAAGTTATGCAGTGATTCAGGGATTAAGAGGGAGTTGACTACTCCCTACAATCCACAACAAAATGGAGTTGCAGAAAGGAAGAATAGAACTATCATAAAAGTAGCACGCGAAATGCTTCATGACCAAGATCTACCTATGCATTTATGGGAAGAATCAACTAAGACAGTTGTATATGTGCAGAACAGAACACCTCACAAGATACTTGACAACAAGACACCAGAAGAAGTCTTCGCTGGTAAGAAACCAGAAGTTAGCCATCTCAGAATATTTGGTTGTCCAGTATATATACACACATTCCAAAAGAAAAGAGGACAAAGCTATATCCTTTAGGAAAGAAGGGCATCTTTGTGGGTTACAGTGAAAGCTCAAAGGCTTACAGAATATACTTTCCAGGGTTCAAGAAGATTGACATCAGCAGGGATGTAACATTTGATGAAGACTCGACATACATCAAATCGAGAAAGACACTTGTTGATGACCATGAAGAACCAATGGTAACCAGATTTCTAGACACTACCATGAATGAAGCAATTCCAGAAGCAGCAGTTCATGAAATTGAAGATCCACAAGAACATATAGATCCACCCCGTGAGAAGAACTCTCACAAGAGGAAACCTGCATGGGCTAGAGAGCTCATTCAAGATGCAGAAAGGTATGGCATCCTAGAAGAAGAACACAGAGAAAGGAAGAGGACTAGATCACACACTAGTTATGTTGCCTTACTCTGTGACATTATGAACAAAGAACCTTCCATTTATGAAGAAGCAGTGGAAAAGAAAGAATGGAAGGATGCCATGGTCGAGGAGTACCAATCGATCATGAAGAATGATGTTTGGGATGTTGTCCCAAGACCTAAGGGGAATTCTATTGTGACTTCCCAGTGGATCTATAAGATCAAGCATCCTGTAGATGGTAGCATAGAGAAATACAAGGCAAGGTTTGTAGCTCGTGTCTTCTCTCAGAAAGAGGGAATAGACTATGAAGAGAATTTTTCTCCTATAGTGAGATACACTTCCATCAGAATAGTACTTGCTCTGGCTGCAGTGATGAAATGGAAGATACACCAGATGGATGTCAAAACAACTTTCTTGAATGGTGTAGTCGAAGAGGAAGTGTATTTGGAGCATCCACTTGGTTTTGAAACACATGACAAGGATTCATATGTGTGTAGGTTGAAGAAAGCCTTGTATGGCTTGAAGCAAGCTCCTAGGACTTGGTATGGTAGGATGGACAACGTTCTATCCAGTTTGGGCTTTACCAAGAGTAAAGAAGATTCCAACCTTTACTACAAGGTTGAGGAAGGAAATCCTGTGATACTGCTTTTGTATGTGGATGACCTATTTGTTATAGGTGAGGATGGGTTGATTGCCGACACCAAGAGGAAGCTTGCTGCCGAGTTTGAGATGAAGGACTTGGGGATGATGCACTATTTTCTAGGCATGGAGGTGTGGCAGAGTGCAGATGGGATCTTCCTTGGACAAGGGAAGTATGCAGTAGAGATCCTGAAGAGGTTCGGGATGATGGACTGCAAGGCCATGGCCACACCTATGGCATCGAACCTGAAGCTTCTGTGTGATGCTTCATCTGAGCTGGTTGATGTCACTATGTATTGTCAGATGATTGGGTCCTTGATGTACCTGACGAACACGAGACCAGATATTTGCTTTGCAGTGAACACATTGAGCCATTTCCTAATGGATCCGAGAGGTGTTCACCTAGTTGCTATAAAGCATATTCTGAGGTACCTAAAGGGTAAGGTTGATTATGGGCTCAAGTATGATGCGAATCAAAAGTTTAACCTGCAAGGTTATGTTGATTCAGATTGGGCAGGCAGTGCTGCAGGTAGGAAGAGCACTTCTGGGTGTTGCTTCAGTATGGGATCAGGTGTGATCTATTGGTTTAGCAGGAAACAGTCCTATGTAGAACTAAGTACAGCCGAAGCAGAGTATGTTGCAGCTTGTTCGGATAGTTGTGAGGCAGTGTGGCTTAGGAAGCTACTGTCTAAGTTATTTGATCTCCCATTGGATGCTACTGGTATCTTTTGTGACAACCAAAGTTGTGTGAAGCTATCTGAGAACCTGGTGTTCCATGACAGGTCAAAACACATTGAGATCAAATATCACTATATCAGGGATATGGTGTAGAGAGGAGAAGTGAAGCTCCTATATGTTGCGACGGATGAGGAGGTTGCAGATGTGTTGACGAAACCACTAGCCAGAGTGAAGTTTGAGTACTTCAAAGAGAGGCTTGGTGTTCTTCAAATTGAAGATACTTCGAGGAAGAAGTGATGGGACACATTTGTAGGAGCCATTCCAAGCATGGTGAGAGGAGGATCCTTCCCATGGCTGTGGATGTAAGCACTGTGTGATGAGCATCGGGACGATGCTCCAGTTACTGCTTTGTATATGCATCAGTTGGATGCTTGATATGATCAGTTGGATCATGTATTTGTATATGCACTAGTTGGATGCTTGATATGATCAGGTGGATCATGTATATGTATATGAATCAGTTGGATGCTTGATATGATCAGGTGGATCATGTATATGTATATGCATCAGTTGGATGCCTGATATGATTAGTTGGATCATGTATTTGTATGTGCATCAGTTGGATGCTTTGTATGATCAGGATGATCATGTGTGATGAGTATCAGGACGATGCTCTGGATGACTTGCATCAGGACGATGCAGTGACGATGATCATGCGACGATGACATGCATCAGGACGATGCAGTGATGATGATCATGATGATGTATGGTGAGTATCGGGTTGATACTATGTGGCCGTGGATAGGTTGTGCAGATAAGCATATAATATTTCCCCGGGATATTTGCAGATACTCTTGCGAGGTTTTTCCTATGGCATGTAATAGTTCCCTGGGAGATCTGGCAAATGCTCTTTTGAGGTTTTGCTCTGGGAGGACATATAATATCTCCCTAGGAGATCCGATAGGTTGAGTAGTACGCTCATAATCAATCCTGGGATGCTCTTTCGAGGTTTTTACCTATGGCATATAATATTGCCCTGGGAGATCCGATAGGTTGAGCAGTATGCTCGTAATCAGTCCTAGGATGCTCTTTCGAGGTTTTGCCATGACCACATATAATCTTGCCCTGGGAGATCCAATAGGTTGAGTTGTGTGCTCGTAATCAACCCTGGGATGCTCTTTCGAGGTTTTGTGGTGACCACATATAATATTTCCCTGGGAGATCCGATAGGTTGAGTTGTGTGCTCGTAATCAGTCCCGGGATGCTCTTTCGAGGTTTTGTGGTGGGGTCACATATAATATTGCCCTGGGAGATCTTGTTGGTCATGCTTAGGCACATAAAGGATCGTGGGATACTCTTTCGAGGTTTTGTGACGCACTTAATAAGTCCTGAGGATTCCACAGTATGGCCAGTGATGATGAAGACCTGCAGGTGGTGGGCTACATCCAACATGAAAAAGGGTTGGATTTGTAGAACTTCCTATGACGAGCAGAATTCAGAGATAGCCCAGAGATCGAGATGTTGAGTACAACAATAGTGATGATGATCATGCTCCATGATCCAGTGATGATGATTCAGCTCCAAAATTGAAAGACTTGCGCCAATATGTATTGATGACCTGTGTCAAGAATACCTTCCTAGTTAAGAGGGAGTGTTGATGTATTTGTAACTTCGAAAGATATTCTTATATGTATTACATTTGTACTTTATTGTATATTCATTAGAGATGTTACATTCCTCTATTTGGAAGTGTCGTCATTTGTATTGACAAGTGCCGTCATTTGTATTGATGGGTTATTAGACCACCAGTGAGGGGTTGGCCCTGATTAGGTCATGTGGTTGGGTTATTAGACTTGAGTAGCAAGTCGGTCCTAGTGAATTAATTGGCAGGTCAAGTCAAGTATAAATAAGAGGGGTGTGTCCCTCATTCTATTCAGTCACTCACTTCTCAAGCTCGCATAGCTAAGAGAGAAAGTGGCGTACTTGTGGAGGAGGAGGAGCATATGCTAGAGACATCTCTTTGGGTTTGATCCTTGTGATCTTGTACTTGGGTTTATTCTATCTCTGAGGAAGTTGCGGGGTTTTTCGCCTTCTTGGTTTTCCCCGGTGAAACTCTGTGTCTCTTGTATGCCTGCATGATTGTGTTTATGATTGATATGTTGTTGATATGCTGTACACGTTATTCTCTTAGTGATCCTGAATGACAATGGAATGAAATTATCGAAAAATTAACATTTAACGAGCCCGGAAAAGAGATAAATCGTAACTCGATAGCTTATTCTCATGGTTTCAAGAGCACAAGAAAGAACAAAGAGCAAGCTCGTCATCATAAAATAATTACAATCTAACAGATATAAAATAATGACAAAAAATTCAATGGGTTGTTCATACCTGGGATGACCGTTACAATACGAGAATGGCGTGCAAAGACCACTTAACAACTCCTGCACACTTGAAAACTAGGTCAAAAAGTCAACCGGGTATTCAAATGTCATAAAAATAATCCAAACTATAGCAAATGACCTAAAAAGCATCAAATATTTAAAAAGGAATATGCCTTTTGTTTATAAATAGAAACAAAAAACCAAATATAGTCACCATTGTTCATTTTCCAAATTTGGGAGAAGAAGTGTCATTTGGAGCCAAAACTTCACTTGTCAATTCCGGGAGCTACGAGCAACCATTTTACCAACCGTTTGGAGCAGGTAACTCTAAACTTCATCCAGCATAATTGTAGTGGTTTACATTTTTTATTTTAGTTCATTTTTTGGGTTTTTTGGTCGATTTATTGAGGGCTATTACATCCTCGGGTCGTCGTAGGTCGCCCTTTCGGGATTTGTGACAAACCCGGGTCATCGAAAATCCCACAAAAGTGGATTGCGACGATGTCGCACTGTCAGAATTGACGAGGTGCTATGGCGGAAACGTCCAACCCAACCATCAAACCTACCCCAAAAAATGTCCTTTCAGTGGTTGAAGTGAGTACTAATGATGTTGAAATGCTCCTTATGGCAGGTTAACAGCAGCCAATCATGGTCTTGGAGTGGCGTGAGCGAGAACACAAGGTAGATGACGTGCAAGTTGCAAGTGACCCATTGTGTGTAGAAGCACTGAGGAACTGTGGTCTCCTCAAGTTCTTCCAGATCCAGGGCATGAGGACCCAAATCTCATTGCTGACACATATTGGGACGCGTCTCAACAATATTTTGTGATCGGTGAGCATATACTTACTATGGATGTTGAGGACATCTACTTTTTGACTGTATTGTCTCAGAGGGGGGACAACGTAGCTCTTACCGGATCACAGGGAAGTGATCAGACCGTGGGTGACATGATCCTACAACATTGTACTCCTCAGACCCGTGCTTCTAGTGGGAAGATTCCCATCAAAGAAGTACGGGAACGTCCGCTGCGTGCCATAATTTTTACCATCACGAGGATAGCGGGGAGTCAAACTCCTCACTTAGCTACCAGGTCTCAGATGTTATACGCGGAGGACTGCATGTCTTGGAAGATATTCAACTGGTGCAAGGGACTCCTCGCAAACATTCGAGCTCAGCTGACCAAGTGTCGACTAGGAGATCTCAAACTGTTCGACTACGGGTCGATAGTGATCTCATTTCTATTAGAGCGGGTTCCCCTCTTGCGCCTACAGGTACCGTTGGATGAAAGGGATCCTAAGGATCTTCACATGGGTAGATGGAAAGAGGTGATGGCCTGCCATGGTGGGGGCCCCATCATCGGACATGGTGCTGAGTTCTTCACCTGGCTAGAGGGCCAGTTACTCATGGTAGAGGACTACCCGTACAGTGGTACGGATTACAGAGATGACCCAGACTTGGCATTTCCCAAGGGAACAGTATGGGGAGACATAGGTAAGAACAAAAACCATTGTACTTTTTAGTTTTGTATATTTATGATTTTTTTTGTTATAGTGCTGACGAGTTAACAATACGTGTGTGCAGATGTGGGCCCCGTACGACCAGTGGGGGTCTCTCTTCTTGCGATGAGAGAGAGAGGAGAGGGAGCATTCATGGCTCCAGCCACACATGCTTCCATCGTGGAGATGGAGGACGTCTACGCAAAACTAACTGGGTTGACGTTAGACGTTCCAGAGTCGATGGTGGATGAGTTACCACAGCCCATGCAGGGGTATACAGTGGGTCGCGAGAGCAATTGTCTGCTTCCATACTCAGCAGGCTAGAGCTGCGCGGCCTAGTGGTGTATGAGCTAGGTGTTAGGCCTTATGTTGTTATTATGTATGTACTAAGAGCTTAGAGGCCTCAAATTTTGTACTACTGAAAGCTACGAGGCTTCAAATTTTGTATAGACTCACTGAAAGCCGTCGTACTTCAAATTTTTTACCAGCACTACTTTTTATGATGATATATATATATACAGACATTCTGGCATTTTTATACATTATGTGTTTTTAAAAATGGATGAATGGTGTGGTCTTGTTTATGTGTTTGCTTGCAAAATGAGTTATTTAGATGTTATGTCTACTTTTAACAGTTCATGAATATGCTTATGTGTGTGCAATGTACCAATCTAAGGTGAAGTTGGCCATAGAGTCGGAAACTGTGTTCACGTCTCATGGAATGTGCAGGTACTGAATGGATTCGAAGGACCTTTCCAGAAGATGGACTCGTCTATAGAGACAAAGTAAGGTAGGATCGTAGATTGCATAGACTCAGTTAAGATGAGAGACCACTAGTTGAGAATCTAAGTGGATGACAACATGGTCCATACCCAAAGAAATAACGTCAGTTAGGGTTCCAATGACTGCTTGATATTTTGCAGCACTGTTGGTCATGAAACCTAGACACATTCCCCCTAAGCTAATGATCTCTCCAGTAGGTGAATATAGTACCCAGGTTGCCGAAGCAAGGTTGCGTGTATGCCGGCTGGAGCCATCCGCGAATCCGTAGCAAGTTTCCATATGCACAGGCAGATAGAACATGGTATAAGAAATGAAACAAGACCTAAGCACACAAAAAATCAAAGCGTCACACCACACACAAAAAAAACACATGCCATGTCCAGTATATACAAAAGTACTTATGAATAAAAGACTCAGGAATAGTACCTCTTTAGGTAGAGCCCATTGCGGGGCTCACCCAAAGATATCCCATCATAGTCTTCAAGCTCATAAGATCCCTTCTCTAAGACCCGTTTCACTATGTAAGGTCCATGCCACATGGACTCAAACTTTCCTGCCCCCAGCTTATCATGTTTCTGGTCATATGTAAGGACCAGATCTCCTTCGCTATAGACACGAGGTTCTACCGACTTGTCGTACTGCGCTTTGATGCGTCTCTTATGAGCCTCATTGGAAAGAGCGGCATCTTGGCGAGTCTCGTTGAGCTTAGCTAGGTAGAGGAAGCGTTCTTCCTCAGCAGTAGTGTTTGGGAGAAGTTAGATGGCGAGCTTGAGGGATGGAATCTCACACTCAATAGGAAGGACCGCCTCCAATCCATACACTAGTTGGAAGGGAGTAAATCCAGTGGCGGTTTTAACGGAAGTTCGATACACCCATAGTGCGGAGAAGAGCATGTTATGCCAATTGGCCTTGTGTGTACCCACCATACGATGGACCATAGTTTTCAAGACCTTATTAATGGCCTTGACTTGTCCGTTTGACTGTGGGTAGTACGGTGTTGATTTTTCATGGAGAAAACACAATCTATCGCTCAACTCGTCAACCATATGGTTCATAAAGTGATAACCATGGTCGGTAACTATCGCTTGAGGAACTCCAAACTGCGTTATTACATGATTAAACATGAAGAGTGTGGCGGTCTTGCCGTCGTTCATGTATGTAGGCATTGCCTCGACCCACTTTGTAAAGTAGTCCACAGCTACAATGACGTAACTATGCCCCCTGGCCAAAGTAGGCTTACAATGCATGAAGTCAATGCCCCATTTAGCGAAGGGGCCAATGACAATAACCGGGTGTAACGGGGCGGGATGGGTGCGCTTTTTCGTATGAAAATGTTGACATGGAGGACATTTTTTTACGGCCTCGATACAATCTTTGAAGATAGATGACAATTAATATCCTGCACGCAGAATCTTCTGGGATGTAGCCATCCCAGATAAATGACCGCCACAAACCCCAACGTGATAGTCATTTAGGACATGTTCAGCCTCGTCATGAGTCAGACAATGTCGGAGAATAGAATCGATACCACGACAGTACAAAGTATCACTGATAATCAGATAATACTTCGCATGGTGGCGTATTCGACGACGGTCGTCACCAGACAGTTGAGGGATGAAACGTTGGGTTTGAAGATACAATGTGATATCTCCATACCATGGATCAGAAGTATTGATAAGAAACAACAACTCATCCGGAAAAGAGTCATTGGGCTCAGATTCTGCATTAGTACGGGAAAGGTCGCAGATGAGCTCAGCAAACACCAAAGACTTTTTAGACTTGGATTTTTCAAAAAGAAGATCAAATTCTTGTAGTATCACGATCCAGCATGAATACTTGCCCCCAAGCACCTAACGAGTCAGAATGTGATACATGGGGTTCGAATCGGTGATGATGATGGTGGTGCGGAGAAAAATGTAATGTTGAAACTTCTTGACGACGATGACTACCGCAAGAGCAAGCTTCTCAACATGTGAATAGCGAGTTTCGGTGTCAATAAGACGTTTACTGGCATAGTATATCACATGTTCTTGGGCGTTTTGGTCTTCCAGTACCAAAACCATGGAGATAGTGGTGTCAGAAGCATCGAGGTATAGAATGTAGTCTCGATAGTAATTGAGCGGTTGGAGCACAAGGGCATGCATGATGGCATGTTTCAAGCTATCAAAAGATTGTTGAGATTGATCATCCCAAATGAACAGGACGTATTTTTCATCAATCTCATGTAACCCTGCGTCTTTTGTGAGAAATTACAAACAAAATGCCTTAAATAAGTTGCTCTTCCTTGTAGACTCTGAAGTTCCGTAATATTAGTTGGAGGTGGGAGTGCGACAATGGATTCCACCTTCAAGGGATCAATGCAGATCCCATCTTTCGAGAGGATAAACCCTAAGAGGTGTCCAAACTCGACACAAAAAATACACTTATGAGGATTCAAACAGATATTGTACCGTCGGCATCTGAGGAAAATAGTAGTCAAATCTATGTGGAACTCATGCTGCTTTGAGTGGGTAGGGAGGTCATCCAAGTAGGGTTCCACAAAGTCCTTCACGTCATGGAAGGCGTACGACATGGCCCGCTGGAATGTGGCACCAGCGTTTTTAAGACCAAATGGAAGTTTACGATATGCAAACATTCCCCCAGGGCAGATGAATGCAGTCTTGTGTTGGTCAGTAGGGTGGATCTTAATCTGGTTGTATCCGAAAAAGCCATCCATAAACGAAAAAATGACACTTCCGGCACAATTGTCAATAATCTGGTCGATAAAAGGAGTCGGGTAGTTGTCCTTAGGACAAGCTTTATTGAGATCCCAATAATCGACACAGACATGAATGGTACCCTGTTTTTTGGTAATCGGGACCATGTTTGAGACCCATTCTGTCAATGGGATAGGATAGATAAAGCCGACCTTCAAGAGTTTCTCTATTTCTGCCTTGATTGCTGCAGTCTTCCGAGGGTGTACCGACCGCAACTTTTGGCGAACAGGTTTGACATCGGGATAGGTTTTAATCTTGTGTAAAACAATGGTGGGATCTATCCCAGGCATCTCCTCATAGTTCCAATCGAACACGTCTTGGAATCGCTTGAATAAGGCCGTATAAGCAATGACTTCTTTGGGGGAACACTTCTGGCCTAAATGAATGTGTTCCATTAAACCAAGAGTAACCGAAATGTCTATCGAAGTGGTGGGTTCAATGTTGGCAAAGTTGCCTTCAGAGTCCATTTGACACGTAAGTATCGAGGATTGAGACCCAGAGTAGACATCCGGTGTAAAGATGGTGCTAATGCTATTCTCCATAGTATCCAACAAGGGAAGGAAAGATGAACGATCATGGAGGTCTTCCCACGAAGGATCATCTGCACTCATGATTTCCATAATGGACTAGTCATAATGAAAAGTCTGTAGTAGAGGATCGGATGATGTACGCTGTAAAGAACAGGAGGTGGAGGACACAGCTAAGTGGTCCTTAGGTGCTGACTAGATATCCTCGTACAGGAGTGTGGTGGCTTCATCAGGTACAAGCCATGAATCAGTGGATTTGGGGATAGATGAAATCTGCAAGGATATCATGTTCACCGTGGCAACATGATTTGGGGGATCTGAAGTAGGAAAGATGCCCATAAGGGATGAATCCTTAAGGAGGTCGACCCCCACGCTCTCATACTGCTGCAAAGATTGTGCAATTGAAGGAAAGTTATCGCCCAAGTGAGTAGCGGTGTCAAGTGTGCAGAAATCCAGTTGGTCGATAGTAATAATTCGACCTTGATGGGGGAATTGTACTATGCGGAAGACAGATGATGCGACCGCAGTCATGGCGTAAAACCAATTACGACCAAGCAGAATGTTGTAATCCAACGGGGCAGCGACCACTTCCACATTAAGGGTTTCGGTATTGCCCCCCAGCTCGACTGGTAAATCTTGTAACAGCCCATGAGGTTGAAAGCCACGTCTGTCGAAGGCTCTCAAGGTGGTAGGAGAACAGTTCAACTCGGGAAATCCAATGGCTCTCCAACATGCGATCAACATGACTGACATAGAGTCTTTTTCTTCCAAAATGGTACAATGGATTATCTTCCCAACAATATTTATGGCAACTTGAAATTCCAATTGATGGGAGAGCCTCAGTTTGAAGTACTCTAGCTGGAACATGATGGTATTCGATGAATCCGGGTCAACTGCACCGATGGCAGCAAGGAGAGTCTTGCGCTGATTAGGACAGTTTTGCAAGACTTTGAGCGTCGACATAGCACAAGAAGCTTGTGCTAGGTCCTCTACAATGTTTTACTTTTGAGCAACCCGAGCATTAGGATTGAAAACCAATTTTCTAATCGTGCTCTTGGGTGGACGCAACACTGACTCGAAAGAGGGATTCTCGATGGTGAGAGGAGCAGCCGGTACGGTGACATCAGGCATCGAAGTGGAAGCTTTTTCAATGTTACTTCCAGCAGGTTCCTTTGCCGGAACATAGTCATATGAACGAGAACGGGTGTTCAAGTTGATGGTCTCGCTACGCATCATGAGAACATGTGCGGTGGTGGATGCTTCTCCTTGGGAAGGAGAGCTGTGAGCAATCAACTGCTGATTTTGAGTAGGGAATGGATAGTTGAGAACTGCGGGTGTGGGTTTTCCCTTAAGAAAATTTTGAACTTCGTCTCTATGGGGGAACTCCTTAGAAAAGTGGTCATCACCACACAGTAGAAAAGGATACTTCAACTTCCTTTTCTGTTTGGTATCATCAGGGGTGCTCTTTTGGTCCTGCTGGGTGGAATATTTCTTAGGTTTCCCTTTGTTCTTCTTCTTACCACCAGACTTTTGAGGTGAAGCTGATGAAACAAAATTCACTTCTTCGGTAACAGCAGGAGTGGATGATTTGGTGGTGCCGCGACCAGCCTGTGTTGGTGATGGGGAAGAACCCTGGGGGTTCGACGAACCAACAGTTTGAGAAGAAGGCTGGGTGTGAAACGATCCAATGATACCATTAGCTTGGGGTCCCTTGGGTGGTTTTACGGGGTCGTAAGTGTTGTGGGGCGCGTTAGGAAGAATATCAAACAATGTGCTAGATTGAGCATAGACTAATTCTAGTAAGTGGGCATGGGTGATGGCTTGTTCCTCAGTGACAATGCCTCCCATGGAAACATCTCGTGCTATGGTAGGGATGAGAGACTTCGTAAACCAGTATGCTAGGAGTTGTTCTGGAATAGGAGCCTTAATGAGACGTCGTCTCCTCTGCCACTCATGTATATGATCTGATATGTGAGTAGCGGTATTTTGATGGAGCAAGGTTAAAAGCTCTGTACCAGTTTCATACCATATAGGCAGCTGGAAATGAGTCAAAAAATTCATAGCAAGAGAACCGAAATCGAGAAAAGAATGGGGTAGTAGTTCAATATACCCCTTGGTAGCCGAACCAGTGAGAGTCCGTTGAAATAACCTAAGACGGATCGAGTCGTCCATCAAGGCGTTGGATGAACACCACAAGTGGTATGTCATCACATGGTTTTTGGATCCTCACCCGGCTTGCCATCAAATTTTGGGATATCTGATGGAAGTTCACTAGAATGGGTGGCCAATTAGTTGTGTGGTAGATGGGGTCGTTGGTGAGGCGAGATAGGTCAGGCAGGTCCAAAGTAGCCAAAAAGGGTAGCTGTGGATTAGGCTGCTGGTACTGATAGTACTGATAATGCGTGTAAGGACCTGTGGTACCTTGTATCGACTGACCATAGGGTGTTCCAAGAGGAAACTAGCCATAGGGGTATGGGTCGCCCGAACCAAATGTAGGTCCGTCGCCATAATAAGGTGGTCCATTACCATAATAAGGTGACCCATTACCATAAGGTGGGGTCTTCTTCCGCCACTGGGAGGGGGTAGGCCGCCTCCAAATGGTAGGGGTCCACCACCACCGCTAGGGTAGGATGGGCCGCCACCGCCTCCGCCGGGAGGAGGTGGTGGTTTGCTACTGTTGAGATATTGTAACTTCAAAGAATATTATATTTGTACTTTATTATTCTGGAGATGTTTCATTCCTCCATGAAGATCTTATTGTATATCCGGAGATGTTTATTCCTCCGTCAGAATGTGGTAACTCGGGTTATTAGACTTCCCTAGTGGGGGTCGGCCCTGTATGTGTCGTGTGGGTCAAAGGGTTATTAGACCACCCTAGAGGGGTCGGCCCAGTTAGTTGTAGTGGGGTATTTAACCCATTGGTTAAATACGAGCCTACGTGTACCTGTGTAAAATACATGTCAGTGTAGTGTATAAATAGAGGAGGTGTGTTCCTCATTTGACACACTCACACACTTGAGGATAGCGCACTTGTGGAGGAGAGGTCTGCTATTGTGGAGGAGGAGATCATGTCTCAGGGTTTCATCTTTGTATATTGCTGGTCATCTATATTGAGGAAGCTTTGCTGGGTTTTCTACCCCATGAGGGTTTCCCAGGATAAATCTCTGTCTCTTGTGTTTATGCTGTGCTTGTTGTTTCTTCAGTGATCCTGTATATGCTATTATTGTGAAATGGAATGTAATGCTGCTATTTTCTGTCTTAGCATATTGAATTTTAACATGGTATCAGATCTAACCTGAAGGAAGACAAGGTATGGCACTTACGACACTTGCTATCTTACGACAATTTGAAGGTTAGGGTTTTACATAGCAAAAACCAGTCATCGTAGCACTTTCGCTATAAATCCGTTTTGGCAAAGTTTTCGGATCTGAAATTGTTACAGGACAAATATTAAATCTCCAGGTACCTTGTGTCCAAAGGACAACCTCTAATTCATTGTACTTTGTGATTTATGATCTGTACAATATAAGGTTTCTGCCTCTTCCAGATCTGAGTCAAAATCAGGTGACCTTGGGAAAAAGGTCATATCTTGGGATAGGAAGCTCCAAATAAAATTTCGTAAAAATTGACAGGTAGTACATAGTCTGTACTATCTCAGAAAACGTTTTCAGAGGCCGAAGTTGAACGAGTGACACGTGGCACTCCGTACAAGTTCGCTCTCCTGTATTATCCCATAACCAGGTCATGTTGCAAAACTTGGCATAACTCTCTCTCAGAGAGTCCAATTGAGGTCAGACCTATTAGGATGGAAAGATAACAGGCCGAGCTACCTTAGGAAAGTTTTTCAGAGGCCGAAGTTCAAACAGTGACACGTGGCACGCCGTACAAGTTCGCTCTTCTGTTTTATCCCAAAACAGGTCACGTTGTGACATTTGACATAACTCTCTCTCAGAGAATCCAATTGAGGTCAAACCTATCAGGATGCAAATATAACAGGTCAGGCTATCTCAGAAAACTTTTTCAGACCCTGTGGATTGAAAAGTTTGGATTTACACCAGAAACAATCAGGTACATATTTCTGTCAAAACAGAATTATTTTTTGAGTACCTTCATTCATGGCTTCCAGAATTTAGGGCTTTGAAGAAAGTTGGAATTTTTGTAAACGGAGACCACGGCTGAATGCTACTCATCAAAATAGAAATTTAGAGACCAATATCAGATTTTTTGGTTGGGCAGAAGGCCGGGCTTGATCAAACCCTAGTTTGGGACTTTGATCAGAAAAGTGGAAAATTAGGGCTTCTGTAAAAATGGGAATTTTTGAAATCTGTGACCATGGCTGGAAGCTCCTCAGAAAAATAGAAGCTTAGAGCTTTGGATCAAACATTTTGATTGGGAAGAGGAGTGGGATTCATCAAACCCCAGTTCAGGGTCACGTCCAGTGAATCCAGAAGTTTCAAAGGCAAAATTGAGGAGTGAAACTTTGCAGTTTTCAAATTCTAAATATATCAATTTGATCAGCTCATCAAGGCGCATATTTCTATCCTTTCGGGAGTTTGAAATTCAAAGTTTGAATTTTTGGGGTTTCTCTGACAAACCCATATCCAGCTCCAGGTCTAGTTCTTGCAAATCAAGTGGATAGGGTTAATCCTAGAAGAAGATGGATTGGTCACCTGCATAAGTGAAGGAGTTCCTGTTTCAGAGGGAGATGAGGCTAAGGATTTACATAAGGAGATTACAAGCGATCTCGACAGGTATGACTCATCGAGGTATGTTTTGAGATTTGTTCATGATTAAGTTTATGGTATGTTTGTCTTCATGTTATTACGGTTAGTACAATCTTGATTTTAGATTTGTTGTATCACCTTAACAAAATTATGAATGCATGATAGAAGATATTCATTGGTTAGGGTGTTGACACTTATGATTGTACTAATGCATTATGATGTTGTGTGAGGTTGATGTTGGCTGCTAACAAGATACAGGTACATCACAAAAGACAAATCAGGTTCCATGACCATGAAAACATGAAGACAAAGACTCATCCATAATCTTTGTTCTACTTACGAGGTATGTATGACTTTGTTATATTATGCTTAACCTATGAGACATGCAGGTTCTAGCTCAGGATCTCTAAATCATTGAAGAGATTGTTTAGGTATGTTGTACATAACTAAGTAGGTATACTAATCCAGGTATGTTTCCCATGAATCTTACCTTGTGTTAAGATCCCTTATATAAGTATACTTGGTATGATTGGTTATACTTATTCATAAAGTTAGTCATCAAGGGATTATGCATATTATGTCTTTTATCTTGATTGATGATATGCATGAGTAAAACAAGACTTCCCTGAAATCTTGAATACTAATGTTTATTAACTATAATCATGACTATACATTCTCAAGATTATTTAGAACTATAATGTTTTGATAACATTTAGAACATACTAATGGGTGTATGTTTGTGTATGAGATCATGAGGATGACACTTGAACATGCATAGTGGTACATAATGAATAGAAGTTCAAAAGACATACAGAAGATCAAGCGGGAGGCAACCACACAAACATAAAAGATAAGTATTTGAGTTGTTATTTGAAATAGTAAATGATATTGCCTGTAATAGGTTGTATGCATCTTTGTATTCCTATAATATATCATGCTAAGTGTAAATATTCATAGAACATTGAACAGTATACTACTAATATGCATATGATTGGTAAGTTGGACAAACATTCCATTGTTGCTTGTCTAGAATGAAACCTCTTTGCTGACATGCTGAGAGTTGTGCACACTCTCTATAGTATGTTCTGGTAGAGATGGAAGGCATCTAGATAGCCACTGTATGCATACAGGATATGGGAAAGTGTTGTGCCAAAGTATTGGTCAAGATAGTTGCATAACTATGTAAATGATATCTGTATGCATAATAGGTTATCATGTCAATATGATTTGATGATTATGAAGTATTACTAATCATGTACCTAATTTTGATTTGTAGGAAAAATCATGATGAATGATGAACAAGCGATGGATGTTCAACAAAAGGATTTACAAATCAAACACACTATAGAAGGATTGTGGCTAGAAGATTCTCCTAGAAAGAGGAAGAGAATCATGATGAAATGTTTGCTCCAAGTGGCTAGATAAGACCATTCTCTTAATGGTGTAATTAAAGAAGAAATGTGAATCAGGTTTTGATAAGCTTAATGATCACCATGGGTGATGTGGATCTTAACCTTTGCTACAAGGTTGAATATGATTTCTATACACAGATGACATGGATGCAAGAAGGAACTCACCACAGAGTTCGAATGATATTGAGGCTCATATCAGTAGACCCATCTAACGAGAGATGGCACAAATAGATATGCAGAAG
The DNA here is from genome assembly GCA_027924585.1 of Larix kaempferi. NCBI lineage: Eukaryota > Viridiplantae > Streptophyta > Pinopsida > Pinales > Pinaceae > Larix > Larix kaempferi. Next base: position 11,510,763 of record BSBM01000241.1, on the reverse strand, counting down.
ATCATTCAATGCAGAAATGAAAATGAAAGATCTCAAATTGATGCTTTATTTCCTAGGTCTAGAAGTATGGCAAGGCTCAGAAGGAATATTTCTCAACCAAGGAAAGTATGCTGAGAAATATTAAAAGAACTTGAGGTGTTGGAATGGCCACTCTTATGGATTCCAACTTGAAGCTGTTAGGGGATGACTCATCAGAGTTAGTGGATATAACTCTGTATAGTCAAATTATTGGGTCATTGATGTATCTAACATATACTAGATTAGAGATATGCTTTGTTCTGAACACCTTGAGTCAGTATCTAGTGGAAACTAGATGTGTTCACCTGATAGTTGCAAAGCATGTGATGAGGCACATAAAGGACACGATAGAATGCTATCTTGAAGATCATGACTTCAGATGGTTATTCAGATTCTGATTGGGCAGGATGTGTATCAGACAGGAAGAACACATCGAGAGGATGTTATTGTCTGGGATTAGCCATGATCTCGTGGTTTAGCTGGAAGCAGTCTAGTGTGGCTCTCAGCACAAGCGGAATATATGGCTGTTTGCTCCGCTAGTTGTGAAGAAGTTTGGCTTCAGGATTGTTTGACTTAGAAATAGAACCAACTGAGATCCTATGTGATAATTAGAGTTGTATCAAGATGACATAGAATCTAGTGTTCCATGATAAGTCAAAGAACATAGGGAACAAACAAGATATGACGCGGAAAGGAACTATAAAGTTTGAATTTGTAACAGGTTACCATTGTACTAACCAAACCTTTACCTCAAGTGAAGAAGTTACCAACATACTAACCAAACCTCTATCTCGAGTGAAATTTGAATACTTCCGAGACAAGCTTGGTGTAGTTCAAAAGGACCCTCCTCGAAAGGGGGAGTAGTATAGTCACTGATGATAAGTTGGTCTCATCGAACAACAAGGTCGATGATGAGGTAACCTGTTCTCCACCCTAGATACTTAGAAATATTTAGATTTAGGACTCTTATACTTAGAATACTTAGTTTTACTTATACATACTTTTGATGTTAGATGTATTAGTAAGAATACATGCTTTTGATGATAGATGTATTGGTGAGAATACATGCTTTTGATGATAAGATGTATTGGTAAGAATACATACTTTTGATGACACATGTATTGATTAATGTACTTTTATGGTTGAGGATACTTGTACTTGTATTGATGAGAATACATGTGGGGATTGTATCATCCTTGAACACATGTTCTAAAGTGAGTCGTAGACGTATGGTCTCCGAAAATGAAGTCCTTAGTGGACAGGTAGGGGATTGGATCATCCCTGGACTTTCAGTCCTAAAGAGAGCCGTAGACGTGAGGTCTCCGAAAATGAAGTCCTTAGTGGACAGTTGAGGGGATTGGATCATCCCTGGACTTTCAGTCCTAAAGAGAGCCGTAGACGTGAGGTCTCCGAGAATGAAGTCCTTAGTGGACAGTTGTGGGGATTGTATCATCCCCGGACCTTGGTCCCTGAATTGATCCGTAGACGTATGGTCTTCGAGAATAAAGTGATGGGGATTGCATCATCCCGGAACCACTAGTTCAAAATGTACGTGATGGGGATTGCATCATCCCGGAACTGCGAGTTCAAAATGTACGTGATGGGGATTGCATCATCCCGGAACTGCTAGTTCAAAATGTACGTGATGGGGATTGCATCATCCTGGAACTGCTAGTTCAAAATGTACGTGATGGGGATTGCATCATCCCGGAACTGCTAGTTCAAAATGTACGTGATGGGGATTGCATCATCCCGGAACTGCTAGTTCAAAATGCACGTGATGGGGATTGCATCATCCCGGAACTACTAGTTCAAAATGTACGTGATGGGGATTGCATCATCCCGGAACTGCTAGTTCAAAATGTACGTGATGGGGATTGCATCATCCCGGAACTGCTAGTTCAAAATGTACATGATGGGGATTGCATCATCCCAGAACTGCTAGTTCAAAATGTACGTGATGGGGATTGCATCATCCCAAAACTACTAGTTCAAAATGTACGTGATGGGGATTGCATCATCCCAGAACTGATAGTTCAAAATGTACGTGATGGGGATTGCATCATCCCGGAACTACTAGTTCAAAATGTACGTGATGGGGATTGTATCATCCCCGGACTTCGGTCCCTGAATTGATCCGTAGACGAATGGTCTCCGAGAAAGTGATTTTATTGATGATGTGGTTACTTGTATCGGTAGGATACTTGTATTGATGATGTGGTTACTTGTATCGGTAGGATACTTGTATTGATGATGTGGTTACTTGTATCGGTAGGATACTTGTATTGATGATGCTGATAATCGTGTGATGACGATGCTGATGATCGTGTGATGACGATGCTGATAATCATATGATGACGATGTTGATGATCGTGTGATGACGATGCTGATGATCGTATGATGACGATGCTGATAATCGTGCGATGACGATGCTGATGATCATGCGATGACGATGCTGATGATCGTGTGATGACGATGCTGATAATCGTGCGATGACGATGCTGATGATCGTGTGATGACAATGCTGATGATCGTGTGATGACGATGCTGATGATCATGTGATGACGATGCTGATGATCGTGAGATGACGATGCTGATGATCATGAGATGACGATGCTGATGATCGTGTGATGACGATAATCGTGAGGATCCAGATGATGATATTGTTGTAGCTATTCAAGTGCTACAGAAGATAAAGACTCAATACTGAAGATGTCGATGTTCCAGTAACTGCTTAAGTTACTGATGATGTTGAGAAAGCTTCCAATGATTTATAGATGTATCATGTATGATGTTGATGACTCCTTGCTCGTACAGATGTTGTTATAATATCCTTCTCGTTAAGGGGGAGTGTTGAGATATTGTAACTTCAAAGAATATTATATTTGTACTTTATTATTCTGGAGATGTTTCATTCCTCCATGAAGATCTTATTGTATATCCAGAGATGTTTATTCCTCCGTCAGAATGTGGTAACTCGGGTTATTAGACTTCCCTAGTGGGGGTCGGCCCTGTATGTGTCGTGTGGGTCAAAGGGTTATTAGACCACCCTAGAGGGGTCGGCTCAGTTAGTTGTAGTGGGGTATTTAACCCATTGGTTAAATATGAGCCTACGTGTACCTGTGTAAAATACATGTCAGTGTAGTGTATAAATAGAGGAGGTGTGTTCCTCATTTGACACACTCACACACTTGAGGATAGCGCACTTGTGGAGGAGAGGTCTGCTATTGTGGAGGAGGAGATCATGTCTCAGGGTTTCATCTTTGTATATTGCTGGTCATCTATATTGAGGAAGCTTTGCTGGGTTTTCTACCCCATGAGGGTTTCCCAGGATAAATCTCTGTCTCTTGTGTTTATGCTGTGCTTGTTGTTTCTTCAGTGATCCTGTATATGCTATTATTGTGAAATGGAATGTAATGCTGCTATTTTCTGTCTTAGCATATTGAATTTTAACAGCTACCACCACCGGAATAGGATGGGCCTCCACCACCTCCGCTGGAAGGGGGTGGTGGGCCACCGCCACCGCCGAAAGGGTAAGAGCCTCCCCTGCCACCTCCACCATAGTAGGGTGGTGGTCCACCACCACCGCCACCAAGATGAGAGGGTCCTCCACCACCACCACCTCCAGGATGGGATGGTCCTCCACCACCACCACCGGGATGGGATGGTCCTCCACCACCACCACCAGGGAGGTTGGGCCATGATGACTGAAATGAGGTGGTCCTCCACTAGAAAGTAGAGGTCCGCCTCCTCCAGAGTTAAGTGGAGGCCCGCCACCTCCAATGGGAGGTGGGGGTGGACCAAACGCGGGTGGGGGGACTTGAGGGACTGCAAGTGGGGGTCCATGTTGTAAAACATTTTGATGTCCCCATAGAGTGTAAGGGTTTCCAGGGTAGGGTACCCTGTAGAGTGGGTTTTCAAGATTAAGTTAACCCGGCACAGGGTTAAGATGACCTGGATACGCTTGACTCGATGGAGGTTGAATTACAATGGACGGTCCCCCAACATGGGATAGCCCCATAGTGGAAGGTGCAGGAGGTAAGGAATTTCCAATGGAAGGATCGATGGGAAATCCTGTTGCAGTATTATAGTTAAGAGACGGGGGTTTCCCCCCAGCAACAACTTGCTGAACACTAAGTAAAGGTTGACCCAACACTGGTGGTTGATTATTCACCGTAGGATTACCATTGCCTATAAAGAAGGTAGGGGGTAAAGAGTATCCTCCCCTCGAATTTTGGGGTGGGGGAGGAGCAGGTGACCTAACCGTGGTGGTCGAAGGTGTGTTGGACTGTTGTTATTCAATAGGTTGGGTCGTTAGAGGTACCAAACTAGTCTCCTGTCTAGGGGACGTATGCACAGGAATGGATGGTTGACCAATTTCAGCAATGGTCACGTGTTGCATGGATGATTTCAGTGACTCAAAAGATAAAACACGACTTGGGAGTGGTTGGTAAAAGTATAACGGCAGGTCTTCTACCCTTTGTGAAAGAATCTGTCTTCGAAGTTCATCACCCCTAACACGTAATTGTTCCAAACGATCATGAATGGGTGAGAAGATTTCTTCAAGGGTAGGCCAACTGGGTGGGGATGCAATAGAAAAATGGGCCACTGGGTGGCCTAGAGAAGATGTCCAATAAGCTGCTGAAGGACCAACAACTACTGCGGGGTCGTCCTAGGGTTGATTTATCCATTCCAACGATCCAGGCTCTCCCGATGAGACGAGAGGTAAGTCTTGTGAAGTGGGGATTTGTGCTTCTTCACCCTGCGGGGGGTGAGAAGCAGTTGAATCTGGAGGAAAAATATGAGCTCCAATATTCAAAGTGGGGTTTTCCACTTCATGTGACTCGACCCTGGCTTGTGGTTCCATTCTTACCCTCAAAATTACCTCCTAGTTAAGGAGATATTTGGGTGTCAAGTTCTGAATCCTATGGGACCTTCTCCAAGGAAAGTCATCCAGAGTGACTGAAACAAAAGTTTCTCCTAAGGAAAGCTAAACAAAAGAAAAGCAGACTAGACAAACCCTACACAAACTAAGGCCACAAGCAAACTTATGTTATAAGAGTGGATTCAAAGGTCTGGAACCTTAGAGGATTGTCAAGGCTTCGCAAATCGCTATATATCGCAGGGTCCAATAGTAAAACTAGACAAGGAGGATTAGGACCATACCCTTTCCTGAATACCCAATTACCTGGACGGTACATGCATAGTAATCTCCCCAAGTGCTGTTCTCGGTGTATTGCTTCGCCAAGACGGCCAAAAGGTTAACTCAGTTGGTTTCAGGAATCCTAGTGGAGTCTCCCGATATACGCAAGGTACGTGGGAGCTCAAATCCGTAGTGGTGTTGTCTAATGCACAACTGTACGACACGAGACCTTCTGATATACTATCGAGTACGTGAAACACCTTTCAATATACGCCAAGTACGTGTGGTACTTGGTGGGTACATGAAAGAGCTCGATATACCAATAAGTACGTGGAAGACTACAATACCCCCGGAATACAGTGCTGGAAAATAACAACAACTGCCATGCTTAACGACGCCAGAACACGTCTCTAACTTACACACAAGTTACTAAAATATTTACGCTAGTTCTACCGTTAATTTTATCTGGACGGTTAGGTGAATGCATGAGGTGAGTACATAATCGTAAACATAATGCAGGCCCTAACTACATGCAACAAATACACTTTTCTTTTGATGAAATCTACGTATGAGAGGGAGAAACTTCTTTCCAATTTTACCAAAGCAACACAATGCAATGCAATCCCAAGTCTACCAAAAAATGACTATGAAGTATTCTTTTCCTTTTCAAACGAAACACGAAAAAACACAACACTACTAAGCCAAATCAAAGCATGTTTTTCTTTTTCTTTTATCTTTTCAAAACAAAAATGATACTAAGCGATGAAAAGAGAGAGTTTCTAAGTAGAGTATGCAAGCTTTTCACTTTCACTACAATGGCCCAAAAGCCTAAAAACCAAAAGATGCATTTAACTTTCCAAGCACGGAACTACTTTTGCAAAACTTGATATCTATTCGAATTTTTCAAGAAAATGAGCAACTCATAATTCATGAAAAACACAAATAATTCAATTCTCTTTCAACTTTTCCAAAAGATCTTCAAATGAGACATTCCAATGCATGAATAATTCTTCAAATGAGCTTGAGAAATGATGGAAATAAAGTACTTTTGATATTTCAATGGATGTATCAAAATAACAATTTGATGACAGCGATTATTTTAAACATAAATATTGAAATGAAAAGATTACTTGCAGCACTCCAATAACTCAGAAAATATCAAGAAAAGACAAGCACTCAATGGACTGAAAATACACACAAACACTCAAAATCAATCAGTAAAAAGCAGCACTAAAGCAAGCAAAGCTCAAAAATGAATGCAAATGAGGTATGGAAATCGATCCAATACAATGACCAGATCTGGCAAGGAGAGGAGGGAATGCAAGGGTGAGTGGATGCAGGTGGGGGAGACAATAGTGTCCACCACTACCAAATCTTATACTTTTCCAATATGGAACCCAAAACAACTCCAAATAAAACCAAACAACTCAACACACAAATTAAAATGGGGTCTCTGACTGGATCTTATAGTACATAGGGAGTTTGCACGCAAACCAAAACTCAAATCAGAAAAGGAGAAGGGGTGTTTGTGTGGAAAAAATGGCAGATCGGCACACTCTGTGCTTGTACACAATGCGACGTCACAGTTAACCAATGCGGGAAGTGAGACAGTGTCGCAAAATACCAATGAAAGGGTTGTGACGATAGGTCCACAGACAAAGAACAGAGATAAAAAATGACACAGTGTTGCTTTGAGTCCACTGACTAGGTGCGACAGGCGAGATCTGAGTTCATAAATGAACCAATTGTCCAAACAAAGAGCAATGAAATGGTTTGAAAATGAGAAGTACAAACTCAAAGGAAGGTAATCAAACTCTTCAAAGTGAAGATATGATGGTGAAACCAGTTTAAGGAGTAAATGACAAATAAAATGGCTTGTAACAAGAAATCAACTGAAAATGACATTCAAATTGACAACTACAAAACAATGTTCTTCCCCAGTATGGTCACCAGATTTGTTTGACAAAAAATCCACTCGAGCGGACGCGAGCCAGATCTCCCTAGCTCAATGTGAGTCTAGAACAAATAAAACAGACTATAAACCACTTTCCTAGATCTAGTTAAGGATCAAGTTATTAGATGTCTTACCTCAAGTTTGTAGTCCTTTTCCCTGGATGTTGTTCCACGCCTTGCGGTCATCAAATCTAAGCTGCAAGACCTGCCAAGATACATAAAACAAGACAAAGAAGTAAAAGCATCTAAACGATAACATATCTAAGTAAACAGTTAACCATGTAAACTACACAATATCATCAACACAACAATATTGGTGAAAAGCATTTATATTACTGTAAAAATAGGGAAAGTACATAGAAAATAAAGACTACAACCAGAGCTTAACGAAGTAACCCTTCTCCATCCAAGCCAATTCCATATCCTCCCAAGGAAGTGTGATTCTCTCAATGGATGAGTAGAGATCTGTCTAAGATGATTTCACCAGCATGTAGACACTATAGACTTCCTCCCCTTGGAATGGGAGTGAGATTCATTTATATAGGACTAAGTGGATAGGGTATGGATAGGGTAGGTTGAGATATGGTAGGAGAGAGATAGGGGATCCTCCCAAGAGGTTAGGAACCGAGTGCCAGCTCTCCCAAGAGGTCAGGGATAAGGATCCATGTCAGCTGGCTTTGAGAATGGGCTCGAAGGAGCTATTTTTGTCTATTCTGACATCGTCGCACCCTACAAGAGAGCAAGATGCAATGTCGCAGGTTGCATGAGTGTAGCCTATGACGACCTCTCAAAAACTAGTGTAAATGAGTTTACATCTCTTCCAAGTTAATGACTTAGCTAATGAGACTTTAGGGATGTATACACTGAATCTCAGGATGGTAAGATTTTAGGTGTAACAACAACCTGTTATCGTTTGTATCTATTTTGACTCATTTGGAGGAATGGCTAGTTTCACGGAGAACAACCTTTGCACAAATAAGACAATTTGGTTATAAAAGAGCCCAACTAGGGCTGACTAGAAGAATTATCAACATGCCTGCAAATTTAGATAGAGTTCAAATAACATTTCCTAGGAGCCTAGATGACACTATGACAATTGCGGTCATGTTAAAGCAAAAATCGGAATACAAAAATGCATTCTTATATGGGAATGTTGGTCCAAAGATTGGGGCTTCACTAAATGAGTTATGCAAAACCGAACCTTAAAAACTGAAGGCATTGTTATTAATACTAGTTGGGGAAAATGTTTAATAAAACAACCCAACAAGAATCAAACACACAACCAACCATACAACCAATAAATGAAATAGAGATGGAACCAATATCCGAAACAATGATACACAGATATGGACAAACTCATAAAATAGACGATTTGGACAACAAGATTATAGAAATTGCACCTTCTGAGAATTTATGGCCATTGGGCATTTTCCAAGGTAAATATGGAAAAGAAATTGCTAGTGATCCTTTGAAAAAATGGTCTCATAATTGCATTTAATGGGAAGGTAGCATACCATGCAAGCGACATTACGGTCCATTATGCTCTAAGATTACCATTAATTACATCAAACATGTTCCCACTAAATTCAAACACACTAGATCTTCTAACAAATGATTATGAACAAATATGAGTATTTGTAATTGGTGAAGTCTCTTTGATAGGATCTCGAATTATATACAACATAAACAAAATACTACATGAAATTATGCATACTCCAATGAGGCCATTTTCAAACCTTGATGTCATATTGTTAATGCCTAAATTTCGCATACATGCAACATTTTGGCTAATCTTGCAGTAAGGCGTCATCAACATATATATAGCATGCATCCCACTGAAGACATCCTCATAAGATCCATAAAGCATAATGAGTCCAAAAATTTCCAAAGACTATAAAATAACAGAATCAACGCGCTTACACCTGTGATAGACAACGCTACAACGCGTATTATCAGCTTTGTCACCGCACTACACTAGCGTGGATTTTCCTTTGAAATTTGCGCGACTATAAAAAACGACGGGACCACAACCTCTTGTAACTCATTGAAGGCTCATCAAGGCTCTATCACCTCCAAGAATTTGAATTTGGTCTCCCTATGTACTTGGTTTCATTGAATGGCCCCCCTTTCTATACTTTGGAGCCAAATCATGAAGTTAATGGGTCCACATTTGGATCTATTTGTTTCTTGGCCACTTCTTGGACTATAAAAGGAGGCCATGGGAATGCATCTAGAAAGGAGAAATTAGAACAAGGTTATGCTGCTGTAATTGTGTTGAAACTTCTTCCACCTCTTCCCATACCTCCAAGCATTCTTCAAACTCCCTTGCCACCTTCCTCCAAAGGGTAAGTGTTTCTCCCATTTCTCCCTCTCAAGTTATTTAGCATTTAGTGTGAACAAAAAGGACCTCCCTAAGGGATATTGTTGGCTTCCCTTTGAATCCCACACCTCCTAGGTGACACTTCTTATAACAATCTTGACCATTGGGAAATCTAAATTGGTTCTTTCATTTGCTCTTGGTTGTGGTTTCCATCCTCTCACCCTTCCTTATTTTATTTCAAGCTATTTCAAGTTTTTGTTTTTATTTTGTTTTGGTTCACTAACAACGGCTTGTAGGATCAATTTGGGGTCAATCACATTTTCTTTTTGTACCACAATACTGGGCCTTGTTGAAAACCTCATAGGCTTTATCCAAAGTGGGAAGTGTTGCACTCCTCTTGTGCATATTTTCCCACAACAGTATTTATGACGACTCCAATCTATTTTTGTTCATTGATTTTTAACTAGGTTGTTATTTATTGAATATATAATTCTGGGTGATTGTCTTATGCAAGAAAAGAGGTCCATACCCTTTAATACCCAAATCCAACCTCCTTTTGGCCGGTTTAGTTGTTTACATAGTTGCGTGGATCCCGACGCCCTGAGTGTGCTACCTGTGTGGATTTTGCTTCGACAGTCATGCTACATGCACATTTTAACGGACCCTCACCCATGCAGTAATCTGCTCTATGTTTGCACAGCCTTGTTGTGTTGTAATCATGGTACTACGTGCTAGTGACTGTATTTTATGCACTACTACGCGCTAGTGACTGTATTTTCTGCACTACTGCATGTTTGTTTTTATGTTTTGCGCGCTACTATCTTTTATTCGCTTTTTTCCAGTTTTCTTACAATATTGCAGTCCCAATGATTGCTCACTAATGAACTAGATTTAATTAACTTGCAATGGTTGGTTTCTCTTTAGTAATTAGTCCACTTAGACCAAGATTAGGGAGTAAATATTCCTTCTCTCTTGAAATATACTTAGGTAACCAACTTTGTGTCTTTCAACAGGCCTCATTGTTGTCACTAGTATTCAAGCCATCTCATGTTATTTGTTTACTTTTCATGTTTTTAGAAAAAGTAGTGTAATCCACATTTTGCACACAAGCAAGGGCCTAAAGACTCTACTCTCCCAAAGTATGCTCTTCACCTCACACTTCTTGTGAGCTTAGAGAATCAGAAAAGGGTGAGAAGTGTGAAATACTTTCATTGCACACTTTTATTTCATTAGCATTTTGTTAGCAAGCACCTTGAACATATTTAGAGTTGAAGATTAAATATCCATTTGCATTTACTTTAAGCTCTCTAGTTAATTGCAACAATCAATTTGCTTATCTCACATGTGTTTTCATCACTAGCACACACTAAGGGACCTAAAAGTTCTGTCGGTCTAAGTATTCTCTTCACCTCGCACTTCTTGTGAGCTTGGTGAATCAAAAAGGAAGGGAATTGTGAAATACCTCCCTTACACTCCTTAAGTGAATTTATACCCTTAAAAATAAACATTTGTAAATGCAAACCAACTAAAATCCTCCACAGGAGGTCACAAAATAATATTTTAGTTAGGTAGGATTGATTGGGCTAGGTATCCATTAATTCCCACCAATCTAGTTTCATTAAGTTTTTGAAACATAACATTGTTGAGTTATAGGGTACTACTAAATCCTGCTATCAGCAAATGTTAAAAGAAAACCTGGATAAGAATTTCTTCGTTCCCAAGTAGGTCAAAGCCGAGGTATAGTTTCCCTACCCTCTCCAAAGATCCACTCAACTTTTTATGAAGGTGACACTATACCACCTAGGCTAAACCACTTATCCACACTTGACACGGGAATCTTAGTTGCCAAACTTAGCATATCACCAAGGAACAATTGTGAGTGAAATTGACTCCTGAAGTTAGATATTTCTGTTGGGAATTGTTTCCAGACCTTTTGGAACATAGCCCCATCGCCGGTATAACTAACTCTTTGTTACCTTCACTCGTCGATTGGTGTGTGGATCCCATTGTCACCATCAATTGTGCTTTTGGAAGGCCCAGTTACATTTGAGAGGAAGGACATTAAGTATTTAGGGAATTTAAAATTATTTTCTTTTTAAATACAAGTTCACTAACTCGTAATTAAAAAGAGCCTACATGTGGGAACTCTGCACTAAATCAACATAGCGCATATAACTCACTTTTGCACCATTTTGCATTTGTTGTGGTTGGCATATTTTGTATTTTTTAAAATTGTGTTTATTTCCATCATCACTCTCACTTGTTACTAAGCTTCCACCATTGAGAAAAAAAACCCCAAGGCATTTCCGTCGACAGCAAGGCCTTTCCCCTCTCTCAAGGGGTGTTTTCACATTTTCTCCTCGTGGTTCACCCAGGAGCTACTCTAGCCGAGGATGTTCCCAAGCCACATTGATAGGATTATTTGGGTGAGGTCGCTCCTTGCTTGATTCATTTTCTCCCCTCGAATAAGGTGTAGATCCTTTTGCTTCATCTTCCCATGGATGAGGCAACCATTCCTTTTCTCCCCAAAGAGATACTTTGAACCCCTTTGGTTCAACCTCTCATGAAATAGGCCAGATTCTATTTCCACCTCTTGGCCGAAATCCACCTACTTTTTCTCCCCTTCGAGAGGAGGGCATAAACATCCTTGTCTTCACATAAAAGATAGAGATCACCACCACATACACCCCAGTATCCACCTCACGGAAACCACACACATCATACAATGCTAGGACCTACTCCCAACCTCCCTGTCATGGATAACCTAAATCTCCCTAATTTGGACAAATTTATCAATGACCCTATAACACATGATCCAGCATGGCCAGCCATGCTAGATAAAATTACCTTTGATATCCCTAAGTTTGAAGGGAAGCAAGGAGATAATACAACCTACCACATCATGTCATTCCACTTACGGGTGTTCCTTCAACAACATAGCAAAAGAAACTGTGAGGACCTCGCTTATTTCAGGGAACCCTTACAAGAACGACAACCAAATGGTATGTGAACTTAACTGGAACAACCTATGCCACATTTGCGACATTTCCATCACATTTCTCACATACATTCAGCTTCATATTCACCATGACCTTGGCCTCTAAATTCTCATAGAATTTCAATAGAACACATCTACACGCATAGAATATGGGATTATCAAGTCCATTTCCCAACAAGGAATCTTTCCTCCTCCTCCTACTATTGTTTCATTCAACATGGCACCGAAGTACCCACCCATCCCTCCCATGTCGAAACCCCCTAATCCTACACCAAATACTATGTTTGGTCAGTTACAGTATGGACCTTACAGTCCTACTTATCCTAATGCAAGTCAAGCATCATAAATACCTCCACCGCAAATGGTGCAAGCCGCTCCTATGTCCACATCCTATGGAGCACAAACCACATTTATCTCACTGTCAGGATATAATTCTTATTACCTACTTCCATGTCCTCCTGGTTCTGCCTCCATGCCACATTTAGGGGTAAATTTAGTTCAACCTTCATTAGCACGACAAGATTAACAGTTTGAGCAGTTGAACACTGCAAACCCCCAAAATCCTCCAAATCGGGGGAAGAAGAGAGGGAAGAGAAAATAGAACTAGAAACTGGGGCAAGGGGGTAATCCCCCTCCCCAACAAGAGCAGAACACGGGTAACTAGAATGCGGGGGTAAATAACCCCCCCCAAGCAAGGGAATAACACCAACCTAAGTACCACTTACTCATGCTCCATTTGTGGAGAATATGGCCACTACACACACCATTGTCCTCTTATCCCTGGATCCTAATAGTTGGTGGAGGCCAAGAAGAAAACAACCATGAACACCCCTAGGGATCCTAAATCCACACAACCACAAACCTTTGCTTTACAACAACCCTTTTCCAATCAAGGAACCATTACTCAGTAGCAAGAGTGTCTCCCTTCCAATGATGGCTCTTTCTAGAATATCTACGTGAACACAATATATATTAACCTCTAGACTTGAGCCAAAGGATATGGTGGACCTGAACCCCCCCCAAGAAGAGGACGTAACTACCCTTACTAGGGACCCTTTGAAAATACCATGCCCGAGTGGTGAGCAGATCCCACAGATCCCCAAGATACCTCTTCGGCGCACCCCCCATAACCCCCATATGAAAGCCTCCCACAATTACAGTATTGTGGATGACTTGGCTCAGTCACCAACTTCCATATCCACGTTAGAGGTGCTATAGTCTTTCCCAACCAAAATAAAGGCATTAATTAATGCACTCGATGTCGTCGACCCTTCCGAATCGTGCCTTATGACCTTTGATATTGACAAATGTGAATCACAACTACCCTCACTAGTCGCATTCAAAGTCCCCATTATGGTGAACCGTGGCTACCCTCCTCGGTCTTTTGCATCATGATATTGTTTCCCTTTAATGGGAAAACAGACACCCTTGACCAATTCAACTAATACGACCCTAATACCAGCACCAACCCCAAAAATGTCCTCCCCACAATCTCGAGGACCAATCGAGCCCCTTACGTTGATATTGGACCAGGAGTATACAAGGACTCTAACTTGCTAGGGGTATATTCAGGTCCTCCATGTGAAATCCATCCATCAACTGATGGCCTTATGTGCACCGTTTTCACCTTTGAAAATGTGCGCACCTCTCCCTCAACATCGTCATCAACACCTCCCATGAGCCACGACATTGAACAAATGTTGAGTCCATCAGTGCCTCCCATATTCCAAATACCGTTCTTATACCCCCCACGGGAGTACAAGGGACGTCGGTTATGGCTCAACTAACTCTACCTAGGATGACTTTGGGTATACCTGTGTGGTACCTTACACCACCCTACCTAGAGATGGTTTCAAAACTTGTAGCCCATTATGAGTATGTCCCTGTCTCGACTATTATGCCATCTAGGTCAGTCACACCATCTGTACCACAAGTCGAACTTACACCACGCGTGACTAAACCAACACCGGATGTCACTAAACCTACCAGGCATGAAACAACCTAAGTTGAAAGTCCCCCTCATACCCAACCTTGCTCTCGAATCATCATCAGGGGTTGCTAAGCCTAAAGCAAGGGGAATTATCCAACAATGGTCAAATCCCCAGTAATGACAACCACTACTCCTGTGACAAGGGTCACACCATTGTGTGCCCTATGCGGGAAATAAGGACATGGAACCAACATGTGCCCCACCTTGTCAGAGCTCGAGAATCTTCTCAATACCCCTGTTAATGTGACACATGATCCGCCTACAGTAGAATGGGGCACCTCTCCTTCGTCCAACTCGACAATTGGGTCCAAATGATTGAGTACTAATCACACATGTTCAATTTGCTCACAGTTTTGGAACTATACACACCATTGTCCCAACCTCCCTCGATTTAATGAAACTTTGGTGAGCATTCACCTTACCCAACATTTGGTTGAGAATTATTCACCTCAGCCACTAGAAACAACTTCTATAAATATCGTTACCATAATAGCACCCATTCCCATATTGAGCACCTCCACAACACTTCAATCAAAAGAGTCACTCCCGTCACCCCCCTGATCAATAATTGATCCCTTGGAGATGTCAAAACCCAGCCATTGTCCTCAATCATGCCTACGCTACTCACCCATGTAGCTCATGCAGGTTGATGACTCATCACTCCTTCCAATGCCCTATATTGGTCGCATTACGCACCCTTCATGCTACACAAAAGTGACTATTAGATAACCTTACCCCTTTGGAAACCACCCTCTCCATAGTGATTTAAGAAGAAAACAACTCTATTGAATACAATGAAGACCCAATCCTGCTAGTGATTTCTTCTCACCTTGGCTATGGTGACCCCCCATCACAAGTTTCCCATAAGGAATTTGACCCCCTCGTCTTCCCACAAGAGGAGATTCCCCCTCCTCCCCCAAGACCCCTTGGCTATGTGGACATCCTTCATCTTGATTCGATTACCCTTCCACCAAATGACCGAACCACACATATTGACTCTATCTAACCAAACTGATGTAGGCGGGAATGACAAAAGCCAATCCAACCCGCTTCCCCCAGGAAGTATTGTGATTCTCTGAAATCGAACCATGAAACTTAGCTAAAAACTAGCTAAGCCCTTCTCAAATGCGACCCTTACCATCAAAATAGGTCTTCCGCAACGTTCTTCCTGTCAGAATTAGCTTTTTGCAACAAACTTGCGGAATCGCCTCTTTTTCGAAATTGAGGCGCCCTTCCGTAGTGATCTTTCCGCAGTCACCTTCCGCAACAAGTCCTTCCGCAACTTCCTTTCCGCAAATATCACTCCTGCTATGTTGACGCCTCCTTTCTGCAATTTGCGGATTGCGGGTGCACTATTCATAGTTTCTTGCAAAGACTTCCGCAATGCGTCTTCCACAAACTTCCACCTCTATTGCCGAGCTTCTCCCTTCTGTGGAACGTTGTATTAACCGTCGATCTCTTGCGGATTTGACCCCGTCCATTGATTTATGATCAATGCAGAACACTCCACATCGACATGCGGAAATATTAACTCTCGTGCACGTTCACTTTGCGGATCCCTTCCTCATCGTCGATCTCCTTGTTGGATTTGATCTGAGTCGTTCGACCTCTACTAATGGAATCGAATGCAACTCCACTATTCTTCGTTTATTGATCAAGGAATCAATCAGTCTAGCTCGACCTTCATCCGGATCTAATGTGTGACTAAATACAACAAGAAATTATCTCTGTTACTTAATAACAGTCGGTATGTGAATGACTTGGGTGTTCTTAACTGTACATGAGAGTTCACACAAGCATGGAAGTAAAGATTCATTCACACAGACGTCAGGTTAACGCTTTCACACAGCTCTACCTGATAGAATCTTAGCTTATCCCTCATTCAAATGAACAGTAACACTATTGAACACACGGAACTTGGTAATTTCATTAACTATTAGCAAAAACATCCATCCAGTCGCATTTTCTTCTGATATTCAAGAAAATATCCCATTAACTCTTCCTCGCGCAGGGCTCCCCTCCTGAGTCCCTGTCTCTCCCCCTTTTCATCCACTCGAAAACCCCCCAAACCGATGGATGAACATAAAACAAACAAACTAACAAAATTTCCTCCATCACTAAAGGAGTCACTATCATTCAACAACAAAATGGCTATCTGGATTGATCTCCACGCAAGGAGTATCAACTCGCCACTATGTCCTATTTTCTCAAAAATTGACAACACACTAGTTGGTTACACATTTGAAAATACTCAATAAGAAAATTTTCTTCCCACTTCATGACCGCTTGTCCCCTTGCTAGCCACGACATGTGAACACACAACCACATTGTTGGCTTAGCATTGATGCTCCTACATCAGACTCCCAAGGTTAAAATTCTGAAACCCTTGTTCAGTAAATCAGCTATTGAGAAACCCTTTGTCTCCAATTCTTTAACATCGATCCATGTAGAATCTTCTACAGGATGTCCCTTCCATTTGATCAAGTATTCCAAGCATTCTCTCTATCTGGTACTCTTTGCCACTCTAGTATCCAAGATAGACTCAACTTCTGATGGCTGGGTTATAGGCATCTGCTTCAGCCACTGAAGGTCTTCCACAAGATCCATGTCTTCGGTCATTTGTCCTGTATCATCGGCCACATATGTATACAGGTCTGCAACATTAAAAATAGGTGAGATACCAATCCTTGTTGCAAACTCTTCTCCGTCTGCGCTTCTCTTTTCCAATTGACCCAAATCACAAAGTTCACACACCCCCTTTGGATGCATACCATACAGAATTTGGAATGTACTCATTCCCGTACTTAGGTTTGGTGAGTCATTATATGCAAACTTGGATTGAGCTAGCACTTTGTCCCATTGTTTTGGATTTTCTCCGACCAGACTACTATTTACCACCTCAGTCTGGCCATCAGACTGTGGATGATATGTTGAACTGAAGTTCAACTTGGTACCCAACTTATTCCAGAAGGACCTCCAGAAATGAGCTATGAACTTTACATCTCTGTCAGATACAATGCTCTTAGGTAAACCATGCAGCTTCACAACTTCATTGAAAAACAAGTTAGCAATGTGTGTGGCATCACTTGTCTTATAACATGGAACGAAATGTGCCATCTTAGTAAATCTATCCACAACTACAAAAATAGAATCATTTCCCTTCTGAGTTTTTGGTAAACCCAAAATGAAATCCATACTCACATAATCCGAAGGCCTAGTTGGAATAGGAAATGGTGTGTACAAGCCTGTGTTTTGGCTTCTTCCCTTGGCATGCTAGCATACCCTACATCTGCTCAGAAAATTTTCAACCTCAGACCTCATGTATGGCCAAAAATAGAAATGGATCAACTGTCCAAAGGTTTTATCACTTCCAAAGTGACCTACCATCCCTCCATTATGCTTCTCCTGTATCAAATTCTCTCTCATGGAACATTTGGGAATACAAAGTTGACTATTTTTAAAGAGTAATCCATATTGTAACATATGCTCCATCCATGGATCTCTGTCCACCTCCACAGGTTTCCTACAAACTCTATATGCATTCTGAAAATCAATGTCAGTCTCATACAAACCTCTTAAGTGTTCAAATACTAGGACTTGGATATGATTTTCTTGCACGATCAATTGTCTCCTGCTTAAAGCGTCAGCTACTCGATTTGATTGCCCAATTATGTGCTTCAACACAAAGGTAAAGTTTTGCCAAAAATCAACCCATTTGACATGCTTCTGATTCAGTTTAGGTTGTTGCATGATGTATTGTAATGCATGATTGTCATAAAACAAAACAAACTCCATAGGCATAAGATAATGTCTCCAATGCTTTAGTGCTTGGACAATAGCATAAAATTCCTTGTCATAACACGAGTATTTCTATTTTGAATAATTCAACTTCTCGCTGAAATATGCTATAGGCCTGTCCTCTTGACTAAGTACAGCTCCAATTGCTACTCCAATGGCATCACATTTCACTTGGAAAGGGTGTTTGAAATATGGTAACCTCAATACTGCTTTCTCAGTAATCTTTTTCTTCAAAAACTGAAAGCTACTTTCAGGTTTTGTTGTCCATTTAAATGGTTGTTTGTCCTTTCTAATTGTTTCAATGATTGATGAACAAATGCCACTAAAATTCTTTATGAATTTTCTATAAAAACTTTCCAATCCTTGGAAACTTCTTACCTAAAAAATGCTCTGAGGTGAAGGCCAATCAATAATTGCTTGCACTTTTTCCGGATCCATCTTCAAACCATCTCTTGAGATAACAAAACCCAAATACACTAGTTCTGATTTCAGAAATGTACACTTATTCACATTTACTAACAAAGTTTCCTTTTGTAATTTCTCCAAGACACATCTTAGATGCTCCAAGTGTTCTTTTTCTGTTTGACTGAAAATCAGAATATCATCAAGGTAAACTATTACAAACTTACCCATGAAATCTCTCAAGACTTCATTCATTAATCTCATGAAACTGCTTGGCGCATTGTACAATATGAATGACATAACCAACCACTCATACAACCCAGCATTTGTCTTAAAGGCTGTCTTCCACTCATCTCCTTCTTGAATTCTGATCTGATGGTATCCACTCTTTAGATCTAATTTTGAAAAAATGTTGCCCCACTCAGGAAATCCATCATGTCATCCATCCTGGGTAATGGAAACCTATTGCTGATGGTAATTTTGTTGATGGTCCTGGATTCAGTTCACATCCTCCATTTACCATCCTTATTTGGGGTGAGTACTGTTGGTACTGCACATGGACTCATAATTTTCTAAATCAGCCCCTTGTCTAACAATCCTTGTACTTGCCTTCTAACTTCTTCATTCTCTTGAGGTGTCAACCTGTATGCTGCCTTGTTTGGCAAGCTTGCTCCAGGAATAAAATCAATATGGTGACTTATATCCCTCTTTGGTAGTAACTCATTGGATAAATCATCTACCACAATGTCACTAAAATCTCCTAGCATCTCCTGAATCTCCTCAGGAAGATCTGTAATATTGGTCCTCATTACCACCACTCTAGGCTTACATACCACAACATAATTAAGTTATTCTTCATCAATTTGCTACAAATACTCCTTCCCTGTCAACATTAGGACCTTAGATGCTTGCTTCCCTGTCGTATTCCCTTCTTGCAAAGGAAGAAGAATATGTTTTATCCCATCTTTCTCAAAACTATGACAATTTCTCCTACCATCATGTATCACCTTTTTGTCAAACTTCCATGGTCTTCCTAGAAGGATATGGCAGACATCCATTGGCATAACATCACATATAATTTTATCTTTGTATGTACCTACTTGCAAATCAACTTCACATTGTTCACTTACCAGGATTTGATGTCCTTTATGCAGCCAGGATACCTTGTATGGAATAGGATGTTTGGTCTTCTTTAGACTTAGCTTCTCCACCATCTCTGTGGAAACAACATGTGAACACGCAATCACATTGATGGATTAGCATTGATGTTCTTGCATCACAAAGGATCCCATCATTGGTCAGTCCATTCATACCAAATCTGGTGATTCCTTTTCTTTT
Organism: Larix kaempferi; assembly: GCA_027924585.1. NCBI lineage: Eukaryota > Viridiplantae > Streptophyta > Pinopsida > Pinales > Pinaceae > Larix > Larix kaempferi. The sequence continues at coordinate 11,490,803 of BSBM01000241.1, read as the reverse complement.
GATGAAGACATGTTAGAGAAATATTTTTCTCCACAGACAAATAAATAATGGAAGCCATGCAAGTATACGAACCCCCATGGGATGACCTCCATCACAGGTCATCGTTTGTCCCTACTCAGGGCCCACCGATCATATTAGTGTCCTAGCAATACATGATTGAGTCAAAATATTTTCTACCTCCTAGTCATGTCAATTGGTTCAAAAACCCCATCCCGACCCATGATTCCTTTGAAGACGACAATCTAGCCAATATATCTCCCATGGTTCAAGTCGATATTTTTGTCACACCGAGAGTAATTGAAATCATCTCGATTGGTGGGTCATGTACACCGCAAGAAATCACTGACTTCACTACCCTCTTCAAAGAATTTTGCGATGTCTTAGCATGGCCATATGAAGAAATGTTGGGCTTAGACCCATCAATTGTCGAACATCATATCAACACTTGGCCCGATGCCACTTCGTTCAGACAGAAACAACGATTTGTCCACCCCTCTAAGTCCCCTGCTATCAAGGATGATATCGAAACAATCCTGCAGGCTGGATTCATTTTCCCCATTTCTTAAACTTCATGGGTCTCCAACCCTATCCCTGTAAACAAGAAGCAAGGTACCATTTGAGTCTGTACAGATTTCCTTGATATTAACCTAGCTTGCCCCAAAGAAAATTACCCCACCCCATTCATCGGCCAATTTTTTGATTCATGTGTGGGTAGCGAAATGTTGTCCTTTATGGATGGATTTTCTGGTTATAACCAAATATAGATCCGTCCTTAGGATTAGTACAAAACGACATTTACAACACCTTGGGGCACCTTTTCTTACAAGGTTGTGCCATTCAAGATCAAGAATGCTGGAGCCACTTTCCAACGGGTTATGGCATACATTTTCAATGACTTGGCCCATATCATCTTGGCTTTCCTTGATGACCTACCTGCCAAATCCAAAAAACGATGTGATCACCTCTGCAACCTACACACCATCTTCATACATTGCCGCAAGTACAATATATGCTTAAATCCCTTAAAATGCATGTTCTACGTCATCGCATGACAATTATTAGGATTCATCATATCCAAATAAGGGATCACTGTAGACCCATCAAAAGTCCAAGCCATCCTTGAATTTCCTCCCCCGCGAACACAATGCTAGGTGCAAAGTGTTAAGGGGAAGGCTAACTTCATTCGTTGTTTTGTCCTGGATTACGCCACCCACGCACATGGTTTTCTGCACCTACTTAGGAAAGACATCTCTTTCAACTAGGATGAACAATCCCAAAACTCTTTCGACGCACTGAAACAAGCATTGGATTTTGCACCCCTCATCTCTCCACCAGACTTTGACAAAGATTTTATCGTTTATATCTCGGCATTATCTTTCACTATTTCAAGTGTTTTGGTCCAACAGGCTAGTGGTCACAATGAACATGTCATTTACTACATCAACAAATAATTGGCAGGACCAACACTCAATTACACTCATGGTGAGAAGCTCGCATTAGCCATCATTCTCTCAATACAAAAACTACACCACTACATCTTGCTCCACAAAACAATAGTGATCGCAGACTCAAATCCCATGCAATACATACTTAACCATTGGCTTATCAACAATAATTTTGCATTTTGGATTATTATCCTCCAAGAATTTGACCTTGAGTTCGTGATCCCTAAAATCAAAAAATCCCTGGCCCTTACCAAGCTTATCATTGACCTCCCAACCACTACCTCGGGCGAACTTGTGAACGACCATTTACCAAATGAATATATGTTCCTCATAGCTAGTGATGATCTATGGTATGGCAATATCTTAACATATCTCCGCACTCAAAATTTCTCCTCACACCTATCTCGTGATGACCATCAACATATACATCATCAATCCCCATGATATCTTCTGCTTGGAGATGTCTTATGTCGTTGCGTGGTCAATACTATTCTCCTATGTTGCTTGACCCATGAGGAAGTTGAGCAAGCCCTCAATGACAGTCATAGCGGAGCATGTAGGGGCCACCTCTCAGGTCTGGCCACCACCCAAAAAATACTCCACGTTGGCTATTGTTGGTCGTCAGTATTCAAGGATTGTGTCTACATAGTTAAAATATGTGTCAATCGTCAAGTCTTTTCCTGCAAGACACAGGCTCCCCCTGCCCCCCTCCACACAATAGTCATTGTTGGCTCATTTTGAAAATGGGAAATTGGTTTCATGGAGTGTCACCTTGCCTCATCACAAGGACACAAGTGTATCATAGTACCAGTCGACTATTTCACCAGGTGGGCCAAAGCAATTCCCATGTTTGATTGCACAAGCACCACCGCAACATGATTCTTCTTTAACCATGTCATTTCACGCTTTGGAGTACCAAGTAGTTAGTTTCTGAAAACATAACCCACTTCTGCAACCAAAATTTTGAGGAATTGTCACTATTGTTAGTATTCAAACATGAATTCTTGACTTCCTACTATCCTCAAGCCAATGGTCAAGTCAAATCCATGAACAAAGTTCTTAAGACTATTCTCCAATGAACAGTAAACAAGAACAAATCCAATTGGCATCATATGCAATTCCCTACCCTTTGGGAATACCAAACCTCAGTCAAGGTGGCCACTGTATTTATTCCATTTCACCTCATAGTCGTGCTACCCATTGATTGCCCAATCCTTACACTCCAATTAGCTGTGGTGTTGTTACCTGATACTCTGGCCCTCGAACAATGATTTTTTATGTTGGGACACCTCGATGAAGAATGAAGGGACTTGATCCAACAAAATGAGGCGATGAAGGTGTGCTCCAAAGAACACTATGACTAACAAGTGCGACCTCACACCTTTAACGAGGGCAACTTTGTCCTCGTAGTCAACACCAAAAAAGTCAACAAACTGGGATCCGATAAATTTGTGACCAGATGGACAGGAGCCTATGTCATCAAGTAGTGCCTACCCAAAGGGACATATATCTTAACCGACCCTAAAGGACTAAGCCTCAACAACCCTGTCAATGGGTTGTAGCTCAAACGGTTCTATCCTTGATTCATGCGTCCTCCTCAGGTGCGTTATGTTTTTGGTTATTATTTTTGCATCGTTAATACCTTTGTCATGTTCATTATTACACTTGGGTTTTTGTGCCATGTGTGCAGGTAAGAGCCAACTCTCTCTTATTTTTCCATGGTAAGAATAAGGCTCCATCCCTCAACAATGGAATTGGACTTCTATCATAGGTATCATTCCGAAACTGACATATAGGCAACGCTTTCCCTCTGTTTGTATTGCATTTACCGGATATTCCTCTTGATAACGATAGGGTCCTAATTCCCAGTATTGACATGCCATCAATGCCATCTATGAGAATAACAAATTCCCCCCATGGGTGTGTGCATCATAGACATCCACGTCATTATTTTTCACCCATGATGTCGAACCCCCCACAAGCCTGAGGAATCTCATCTAATTTGAAAAGATCAACCCGTAGTTCATCATTTTAAAAGTTTTGCATTTACTCCCCCACCTTCTGTAGTTAATACTATCAGATTCCTTAGCATATGTTACGATCAAGAACCACAATTGACCACTGATACCTCCATGAGAAATATACCATATGCAATCTTCTTTGTATCATCACCTCTGCAAAGACAACAATGGGCCCACACCCTCCAAAACCACCGATTCTATCTAGTTGTTCTAGTAGGAACAATATGCATGGCACTAATTCATGGGGAACCCGTCTTCGTGGTTGCAAAGCAACACTCACCTCATCATGGAAAAGGTTCCCCAACTCACTCAAAACCGTGGTAACTTCTCCCATCATCAAATTGATTCCTCGATTCACCCAAAATCGCGAGAGTACCACCCATCATCAAATCAGTCCCCAGACACCCCCAAAACCATGGGTACCCCACTAATTCCTCTTTGCACAAATAGTTCCCCAATCCACTTAAAACCATGGGAACCCTATTATTCTTTTGGAAGCAACCCCTGGTCACCTTTGATCAATGCCATTCAGTCTCCCTATCCCTAACATTATGAGTTTTGTCAGTTACCATCACCCTTAGTGTCATGTCTCCAACGAATGCCTTCATTAGCGGTTTGTCTCCCCCCATTACACTCTATACCTTTATCTGAAGAATGTTGTCGTTAATTACTCCCCAAGTTGACATCGATCAAAGGAAGTTATGAGAATCATGCTTACCAGCTAGTATTGTGTAAGGTCTGAAAGTATTACAGTTCGTTACAACATGATATTGGTTCTCACGATAAGACCCTCGTCTTATCATGTACTTCAACTCTCATTGAAATCAAATACTCATATTCTGAGATTTGCAGTAGTTGTAGCTGTACCTTGGGGTCCCTTTCAATCAACATAAGGGATCACCTCAAAATAGGTAGGGATAATCATCGGTGTTCCCTAACATAGTGGTCTCTCCTATGCTTGACGACAACACATCTATCGCATCAGGGAGGGTCTCACATTTCAAAGGTGACAGTGTTCACATTTACAAATCACGGTAGCAAAATATAATGAGGTCCTACCTCTAGCAACCTCACTAGTATTCTGATCCCCCACCCTCATGGGATTATCATAGTCATCAATAGTTCCACTTCTTCGGAACCTGTAACAGTTCATTTCCAGGTTTAGTCACTCTTACATGGATTGAAGCTATCTTCATTGATGTGCCGGCAGTATGTTGAGTTGACCCCTCGGTCTCCTCTTATTGTAGTCATCTTAACAACTTTTCACGATCATGGGCATGCCTGCCTTGTTTTTATAAAACATTATTCTTTGTTACATCTTCATTGGTTATCACCAACAATCTTCCCCCAAGGGGACCTTCCGTCCACACTTGCTTCAGAACTTTCGAGCACATGGAAAAACACAAAAAAGAAACGATGATGCATTATCGGCTCTACAGTACCTTTCGAACCTCATATATTAGGGGGCATTTGTTAACGACTAAATTCCGCACACATGTGACATTTTGGCTAATCTTGTAGTAAGGTGTCATCAACATATAACAAGCATCCCACCGAAGACATCCTCATTAGATTTAGAAAGCAACATGAGTCCAAAAATGCCCAAATATAGTAAAAAAACAGAAGGACGTCGCTTACACCTATGATAGACTGCGCTACAATACGTATTATCATTTTTGTCACCACACTACACTAGCACGGATTTTCCTTTGAAATCCGCGTGATTGTAAAAATGACGGGACCACAACCACCTGCGGTGCATTGAAGGATCATCTAGGCTCCATACCTCGAAGAATTCAAATTTGGTCTCCCTATGTACTTGGGTTCATTGAATAGTCCCCCTTTTTGTAATTTGGAGCCAAATCATGGAGTTAATGAGTCCACATTTGGATCTAGTTGTTTCTTGGCCTCTTCTTGGCCTATAAAAGGAGGCCATGGGCATGCATCTAGCAAGGAGAAATTAAAGAAAGGTTATGCTACCGGAATTGTGTTGGAACTTCTTCCACCTCTTCCCATACCTCCAAGCATTCTTCAAGCTCCCTTGCCACTTTCCTCCAAGGGGAAAGTGTTTGTCCCATTGCTTCCTCTCAATTTATTTAACATTTAGTGTGGACAAAAAGGACCTACAAAAAGGACCTCCCTAAGGGATATTGTTGGCTTCCCTTTGCACTATTTTGAAATTTGTATGGCAAAATTGTCCAATCAATATAGCACAAACGAATACAAGCATATATATGTCATGCCTAGTATTTTCTTGTTGAGCATATGGAATAGGATTGGGAATGGATCTTTACCAGAGGAATAGGATTAAAGAAGGGTTAATTCTTTCCTTTAAATAAATCCTTTAAGGTCATCCAAAAGAAACCCGAGGTAGGAATTATCTATACTCCAACATTCTTTTTTATTATGAATGTATGGACAAGTCTAAGCATAGAAAACTAGTCACTATCATATACAATACAACGTCAAAGTGCATGATGGAAACGAATTAGCAACGAGAATAAAAGGGCCTAATCAACCTAATAAGGTACTTATAAATCCAGGAAGGTACTTATAAGTATGGTAAGGGCCTATTCAACTGAGACACTAGTATTGGTTCTTACGAGGCATGGGTTATTCTTCTATTAGGTTACTCCACTGCTTGACTGCCCTATCAAAACCTTTTTTATGTCAACTAATCATAGATTTCAATGGCTCTAACCACAAGTTTAAGTGAAGGTTGCACTCCATTTTTCATTGTAGCCTTAACCTCATCCCCCTTGGCATTTTTAGCTAGCTCCAACACATTGACAAGGTGGTGTTAGATACCAATTCCATGAGAGAGAGGATGGGATTCTCACAAGGGTTTCTTATTTGTATGTAACTCAAATCTCTTATACAACTGATACTAAAATTTGTTTTTAGCTATGTTAACTTTATATTTATTTTTTTTAATGAAAAAATATTTTTTGATAGATTATAAACCATGAAAGAATTCATCCCACCCTCCACACTTAAGTGAAGAATAACAAATTTCTTAATCTTAATAATTGCTTGAAATAAATTGAAATCAATAAACACATATTAAAAAACCCCATATAAAGAAGGAGAATGCTCACTAAAATTTGAATGTGATCATTTTCACAACAATGGCCCCAAATTACCATATCACAATTGGATGGACTAATTTTACAGCTATAGTTATAATTGAAAAAAATATTTTGTTGTGTTGGTTCATTAACTTTCTACTCTTCTTTGGCAATTGTGTGAGGTTGTGATGAAAGTTTGTGAATATTGAAAATTAAATAATCCTTTATAATTACGATTATGAAAAATGTTAAAGCTATTAAGTAAACAATGCAAAGAGAACGAAATTTCTTATGAATTTCATTGTTATGTTATGTTAAAGCCATGAAATAGGGTTGGTGCAAGCTAATGCTGGCCACTCATGATGCATTAGTCGCAATGGATTTCTGGAAAAACATAAATCTGAACGTCAAAAAACAATATTAGAGCTACCTACACAACTTTTTGGAATATGGCATAAGAAGATGAAATGTAGACAATCGGATTACCTTCCAGAATATATAAATATTATTTATGGAAATTAAGTATAACTCCCCAAAAATGGGGTTCTCCTAAGGTTGGTATGTTATTTTTTTAAGAAAACATAATGAATATGTTTGCGTTGGTCCCCTGGTTTGGTATGCAAATGGTGGAATTTTGTGAAAAAAATTATATACAGTCGTAGATAACAGGCCGTCAAGCCCTAAAATTACTAGGTCGAGCGTTGGTCCCCCACATCATGGTATTAACATAATCAATGAACTTTGTTTTTTTTTTAGGAAGTAGGTCTTTGTTTGTACTTGTGTGGGTTCTTTTCTGTTTTCAAAATAGGTGAGCCAATCAAACGTTATAGACGAAAGAAATAACCTACTTTTTGTGTAAGATTGACATTAGTGCAATTAAAATTAATTAAAAAATAGAAAAAAAATAGATTTAATAAAAAATTACATATTCAGAATTTGCACACATAGTTCTACAAGTGTGTGCAATTTCATTAGCAGTGGACAAGTGTAGCATACGCAGAATCATGCTCGAAACAGAAGAAGTTATAGAATAAGATGTATTTTGTTATAACACAATCCAAGACACTTGGTTTGGCAACCCAAACCTAAAACCATAGCAGCGAATTCATCCACCACGTTGGTGGGAAAGGAATTGCCCGCCAAAATTTAGAAATTTAAATGGCACGTGCACGTTATTTAAATGCGCGTATGTACTAAACAGCACGTACGCATTGTTTAGTGCGTACGCGCTATTTAGTACTTAGGTGGTGGACTATTTACTACAAGAAATGGTGACTATTGGGATTTGATATCCTATTCAATGAATACAATGGATTTACCAAATCCTAGCTAAATTGCATGACTATTGGATTTTGGAAATGGAAACTATTGGGATTTGGTAACCTAATCTACAACAAAAATCAAACAACGCACCAATATGAATACATTGTACTGACCAAACCCTAGCTCAATTGCACATATGCATCCATACAAAAATCCTATTGAATGAATCAAAACATAGGCATAAGAGTGATTGTAGTGTATGCATTTATTAGTATTCACATACACCTACCTACTTAGAGGTACTAGGGTGTTTCCTACTTCCATTTCCTTGATATACATGACCTACCCATTATTAACATTGATATTTTTCTCTCTTCATACAAAGATTGTTATGTGCTAGATAAATATCTATTGTGTCACTTTACCTTACCCTATATGCATGAACTCCTTGTGATGTCTAGTGCTTAAGTAGGGCTTGGTATTGACTCTAGACCCTTTGGGGAACC